>JARHVA010000118.1:0-537500 GCA_037957365.1 Torreya grandis
AATTATTTTAATTAATTATAATATTATTTTATTTTTAATTTTTTTGATAATATGTCCATTAGTTATATGCACCCATGGAAGGAAGAGGCTGGGACAAGTCAACAACCTTCCTCTACTAATAGTAACCCACGGGAGGGATAAGGTTGGGATGAGTCGACATCGTTCCTATACTACTTAGGACTTGGCACAGAGGTATGATTTTTAATTTTATTTTTTATAATTAAATTATTTCAATTAATTATAATATTATTTTCTTTTTTTTAATGATGGTAGATCCACTAGTTATATGGATCTAAGAGATGATGAAGTTGGGACGAGTCGACATCCTTCCTTTATTACTAGGGCCCTGATGTGGAGGTACAATTTTCATTTTTTTAAATATAATTATTTCAATTAATTATAATATTATTTTATTTTTGGGGGTTTCATAATAGGTCTACTAGTGACATAGGACCATGAGAGGATGAGGTTGGGTTGAGTCAGTGTCCTTCCCCTACTATTAGTAACCCAATATGGAGGTATAATTTTTAGTCTTATTTCTTAATTTGAAATATTTTATTTACATTTGTTCTAATATTTAATTTTATTTCAAGTATCACATGTTCCTCATGATTTCCCTATAGAAAGTAGCACAGTATTCACATGACCCTCTCATCCTTGTTGTGTGTGTCATGTGTTGTAGCCTATGAAATGCATAGAGGCCCTCCATCTAGCATTGATCACATTTTCTCATCTAATTTATGGGTGATGATGGAGATGCCCTACCACATTTTGATGATGGTACTCCCTCTCATTTGAGATAAGATAAATACATGAAATGAGTGTTTATGACTAAAAGTGAAGTCATATGTGAATGAAAATATAGAAATATTGGATGATTCTTGGGGTAAGTAATCATTTGAATTTATGTTATTTAAGTTTTTATATTTCTAATATTTAAGTTTTTCAATTTTTATTTTTTATTTATTTGCAATATATTTGACATTCTATTTTATTTTATTTTATTTTATTTTATTTTTATTTTATTTTATGTATTTTAAACAAATAATAATATTGTATTACAAAATGTTATTTCATGAATTTTACAATCTTCGATACAAGAAGTTACTAATGGAGCATACGCAATGACTAACCAAAATAATTGAAAATTAATTCAGCAACACTTATTATAACACAAAAATAATTTGAGACTATGCAACAATTATGCTTAACTAGATGAGGAATCATATGAGGGCAAGGCCACCAAATACATATAAATTATTATTTATTAATTTATAGATTTATAATATATTTTTAAATTTTTAATTTTTAATTTGTAAGTGGTATGCAAGGGAAATATAGATGCAAAGACAAAAACACTTTGACCTCCCAATATGAAAAGTATTGGTTGGTTAAAGTTGTGCAATGACTGGATTGATCATGATAGAAAGGAGGTTATAGGTGAGTTAATAAATTTAATAAGATGTGATTTTTTTTTAAAAAAATTAATACTAGATTAATTATATATTTTGCATTTATTGAATGGATCAAAAGTAATTAACACAAGGTCCAAGAAGCAAGATTTTGTTAGGGAATCTTAGACTCATTGTTTGGCATAAATGAGTGAAAATAAGGCTAAATATAAAATTCTAATGCTTTTATAAGTTATTTTACATCTGTTTGTTAGATATTTTATTATAAATATTGCACCATATTTTATGACATTCTTTTTTTTACAGGAGAAACATTATGATTGTAGGGCCACAAAGAAGTGAGAAAATAGATGAAAGCTTTGAGATGGGACATAAAATATTTCAACATATGGGCCAAAGTTAGAAGCTACTTTCCAATAAAAAATTTAATGTAAAATAGATTAAATCTGCATTTATAATTAACTCTATAAAATGTAACCTTAAACATTTATATGATTATCAAATTATATCTAATTTGTAGGTCAATATACATTTTGTTCTAGTTGATGGTCCTAATATTCATGAGGAGGAGGATGAAAAGGATCATAATTGTGTTGGGTACATAAATGGTTATATTGAGTTAGAGGATGCTTTATCATACATGTATGACATCCTTGATGATTATATATAAGATGAGAGGGATGACCAAGTTTTTAGACATGTCAATACTATAAATATTTGATTTGTAAAGGATATTATATTAATTTGAATCCATCCAACATTGTACATCATTTCTTATATATATGATTATCACATTTTATAAATTTGTTGTCTATTTCAAAGGATATTTTTAGATATAATTGTATCAAAGTTTTGCATAAAATTTAAATCAATAATTTAAGAATGTGCAATTTCATAACATTATTTATATACAAACAAAAATAATATGTATTTAAAAAACAATATATTATATATCTATAAGTAACAAATAAATAAATAAATAATCCAATATAGAATATAATATATATTTATAAATATTGATATAAATAAACATTATATATTAAAAATCAATCAAAGACCCACTAGAGATCTCTAAAAACCTAGAAAAACTCAGAAAGAATTTTCCATTGAAGATTGTAAATTGTATGGATTTGTACAAAATTGCCAAAAAATATCTGAAACCCTCCAAAAATGACAAAAAATGACTGTCATGAAAATAGGTCATGTTTATATCTGATCCTAAGATTTTGATACCTTCTAAATCTAATGGTGCAAGTTATTTTACATGAAAACCTACCTAATGATATGTGACTAGTAAAAGACACCTTCGCCCTTGTTCATTTTTTGAATCTGAATCCATTGAGGATTCCAGATGAAGAGAAAAATCTAAGATAAGGTGAATATATAATATGCTAGGTCAAAAAATGGTAGATATATGACATGAAAGTTAAAACTCAATATTTTACAATAGGAATAATGGAATTCATCTACCAAAAAAGCTCTGATACCATATTGGAGTGGCACAATTGAGGATACGCTAGATAGAATCAAATGTATGAATAAATTACATGTATGTAGTGAAATCAAGCATGATCCAAGAAGAAATAATTTCTCAACAATCGAAAGATTGTATTATTAACATTAACATCATTAGCTATAAAAACTTTAAGAATGTACATTATATAGGTGAAAGATAAACATGTCCTCACTTCCTAATGAATATAAGATTATCTTTTACAATGACTTAAAAGACACCTAAGTGACACCTAAGCAAGCTAAATAAACATGTGTAGAGAAGAACTATTAAAAAGAATAAACACCTACACTAATATAAAAAAATTAAATTTTAATTTGTAAGAGGTATACAAGGAAAATATAAATTCAAAGAGGAAAAGACTTTGACCTCTTGACATGAAAAATCTCGATTGGTTAAAGTTGAACAATAATTGGATCGACGGTGATAGAAAGGAGGCTATAGGTGAGTTAATAAATTTGATGAGGTGTGATTTTTTTTGAAATTTTTATACTGGATAAATTATATGTTTTGCATTTATTTTAATTAATGCATGGATTAAGAGTAGCTAACATAATGTATAAGAAGAAAGATTTTGTTAGGAGCTCCTAGACTCATCACTTAGCATGAATGAGTGAAAATAACATTGAATATAAAATTTTAAGTATTTTATAAGTTATTTTGCATAATTTTGTTAGTTATTTTATAAAAAAATATTACACCTCATTTTATGACATATATTTTATTGCTGTTGAAAAATTATGATTGCAAGGCCACAAAGGAAGTGAGAAAATAGTTGAAAGCTTTGAGATGGGACATATAAGCTTTCAACATTTGGGCAAATAAAACAATTGGGCATAAAAGATATCCATTCAAAGATCTTCAATCATCCATGAATTTATGTGAATAATGGATCAAGAAAATTTGGTATGCTCAATTTATGTCGTTCTTATAGGGAATTAGTATTGATATCAATCATCTTCCTCCTAATACATTTCTATCAATACTTCCCATATGTTAAAAAGAGATGCATAGTGACATGAGAGTGATATTAAGGATGAGATCTACAAATCCTAGAGGGACATTAGGGATAAGATCTACAAATACTACATAAAATCAACTTGGTCAGAACTATAAGAACCATTGTCAAAAAATGTTCCAAAATATACGTTATTTGATTCATCAGAAAGATGACCCAACACATAGTTGGTCTCCTTGAAAGTTGTTAGCATAAGTTTTTTGTTTCATGGTTCAACATTAGACTCCTTTCTTCCACCTCAATTTCAATAGCACAAATGGACTCACTATTCTACTCAACAAATCGTTACAAATTATCAAGAAAAATAACTCAATAAATCAACTTTTATAGTTTACATTTTATTCCATTTTTCTCTTATAAACTATTATTTAAAGTGTAATTCATTTTTTTGTTGGGAGTCCTAGAATGTTGATATAGTTATGAATAGAGTGTGTGTATATCATATATAAATAATTACATTAATAATAATCAATTGGGGCATTGCGACTCTGCGCAGTGACCTTCATTGGGGCGAGTGGAAGTGAGACTAATCCTCTGGAGGGTGTCAATGAGGCTCACACACACCCGACAATCTTAATAACCCAGAATATGAGAATCGATCTCTTGACTTATATGGGAAGAATCCAAAGCCCTTAGCCAACTATGCCACCCGAGTAAATTGTAATTTTGAAAAAATAAAATAAAAACATATACACATATGCACTAGATTCATTGCGTAGGGGAAGGAATGCAAAAGTGAAGGGAAATTTATTTTAATAACTTGGATAAGTATGTTCCCGATGTTGGACCCTCGCAATGCCTTAATGCCAAACATTCACATTCACAACGTAGTGCCATGCGCATGTTAAATTTGATGGTTGTGCGGCTGTATTTACAGTTTTTATTATGATTTTTTTTTTTTTTTTTTAGGGCGACCGTACAAGATATAAGGCTAAATTTGAAGTAAATTGTGAAAAAACTGTATTTTATATATATATATATATATATATATATATATATATATATATATATATATATATATATATATATAATTCAAAATATTTTCAACTTCTACGATAAATTACAGTGATATTTGAAAAACAAATTTTTTTTTATATATAAAAATTTAAAGTTATATAGTTATTGAAGTATGTTTGTTCATTTATATATATATATATATATATTTATATATATATATATATATATATATATATATATATATATATATATATATTTCAAAATATTTTCAACTTCTATGATAAATTACAATGATATTTGAAAAACAAATTTTTTTTTAATATAGAAATTTAAAGTTACATAGTTATTGAAGTATGTTTGTTCATATTTTAAATTATATATATTGGATTTTAATTGATAAATGTACATAAAAATCTAAGCATTTTTTCAGCTAAAAAATAATGATTAAGGATATTTGATCCATCAAAAATCACTTAGAAAACGATCTTCTCTATCCAATTGACTCTCCTTATCAAATATCTAAAAGAAATTATACTTTAATAAATGGACCAATAAATTATCATCCTCACCAATTGAATTATAACTCTTTCAATTAAATAAATATCATTAAAACATTTCATCAAGATAAACCTTCAAATTAAATCGCTACAAGGAATTCACCGAGAGAATGAAGTCATGATTACATCCTAGTTGCGTTTGAGCGAGTCAAGGATTATCTTCGTACCTCACTCTGCAGTTTACTTCAATAAACAAATCGCAAAACATAAAAAAAAACGGGATCCACCTCCGGGTCTCCTCCTCCATGTTACGATTGGCATCGCCTTCGTAGATTTTTAGGAGCAGGTTACCACTAATATTTGAAGCTATGTCCTAATCCCTTACTTAATTATCTTATTGCTTTAGCCAGGTCAACTCTTTCTATTCCTCTTTCTATTACAAATTGCAGGCAAAGATAAATATGTGATGTTATGACTTTCTGTAAATTGATATTGAGATGTTTCTGCTACAAGTCTGAGCAATGGGTAGCTTTTCCATAAGTTTTCTCACCATTATTACTTTTCTCTGTTTGGGGATCGTGGCAGGACAGACAGACAGTCGAGACGGTAATTCATTAGTAATATATTGTTTTAGAAGACATACTAATTGAATTGTAGACATATTACACAGGTGGGCCTTTTCTAATTGAAGTATTGTTTGGCATGTATGGATTCAGTATCGACGTTGAGATTGGTGCAGAGGCAATGGGGAAATACGTCGGGGCTGACATGGGCAGGTGTAGATCCTTGCTCTTCAAATTGGGTCGGGGTTACCTGCGACGGTTCTCGAGTGACTGACCTGTAATTTTCTCCATCTCTTTTCCTCATCGCACTTTTTTATTCACTTTTATCTACATTATTTTAAGGCTTCCCTCTTTTTTCAGAATTTTATCTTCAATGAATCTGAAGGGACAGCTGCCGACTGAAATTGGGCGCCTTACAGGCCTGCGAATTCTGTAATTTCTATACACATCAATTACAACTTACAACTCACTCAAGTTATTTACCGCTAGGTTTAATTTAAATTAGATTGTATAATGATTTAAGGAAGAAGTTACATTGCAGGGACCTGTCCAACAACCCAGGCTTGACCGGGCCGCTTCCACCTAGTCTGGGAAATTTGGCCAGCCTTCGCGAGTTGTAAGCATTTCAACCCCATGGCATTTTTCCAATTCAATTGAAGTCCACAGTAGTGAAAATATAAATCATTTGTGGCATGTTCAGGGTGTTAATCGGGTGTAATTTCAGTGGGAGCATACCAGAGGAACTTGGCAACCTGAGAAGGCTTACTTCTCTGTAAGAAAACGTTTAGTTTTTCCCAAATGAATTGTTCACAAAAGAGTAGACGTTATGATGTGCTGATGCCGAGATTGTTTATCAGGGATTTGAAATCGAACAAGTTAGGCGGAAATATTCCTCCCACATTGGGTAACCTTAGCAGACTCTACTGGATGGACATTGCCGACAATAATATAGGCGGGACACTTCCAGTAGAGCTCGGGAAGCTTGTTGGTGCCGGTCACTTGTAAGGATTATACTTAGAGATTTCAAGCTTATTAAAGAAACACGCTTTAGACAAATTGGGATAGGATTTTTCTGTACTTTTTTATTCCGAAAGTTTATTTGTTTATTTGTTAACATGTCAGTAGGAAGATGCATTTCTATACCATGCTTATGATCTTTCCTTGACTGCTGAAGCCATTTTAATAAAAACCGGCTGGGAGGCTCCATTCCGCCAGATATTTTCCACGAAAACATGACTCTCCGGCATGTGTAAGTATCTACCTTCATTATTATAATTTTCTTTGATAAAAGATTAATGTTGCACTTTAAACTGGATTATGATCAATAAGACAATGTATTGTGTGCAGTCTGTTCGATCAAAATCTTTTCACCGGAGAGATCCCCTCAACAGTCGGTCTTGTAAACACCATAACGATTCTGTGAGTTCAAAAATTTATCGCAAAATTCGAATTCTCATTCTTGAGAACACCTCTGTTTTTTTATCTTTTCTGTTACGGAAAATAAGCCGATTTACAGGAGGCTTGATCGAAACCTTTTGGAAGGTTCACTACCGTCAAACATTAGCTTGTTGGGAGAGCTAAGTGAAATGTAAGCTTTGATGTTTTATTCGGCGAGAGAATATATATGAAAAAAAATTTAGGTTAGCATGTTAGTAACTATTGGGCATTTGTTTCAGGCATGTTTCATACAATAAACTGAAGGGTACTATTCCTGACTTATCCGGGCTGAGAAACCTGCAATACTTGTGAGTATACTTGGAAGCTAGCTCGAAAAACTCCGCATTTATGTTGACTATTGATAGAAAAAATTAGTGTATGGTATTGGCAGGGACCTCGGCAACAATTCATTTGATGTATCCCAAGTTCCCCAATGGTTTTCTTCGTTAGACTTGTTAACGACAATGTAAGTTCAAACTAATCGAAGCGTTGGGACAAAGTGAACTACAGAAGAAAGTTAATTTAAACTAATACCCTTTTTGGGTTCGCGTTTGAATTGTTTGACAGCGTGATGGAAAACGGAAACTTGAATGGGTCGTTTCCTTCTACTGTTTTTAGCTTGCCACAACTCGAGACATTGTTAGTATTCTGAGGACTTTATCCAGTCTATTAATTATTATACACTAACTCCAAACTAAGACCTTTAAATCGTGGGTAATTGTGATTTTCAATGAGTAGGAGACTTGCGAGAAATTCCATTGATGGATTTCTGGATCTCAGCACTGTCATGGCAAGCAAGACACTCCAGGAAATAGATTTCCAGTACAATGACATCACAAGCGCTTTCGTCCCGAATACCGCTATCAAAATGTAAGAATTTTTATGGCAAGCGATCGATTTTTAATCAATGCCGTAGAATCTATAGGATATATGGTTTTTTCATCACCCACAAGTTAATCAGCCAAACTCCCCAGGACTTCAACCTGCACTCCTCAAAGGCAGTCCATGGGGAAGGACCCGGCAATCGTATAGGTTCATCTCTGTTTTGGTTGGCTTTCCCACTATTTTGATGGTTTTTTTTTTTTTTTTCAAATCTGTAATTCTTTTGGTTGGCTTTCCCAGTATTTTGATGCGGATTTTTTTGGATATATCTGTTTCTCGATGTTAAGAATGTTAGCAGAAAATATAAAATATGCAGGGTCAGGTGGGTGAAATATTTTGTTTAAGCATTCGAATTACTAAGTTTTGACTAATTCCAAAGTACTAAGTTTTTGACTAATTCGGAGTCTTCAATAGAATGCTAGAAATGCATTAAAAATATATGTTGTTTCCACTAAAATTACATGTTAAAAATAATAAAACATGAGAGGTAGAGGTGTATAGAAAAAAACAGAATTTTTTATATTAAAATTATTTTAAAACTCTTATTACAAATTGATTACAAAGCATAAACTAATAGAATTACAATTGTCCATGCAAACTCACCAAAAAAAAACTTCACTTCTGGTTTCTACTTTCTATTTCTATTGGCTGCTCAATTCTTCAGAGTCGACTGCTGCGTTCTCCAGGGTCTATTCATTCCCTACTGCATCTCTATCTCCTTTTTGCTATGTCTTTTTCTTCTTGTCTGACATAAACAGTCCGTCGCTGTGATTTACTTCTTCCTACTGTTGCTATATAGTCTCCAGACTTCTCTCTGCCTACTGTTGCATCTATTTTCTACTGCTGCGGCACTTATTTTCTGCCTTGTCTTGCCTTTCTATTTGTTTTATCTTTTCTCTTTTTGTCCTCTTACTAAGCTTCTCACCAACCACTGTCATTACCCCCAAAACTTCAAACGGCTCCCAAAATTCAAATTTGAACCTGCTGCAACAATTTCTTTTGGTGCCCACAACTCTTGGCTGCGAAAATGGGTAGACGTAGGTGAAAGGAAAGAATATTTTATTTTACCAATGGTCTCTCCTAATCATAGGAGATCTGTACTATTCTCAGTCCTTTTAAGCGGATAGCTATATGTTTCCTCTATCACTCTATTAGATATGTGGGTAACATGACTATCTGTAACACTACCACTCTTGGTGGATCTGATGGGACTGATATTGATCAAATATTTGCAATCATACTATTTATTTTGACCCCTCATTGTCATCTCTTATGCACAGATCAGCTTTTGAAGAATCACATGCTATTCTTCTTGCAAAGCAAATATAGACCTCTTTTCTATTCTGTATTTTTTATTTTCCCTGTTTCAACTTCCTGACGATAAGATCTTAGCTTGAATCTATTAATTGTGTTGATCATTCTTAGATAGAATTCTATTTACTTATTAGGATCTTGGAAATTTTTTCTTTTTCTTGAAGGATAATCTATTACTTAAAAAATCTCATTTTTCGCAATCTATCTCATGGAGTTACGGTATAAATGCCTGTGATTCTATGGGACCACTCCAACTACTGAATCACAAGAACTCCTTGGAATTGTAATTATTTGGCATGCATTTCTAGACCAACACAATCTTGGTTGATACTTTTACTTTAGTTGTTCTAATGTGAACCATTTGTAAAATTTTACATTCGGGGACATTCTTGTTTCACACCAATTATACTGATTTTATATTTCTGTTGTTTTATCAAAGTTGAAGATATAACAAGACGATATTAGGTGAACCTTTTTTGGATTTACAGCATGCTTACAGGTAACCCTGCCTGCGCTGAAGGAAGTAGTCTCTCAGACCGAAAAGAATGTCACTCTGATCTGACAGAAAACATCATCCCCTACACAACTCCTATGCGAGATTGTGGCAGAGATATCAAATGTGGAGAGCGGATGCAAATAGATCCTCGTAACTGTGAATGTGCAATGTCCTTTGGAGGCGAACTGGTGCTCAGATCTCCCTCCTTTTCGGCTCTTAATAATAAAACAAGATTCCAAAATCTAGAGAATTTGCTAGTGAGCAACTTAAATATGTCACAGGGATCATCTGTATACATACTTTGCTGCATGTTTTTTGATATTAATGACTATCTCATAATACACATTCGGTATTTCCCACCGGTTGGGAATAAGTATTTTGAGCCGTTACAGATTGTGGAGCTCAGTAACAGTTTTAGTAGGCGGATTTATAAGCTGCCAAACGAATTTGGACCCTACTTTTTCATGCAAAATTCCGATTACCTATTTCTTGGTGAGAGATTTTCTTTTTATGATTGATTTTAAACAGCCATTGTTTATGAATTTTCTAAATGTAAAAAATTAATAAAAACTCCCCGTCTGTTCCAGATCTTTCGAAAGGATCTAAGGGCTTAAGCCTAGGGGCAGTCATTGGTATAGCAGTCGGTGCAGCAGTGCTAGTCCTTGCAATTCTTGCCATGGGGATTTACGCATTGATGCTAAAAAAGAAAGCAGAAAAGGCAGTAAAAAATAGCAGACCATTTGGTATACCATTTTTTTTATCAGCCAACTAATTGCATTGCATCTGCATAATATTTTCTAAAATTGCATTTAAGTGAGTTACTGATTTCAGTTTGGGAGTGTGTTTACTTTTAAACAGGCTCTTGGGGCTTTGCAAGCGGTGAAGTTAGCGGAGACCCTCCCAAATTGAAAGGGGCGAGGTGGTTTTCATTCGAAGAACTAAGACAGGCTACAAATAATTTTTCCAGTCAGAATGTAATTGGAACTGGAGGCTATGGCAAGGTATTTTCCCCCTCTTCAATTACCTTTTATGTGGGTCTGCAAACAATAATATCAACCAAACAATGAAATATAATAGGATCGAAACATTTTCAGTTAAACAATAGAGAGAACCTGTAAGATCTAGGGGAGGGTGTAAGTTACAATAGAGTCTGCACAAGATTTCTGAGTTTATTTACTCTTAGACAATGGACATCATTGCTTTTAAGATTAGTTGTTGCTGTTTACAACAATTCTATTTCAAACACTCTATTGTTTAACATCTAATGTCTCGGGTTATTGATTTCTTTTTTTCTGAAAAAAACATAGACTTGTTTTACCTTTATTATGTGATGTTAATTTTGTTGAAATAAAAGTTTTTATCTTCAAAACACTATTGGTGTATGTAAGTTATCATTGGGTTGATTTCACATTGATAGAAGGTCAACCTTTCCCATTTTTTTCTTTCTTTTTTTTTTGCTGTGATCTTGCAAGAGCATCACTTTGTACTATGTTTTATATGACAAATATTCCTCACATAATTCTATCTTCGATTCCCATCATTTAAATGTATTTCGCTGTACCATTCCTTCCTAGGGGCCGCGACCAAGCCCCTGAGTCTCAAACAAAACCTGATATGATAATCTGGTTATCTGTCCATGTCTATATACCTTGTTTTGTTTAAATATGCCAAGGAGCTTGAAGAGTTTGGGTTTTCCAGTTGAATTTACATCTGCAGAAGTGAAAGGACCTGCATGTGTTTGTATGGAAAGGCAGGTTTACAAAGGAATGCTGGGAGCTGGCGAACAAATGGTAGCCGTGAAGAGAGCGACAGAGGAGTCTATGCAGGGTGGAACCGAATTTAAGACCGAAATAGAACTGCTGTCTCGTGTTCATCACAAGAATCTGGTGGGACTCATCGGATTTTGTTTCGAAGAAGGAGAGCATATGCTCGTTTATGAGCACATGCCAAACGGATCACTCAGGGACAATCTGTCTGGTACCCTTCTTTCTGCTCTGCCTAGTTCAATGTTTAAACTAGTTAGCATTTTCTGCTGTACATCTTAGACATAATTTCATTTCAACAGGGAGAACTGGAATTAACCTTGATTGGGCAAAGAGAATTAGAATTGCACTGGGGGCGGCGAGGGGATTGACATATCTCCATGAGCATGCAAATCCTCCCATAATTCATAGAGACGTGAAGTCCAGCAACATCCTTCTAGATGAAACTCTCAATGCCAAGGTAGCAGACTTCGGCCTTTCCAAACTCATCAAGGACACACGCGCAGGTGGTCATGTCAGCACTCAAGTTAAGGGAACAATGGTCAGTCCAACTTCAACTATTTATTTCTCTGCATTTCCTAGAACCATTTTAAATTCCGTATTGTTTTTAAAATTGAGAGATTTGTAATCGGGCAGGGGTACCTGGATCCAGAGTATTACATGACACAGCAACTGAGTGACAAGAGCGACGTGTACAGTTATGGTGTTGTACTGCTCGAAATATTGAGTGGCAGGCAGCCCATAGAACGAGGGAAATATCTGGTTAGAGAGGTGAGAACCGCAATTGAAAGAGGTGGGATAAATGCCCTGGCAGCATGCCAACTATTGGATACAGTCCTCGTCGACTCCCCAATAACGTCCTCTGTTTTAGAAAGCTTTGTAAACTTAGCACTGCGTTGCTGTGAAAATTATGGTGCAAATCGACCCAAAATGAGTGAAGTGGTGAAGGAGCTGGAGTCCATGGCAGAATATTTCGGAGCTAATGACACGCAGGCAGACACGTCAGAAGTTGCATTAAGAAAGTTAGTTGTCCATCGTTATGATGATGAGCCGTCAGCTTTATTTCAATATAGTGGGAGTGGGGGAAATCTTACACCTTCCATTGTAGAAGCCAAGTAATATTAAAGGTATTGAGGTTGTGTTAAGTTTTACAAATACAAAATTATGTATGTAATTGTATCACTGTATTTCTACTCAATTCTAACTAGTTTTTACTCAACTTATCCTAAACTTAGGAGTAAGCTTTAAATAAAGGAAGGTCAAGTAGTTGTTTCTATCAACACATGTAGTAGGGGCTGAAACTTGATGTTACTTATATTTTTAATATATTATTTTGACGTGTTAGAGTTATATTTAATTTTTTTTTTAAATTTTTAAATTAATTAATTAATTTGAGTTATATATATTATTAAAGATGTGTGTTGTCACTTTTTGATTGTAGTGAAAATTTATTGTTGGGTATATTATTGTAACCTTCTACAATTAATATCTTTAGAATTTTCAATTTGTTATATTGATTGGGATTTTTTCTCTGTGCAACTTGGTCTTTATATAGCATGGTCTCTATTTCCATTAATAAACTCTAAGGCTTAAGTCATCATGCTAAAGAAATAGGAAATATTAACAAGAAGGATTCTGAAGTGGATGTATTGTGTTTGAAGCTATTGATATTTTGAATCACAAAATCTTTATATGCCAAAGAATTTAAAGAATGGTTTGAGGTGGAGCACACCATTTTTTTGTTATTAGTATGTATTCGTAGCCTCTAAATTATAAATTATAAATGTTAGATTTTAATGGCCTCCAAAGGGAAATGCATGTAATTAATAAAATTAGTATAAACTGTGAAGCTCTTAATTATACTCCATATGGAACGGTTCTATTGCGCTGAAGAAAGTTGCCAACTACTAAACTTGAGAGTACTTTAAAATATGTCTAAGAAACTGTCCTTGTATAAATGGTCATGGATCTCATAACAAAATATAGTTATGAAGTGGACTTGCTTTGGGTACATTTAATATTTATTTTTTTATCTTAGTTGGAATAGGATCTACACACAATACTAATCATTCAGGTTGTCCGAGTGCTATGACTAGTGGATTGGCCATCTAGATAAAGGCCTACCATATTAAGTTAACTTTGGAAGGATGTTCTTATTTGCAAGGTTTATATTATGACCATGGAAATATGGAAGGATTCAGGGGGAGATATTCCAAGGACTGCATTGTCTGTCCCTAATTACAAGTATCATATGATAACAAAATATAGTTCATGGCCATGCACTTCCTATTCTAGGGCCACGATTTAGCCCCTAGTCTCTTACATGGTTACGATAAT
Organism: Torreya grandis; assembly: GCA_037957365.1. Lineage (NCBI taxonomy): Eukaryota > Viridiplantae > Streptophyta > Pinopsida > Cupressales > Taxaceae > Torreya > Torreya grandis. The sequence goes on from JARHVA010000118.1 coordinate 14,190, forward strand.
TTGGTCCAACTTCGCAGCTTGCTCAGCTGCAAATTGATTTGGATTAACAGGGGGTTCGGTATTCAAAATACCCTCACCTCTTATTATAATGCATACCATTGTTCTTCCTATATCTTAAGAATAATTTTTTGTTAGCTGACATATTAAGTCTTAGAGTTTGAGCCTCAACTTTGATACCACAATGTAACAATCCCATTGGATTTTACTGAAATATTATAATATTATTTTTTTAAATTAAGTACACATATTCAACATATAGATTTCACCATGAGAAATCTTAATTAGTGGTATTGAACCAATTGCATTAATTTAGTTAACCATCAATGTTATAGCTAATCCACTTAGCTAAGGATTGCCATGTACACATATAGAAATCATTAACAAATTGAATAACTATAATTACTGCATTTTAACTTTAATGATATAGTACAAGTTCAACCATCGCTGATATAATATTACAACCTCTACTATAGAAAGTATAATGCATATATATTACAATTTCAGCAATACATAAAATATCTCAAATGATAAAATATGATATAAGCTCCTCTCAGTGGAGTCTCCATGACTCAACTATCAAAATATAATCTCAAGTGTTGTCTCAAGTATAGTACTCCATATGGGAAGGAAAGCATCATCTGAGTATTTTTTCGCACGAACCACAGACCATAGATTCTCCATACTATCTCCTAAACAAGGGGATGACCCTCCCTTCACAGATAGGTAGATAATGATGGTGCAGGAATCTAGAGTAGTAAACTAAGACTTGTGTATCAAAGGTATCTAATACATAATGTGTACCATAAATAAATATGTTCTAATATGATATTGCATAAAGATGAAAACTATATCAACATATAAAATGACAATGTTTATCAAACATTACATTGGCCAAAGTTTTTAATAATTAATTATCTCTATGATCAGTCAAATTCATACACACTACTTGATTGAATTACCCTTTATCTTACATTGATGGTGTTAATTAAGCTAATGGAATTTGTCCACTGCTTAATTAGGGTCATGAATACAAGATAAGGTAAAATAAATAATAATATAAAAATTAATAGATTCATTATTCATATTTCACTTTAGCTAATCAAAATTACAGAAATATCACAAATTTTCATTTTGTCCATCAAATGAAGTGAATGAAATCTAAGTATCTAATTTATTAAATAAAATAACTAAAATACCAAAAACAGTCCTTAATAACACACCATCCAAGAATGAATATCTAGACCACCAGTTGCTTTATCCATTAAGCAACTTCTAATATTATTTCTTCACGAAATAATATTATAACCCTGGCTATTAAATTGTTTATATTCTGCATATAACAATAGCCAGTCCATAACATACTATTATTTTATGTATTCAACCTCTTAAATACATTGTATGGTTTTTATTTAACATATCCAATGCTTTTATACAATTGAATATTAACAAGCATCCATTTTTTCATTATTATAATAAATAACCATTTTATCACAATTCTATATTTAAATGCAAACATATGATTACATAATACATATTTCATTGATACAGTATACCATAAAGTTGACATCCACTATCATTTGCATTATGGTATACTATATATGCAATATATATTGTCAGCTTGCATACAAAGGCCCCATAACCTTTTCTAACAAACTAAGAAATCCATATGCCATGATAATTAACTACACAAAATTCAATAAATCAACTCCATTAAAACATGCAACAATTCACTGTTGATTACCCAACTAAAGTATCATTTGTATCGTCCCAACTTTGGATGTATAAGACAATTGTAACATAAAAATAATAAAATAATACAATTATGCAAAATAACCCTGACACCCAATCCCTTATCTAGTTTATGTAAATTCATACTCATTTCAATAATACACAGTTAAATATAAAGTTCATTGATTGTGACATCAATATACAGTTATTTTCAAGTAAGAGCAAAGTTTATAATAAAACTAAACTCTACTATAATTCTTTAAAAGTCCACTAGTATTCATTATTTCCTAAGGTTGAATGCAATCTACAGTCACATATTTCATCTACACGTACACGGTTACTCAATGACTATGTAAAGAAAAATCTCAGATCCACATATAGTCATTATAAATAATTACAAGATTTCGCAATCCAATCTTAGGGCTTAAATCTTAACATATGCCCAGTCTAAACAACAACTTCATCAATAAAATAAAATATACATAGACAATCATAAGTCCATCTACCGACTACATGTGTGTGTGTGTATTGAATTGTATTACACACACACACACACACGTGTGTGTGTGTGTGTGTGTGTGTGTGTACACACACACACACACACACACACACACACAGTGACACACTGTGTCTGTTGTGTGTGTGTAATAGAGTTTAGCAATATATATATATATATATATATATATATATATATATATATATAATTGTGATCAATTATCTGACTTCATTAAAAGATCACACACACACACACACACACACACACACACACACACACACACACACACACACACACACACACACACACACTATAGTGTAACAATTCAATATATGTGTGTGTGTGTGTGTACACTTACAGTCACTTCAAAAAGTTTGTCAGTTCAACATATATACAACATATATGTAATATATATACTGATATATGTGTTGAAATGGAAAACTTCTTAAAGTGATTGTAAATGTGTGTGTTTTTGTATGAGTAAAAAATTATAAGTGATTGATTTTTAACCATGTATATACTCATGCATATATTTGTGTCTAAATATCTAAAACCCTAGATAACTCATAACTAAACTTGAAGGTCTATTTGGTTTATCAAATGGATGATTATATAGTAAACTTTCTTGATTCTAAGTTAATATATGTATCCAAAAGCATATATATAGCCTAGATCAAATTGACTAATAAGAACCAAGATACTTATATATACATCAAAATAAATCCACAAATATTGAACGAAGATTTTCTTACTAGTTTAGAGATGAGTAGGACAAAATTATTTAAGAAACCATTAATATCCATAGCCAACTCAATGACTCTACCCCATATCCTAGGTTACCCTAGTTCGAATGTGGGGTTCTATGGAAGTCGAGCCTTCCACAAGGCTCCACATATAATCCATTAATCCTAATCATTTCAACAAAGGAACTAGCAACCAAATGCATTCAGAGAAACTCATTTAAATATACTACTCAAATAATTGAATTATAAAACTAACCTAGTTAATGTAACAATGTCATAGAAGTCGAGTCTAATTTCTTCTTCGTACATGTTCACCTCTGCACCAAATTCTATCTTCTCTTCACATGTGTGTGTGTGTGTGTGTGTGTGTGTGTGTGTGTGTGTGTGTGTGTGTGTGTGTGTGTGTGTGTGTGTGTGTGTGTGTGTGTGTGTGTGTGTGTGTGTGTCATGAGTTGTCCTCTGTGATGTATGTGTCCTATTCATAGCCCCCACTTCTTTTATTAATTTTTCTCTTCTATTTATTCCACTTCTCCATCATTAATGATCCATTAAGCTCATTTCAATTTTGCATGAACAGATAGCTAACTAACTTGCAATTCATCTCCATGTAAAAACACAGGAAACCCTAATTATTTTATCCCAACATTGCTTAACTAAAGTCAATGATTGATTAGTGAATTAATCATTATCGATGCTTCATTTTGAAATACCTAATTAACCATCTTATAATTCTTTATCAAATCCACATGCTTATGATTTAACCAAATCATCTCGATTGCATAAGTCACAAAATCTTTATGCTATATTCCATTCATGACTAATCAACTAATCATGGACTAAAGTATTTTCCATGCAAATGAATAACATAATAATGATTAATATTACTTTGGAAATGCAACAAGACTATAATTTACGTTGAATGTCATCCACAATATAATTATAATGATTTCTAAAATCATGAAATCATTAACATTAATATATATCCATTTATATATTATGTATATTAATACTTAAAACAAATAGTTAAACAATTATAATCTCTTTAGAAACAATGCCATTTATCTTTTGGCTTTATATATAATTATTATAATAATAATATTATAATTCAAATAATAATTATGGAATCCATCACAATCATCTTAATGTTTTACTATACAACCAAACATATAAGGCAATGATATAAGTAAACATAAATAATTCACTCATCAAGTCAAAACAAGATGAGCTATGTAAGATCACAAATTAGTGAAATCACTCAAATAATTAACATGATCATAATCAACAACAATCAAGATTATACTAGAGAACATACTAACAATAATATAAAAAAAGTACACAAAACATGCTATGCTTATCCATATCAAATAATTACAAAACATGATATACTAAGTGGTATGTGTAAGGGTTTTCATATTGATTCTCTGTTGACCCCCAATATCTCCATCTAACCACCCTCTCTGATGATACTCTTCTTCTATCACGATCTGAGGAAATAATCTATCCTACATCTACCTAATGCTAATAAAGATAGTCCAAAACATCATTATATCCATAAAAATAATGTTGTATAATAATCACACATGATCACAAAGTATAGAATATAAAATTACCACTAACTCATAATATCTAATTAGGTAAATTAAGGAATGCAAACTGTCTCATAATCAGCATATGTGATCAAGCTTAATCAAATATTAGATAATCAACTAATCAACCATAATAATCCATAAATTAAATAAGTTATTTAACTTATATAAAAATCAAGATGTGACATCCTTCCGCCTAAAACTGGTCATCATTCTAGTGACATCATTCAAATACAGGTTAAGAATTTAAAATATTGTTTGGAAAAAAATAATATAATATGTAGTAGCAACTCAAATAAAAAAATGTGGAATAGACTATAAAACTCATCATAGTCCTCCTAAGTGGCACTATCTTTAAAGTATTGGTTCCATAGGACCTTGCATTATGATACTTCTTTGTTACATAAATGAGGTTTATGAGTCTCAATTACTTTGATTGGTTCTACCATGACCACCTCAGGATCCAAAACCTATAAATCATTCCAATCCAACACATGTGAATGATCAATTATATACTTTTTAAGATAAGGCACATGAAAGACAGTATAAAAAATAGCTATAGCTAGTGGCAATGTAATTCTATACGCTATAGGGTTGACCACTTCTAAAACCTTGAAGGGTCCCACATATCTCGATGAAATTTTCACTGATTAATTAAATTTGATCAAGCTTTTTTGACGCTAAACCGATAAAAACACTTTATCACCTATAGAAAACTGCCTAGTTATTCTTTTCAGATCAGCATAACTTTATGTCTAGCATTGGCCTCGACCAACCTCTACTTAATTATCCTAATTTATTCTTCTATTTATGAAATCATCTCAAGTATAAAGACTACCATGTCTTCCAACCTATCCCAATTGATTGGTGTTCTACAACTCATTCTATATAATGCCTCAAACGATGCCATATTTAATTTTGATTAGTATGAGTTGTTATAAGCAAACTCAACCAATGGAAGATACTCTTCCCACTTGTATTGTTGATCCATGCAATACATATGAAGGAGATCCTCTAAAATTTGATTTACTCATTTTGTTTATCTATCAGTTTGTAAGTGACATGTAGTGTTAAAATTCAACTGTGTACCTAGAGCCAAATCTAAAGTCAACCAAAATATATAAGTCATCTTCAAATCATAATCTAAAATGATCTTCTCTATAAAAACAATGCAACCAATACACTTCTTGTATGAATCTCTTCACAAGAGTAGGTGCATCATTAGTCAAATTGCTTGGTATAAAGTAAGTTACCTTGGTTAGTTTGTCAACTACTACTAATATCATGTCATGTTTATTTCATGATAATGGTAACCTTTAGACAAATTCCATATTGATCACATGCCACTTTTACTCTAGTATGTCATGTGGATATGACAATCCTGCTAGATGCACATGTTCAGCTTTCATGCACTAACATTTCAAATAATGAGACACAAAATCCACTACATCTCTTTTGAGTCCTTTCCATAAATAGAGTGGTCCTATCTCAACCATAAGCTTGGTTACTCCTAGATGTCTTGAATATGGGGCATTATGTAGTTCCTTAATTATTGTGCTCTTCATATTCTCTTTATTTGGTACATATATCTTACCATTGTATCACAAAAGACCATCATTCTCTAATTTGAATCCCTTATACCTAAGATTTTGAGCATTCTCAAACAATGCTAACCTGACATGATCATAGAATTCATCTCTTGGTGAGAATTTGATCACTTGATCTCTTAAATTACTTTTGATAGTAGTCACAACTTTTATGTACCTTTTATGGCTTAGAGAATCAGATACTCTATTCTTATTACCTTTTATATAGTTAATATCAAAATTATAATCAGACAAGAAATCTAACTATCATCTTTGATAAGCATTCAAATTTGGTTGGGTGAAAATGTACTTGAGTCCCAAGTTATCAATCTTGAGCTCAAATAGTTTTCCCAATAGATAATGCCTCCAAATTTTCAAAACATGCACAATTCCCATAAGTTCTAGGTCATGAAGGGTATAATTCACCTCATATGGATTTATTTTTATAGATTCATAGGCTACCACTAAATTGTTTTGCATAATAACTCCTCCAAGTCCATCCCCAAATGCATATGTGATCACTGAGAATTGACCATTAGGATCGGAAACTCTTAGCACTAGTGTTGAAGTAATCCTCTTTTTCAGTTCTTAAAAGGCTATTTCACACTTTTCTAACCAGATAAAACTCTAATTTTTTCATTTAAGAGAGGTAATTAGATTAGTTATCTTATAAAAATTTGGAATGAATTTCCTGTAATAACCCACTAATCCCATGAAACTTCTTACATCATGCACATTTTTGGGTTCCAACCACTCCATAATGGCTCTTATCTTTATTTAATCTACTAAAATACCATCCATAGAGATAAGATGTCCTAGATACTACACTTTATTTTTCAAAAATACACACTTAGACAACTTGTCATATAATCTACGCTTTTAAAAACATTACAAAACCAATTCCAGATGTTGTAAGTGTTCTTCCTCATCCTTGGAATAAATGAAGATGTCATCAAGAAGGACCAACATAAAGTGATCTAGGTAATATCTAAACACACTATTCATAAGATTCATGAATGTTATCAGAGAATTCATCAATCTAAATGGTAACACTGTGAAATCATAGTGCCCATATCTAGTTTTAAACACTGTTTTTGGGATATCCTCTTCACAGATCCTCAACTAGTGATACCTTGATCTAAGGTAAATCTTAGAAAAGACTATGATTCCTCATTTTTTATCAAAGAGATTATCTATGCGTGGAAATGGATATATCTTTTTGATTATTAATTTATTCAACATCTTATAGTCTATGCACAAGCAAAGAATACCATCCTTCTTCTTGAAAAAGACAACTGAATCACCCCATGGTGACACACTTGGTCAAATAAGACCTTTTGACAACAACTCCTAAAGTTGTGCCTTTAACTCAACTAATTCAGTGGTTATCATCATGTACGATGCCTTAGACTGAGGTTATGATCCAGGTATTATATCAATTGAGAAATCAAACTCACACTTAGGTGGCAATCTTGATAACTCTTTTGGAAACACGTCATGAAAGTTTCTTAGAAAATGATAGTCTTTGATAGATGGTTCTTTAGGTTCTTCCATCTCATTTATATTAATGATAAATGCCTGACATCCCTTCCTTTGATCTCTCTTGAGATGAATTATAGAAATCTACCTTAGTTTTAACTCCCTTCTCTTGCCCTAAAGTTCTATCTAATTTCTGAAATCATCTTAAAACTTAACCTTCTTTAAAAAATAGTCAACCTTGGCTTTACCTTTCACAAGCCAATTGACTCCTAGGATCACATCATATGATCCCAATGGTGTTGTGTAAAGATCTACTACTATAGTAAACTCATGTAACTTAATCTCTACTTTGACTAAAAACTTGTTAACTTTGACATTTAACTTATTCCCATATTATACCAACCATGTATTTTCTATTATTTCAGCCTTTCTTATCAATTTACTAATCACTCTAAGAGAAATTAAATATTATGCAGCTCTCGTATAAATTAAAATAGAAACTAGATGATCAAATAAAATACATGACTATTCTATGGGTGAAGTTTGATACTCATCCTATCAATTATCAACAAAGTGCATGAATCCATTGCTAAAACTTACCTTGTTGAGCAGTTGAACCCTTGTTCTTTGATTTGTCCTAAGGACATTATCGAGTAAAGTGTTCACCTTTATAAATGAATAAACCTTCGACTGGTCCTTTCTTCTCAATTTGTTGGTTTCCCTTGAAACCACCTTTAAAACCATTATTAGGCTTTTTATTCCCTAAACTACTATTGAACTTAGAGTTCTGATTCCTGAACTAACCCTTGGAATCTCCACTCCTTTACTTCCATTTATTCCTCTTAAAAGTTGGTTTAGAACTTCCAAATTTATTTTTAAACTTATCTCTAACTTGGGAAAGAGATTTCAGTTTATGTTCTTGCTTGACCACTTTCTAAAACACCTGATCCATGGTGGATACACCATGCATATCTACTTCACCACATATTTGGGGTTTCAATCCCATGATAAATTTTTAGATTCCAAACCTCTCATCTTCCTGATACTGAGGTACATACTTAAGAAGTTTGGTGAGTTTCTCCAAATAGTCATTTACCAACAAATTCCCTTGCTTAAGATTCTAAAAATCCATAAGATTTTGGTCAAAGTATAGTTGTGGAAGGCATCATGACCTAAACAGTGTCACAAACTATTACCAAGTGGTCGTGGTTAAGTTGAGGTTCATTTTGAGCTTCTTAGTTGACCACCAAGTCGTTGCTTCACCAATAAGCTGATAAGATCCCCAGACTACTTTTGTGACTTTGAAATAATTTTGAATCTTTAAATACTTCTCCATTTATATTAACCATACTTTAGTTCCATCCCCCAATATAGTTCCATTGAACTTGGGTGGATTCACCTTTTTCATGCCATGTGCTAAATCTACAACTACTCGATCTCTCACATCCTATGATGCCTCCTTATGCCTCTACTATTGAAGAGTTTCCTAGTCATTAAGATGCTCTCCAGGTTCTTCTTGAACATTCTCCTCTTAATGGCCATGCACTTCCTATTCTAGAACTACAATTTGGTCCCTAGTATCTTTCATGGTTATGAGAATTCAGTCCAACTTCACAGCTTGCTTAGCTACAAATTGATTTAGATGAATAGGGGGTTTGGTATTTGAAGTATGCTCACCTCCTATTCTAGCATGCACCATTTTTCTTCCTATATTAGAATAATAAGTTTAAATTTGTAGACACATTAAGTCCTAGAGTTTGTGCCTCAGTTCTAATACTATAATGTAACAACCCCACTGAGTTTTACCAGAATATTAAAATATTTTTTCTAAATTAAGTACACATATTCAACATATAGATTTCACCATGAGAAATATTAATTAGTGATCTATAACTAATTGCATTAATTTAGTTAACCATAAAGGATATAGCTAATCCACTTAGCTAAGGACCACCATGTACAAAAATATAAATCATTAACAAGTTGAATAACCATAATTATTGAATTTTAACTCTAATGATATAGTACAAGTTCAACCATAATAGATATAATATTACAGCCTCTACTATAGAAAGTATAATTCATATATATTATAGTTTCAATATAACATAAAATATCTAAAATGATAAAATATGATACAATCTATTTTGAGTTGAGTCTCCACAACTCAAGTATCAATATGTAATCTCAAGTGTAGTATCAAGTATAGTACTCTAGTTGGGAGGGAGAGCATCATCTGAGTGCTTTTCCACACCAATGATGTAGAGCATCTCAAGTCTCTAAGAAATAAAACATTGTCTTAGGGGTCATTTTTACCCATTTTGAGTCTTAGGAGTGTGTGAAGGATCCATAAGGTCTATTAGAGGGCATTAGAATCTTAAGAAGTCATGTTAGGGTGTATTTGTGAGCATTTGGAGTTTTCCCTCCAAAAGTAGCATTTTGAAAATTTGAATTTATTAATAATGCTCTATAATAGTATCTAAGTCTTGAATGGTATGTAAGGATTAAAAACATTTATAATGACCCTAGAAGGTCTTAGAGTAGTGTTTTAGAGGTCCTTCAATATGCATGTAGTGGAAAAGACCATATAGATCAAGAAGGACAACTTGTAATTGTCATCCTCAATGTAAGGGTGGTAGGAAGAGAGTTATGTTGCATTTTTAAAATGATGTAAATATTTAAAAACTTCATGTTATAATAGGTTTGGGAGAGTATTATTTATAATGTGAGTAGGGAAGAATAACTCTGAAGAACAAAGAAGAGAGTCTAGGAAAAGACAAGAAAATATTATGTTTGAAAAGAACTCTGCCTTCTTGGAAAAGTTCTATGTTTGATGATTGTAATGAATTGAGTTCAATAAATGAATAATTTTGATATATGTGAAAGTTTGAACATTGATTCTTAGCCCTATTTTTTGTTACCTCGATGGATTATTAGTATTCAAATCCATATAAGTAGTATTATGTTTTAATCATGCAGAGTTAAGTACATGCACAGTTTATAAAATTAAGAAAGTAATGTATATCTGAGTTTGTGAGTGGGTTTTCAATTACTTGATTCAAGCTAAGAGATTAGAGTTCTCACTGTGTGTCAAATAACCTTCATAAATAGTCTTAATGAAGTGTCCTATTTGTAAAACCAAGAAGAGAAAAATGAATTAAGAGTTTCTTGTGAGTCCTTTCCTAGATTATAAGTGTTAGGGTGAAATTTGAGTCTCCACTAGTTGTTTATGATCTTTTGAAATATCACTAAATTCATTTTAAGGCTTAAGGTTCCAATCCATCTTGCATTGTTGTAACACATAATTCTTTATTATAGTCAGAATTCTACATATTGATATGGCAAAAGACTTCATGTGATGGTTCAAAGCCTTATAGATCTTGAAAAAATTCAAAAGGTTGCGTCAAATCGTATGTAGGTGTTAAATGTGATTTAAGTTTCTTAGGAGTCAAAATAGTTCCTTTTGGTGAACTCTCAGATTTGCCCAGTCCTTCCTCATAACCCATAATTATAAGTTAATAAATACTATGGACATTTAGAGATTGTTTCAAGAGAGTTGATGATTGGAATAGGTGTATCAAATAATGGCATACCAATTCCAGGTCTTAATTTGATTTCAAGTGCTCAAATTTTCATTCTAGCCATTTTTCTTGGCTTTTAGGCTCTATAGGCCTGCTACAATAAGCATAGGGTTTTCAAATATGGAAAGTCAAAAAAATTAGATTTAACCTATGGAAATTATTAATTTTTTGTAATATTAGTTGTCTTGAGTGCTTGACAAGATTTTTTAGGTTACAAATTTTTACCATACACCCAAGTATGGAAACCGAGACTGTCAGGGTAATAGAAACCTAATGAGAAGATGGTTTTGTTACATAAGTGTACTTACATTGGTGGTCAGAATAAAACTTTTCACAAATCTAAATGAGCTAATGGGTACTGGAATATGTGTTTATTTTTTAGATGTCAAGTTTGGATCACTCTAGACTAGGAGGTTTTTGTGTTTTTAGGGCTACAAGGAGGGATAGTCCTCTACAAGAAAAGAGTGAAGGTAAGGTGTCTCAATAGTAAAATAAGGGTTCAATAAATTTGGAACAATTTTTATAGTAAAAATGGAGACCCCATAGGAAGTATAAGTAGGTATGTGAATCTCTAGTGAAGTTTTGAGGTGTTGGAGCCCTTGAGAAGGTAAGGAGAGACATATGGTCTTAAATAAGCATGGAGTGTATGAGTGTTAAGATTGGTTTATGAGATGAGTTTAATGATGAGTAAGAGTAGAGGTGAAGGAATAATTATGAGTATTATAAATATCAAAGAAGTGTAGGCATGTAGAGGAGGCTTATAAGCCTACAAGGAAGAGAGAATAAGCTTGTGAAGATAAAAACAAAGCTAGTGTCTGTAATAAAGATTAGAGATCATAACCAAGTTGAATGTTCATGAATGGTATGGAAGCCTAGGTTCTGCATCAACTAACCATGGGCCATTGATCCCCTAGATTATCTCCCAAAAAGGGGATGGTCCTCTCTTCACGGATAGGTAGATAATGACAATGCAGAAATATAGAGTAATAAACTAAAACGTGTGTGTTGAAGATATCTAATACATAATGTGTACCATAAATAAATCAATTCTAATATGATATCATACAAATATAAAAAATATATCAACATATGAAATGACAATGTTTATTAAACATTACTTTGTCCAAAATTTTCAATAATTAATGATCTCTAGGATCTATCAAATTCATACACACCACTTAATCGAATTACCCCTTATCTTGCATTGATGTCACTAATTAAACTAGTGGAATCCATCCACTACTTAATTAGGGTCATGAATGTGAGATAAAGTAAGATAAATAATAATACAAAAACTAATAGATCCATTCTTCATATTTCACTTTAGCTAATCAAAATTATAGAAATATCACAAACTTTCATTTTGTCTATCAAATGAAGTGAATGAAATCTAAGTATCTAGTTTATTAAATAAAATAACCAGAATACCAAAAATAGTCCTCAATAACACACCCTCCAAGAATGAATATCTAGACCACCAGTTGCTTTATCCATTAAGCAATTTATAATATTATTTCTTCATGAAATAATATTATAACCCTGGCTATTAAATTGTTTATATTCTGCATATAACAATAGCCAGTCCATAACATACTATTACGTTATGTATTCAACCTCTTAAATACATTGTATGGTTTTTATTTAACATATCCAATTATTTTATACAACCAAATATTAACAAGCATCCCTTTTTTCATTATTATAATAAATAACAATTTTATCATAATTGTATATACAATAGATGTTTCTATTTAAATGCAAACATATTATTACATTATACATACTTCATTGATATAGTATACCATAAAGTTGACATCCACTATAATTTGCATTATGGTATACTGTATATGTAATATATATAGTTAGCTTGCATGCAAAGGCCCCATATCCTTTTCTAATAAAATAAGAAATCCATATGCCATGATAATTAACTATAAAAAATTCAATAAATCAACTCCATTAAAATATATAAAAAATCATAGTTGATTACCCAATTCAAGTATCATTTGTATCATCCCAATTTTGGATGTATAAGACAATTGCAACACAAAACTAATAAAATAATTATGCAAAAGAACCCTGACACCTAGTCCCTTATCTGGTTTATGTAAATTCATATTCATTTCAATAATACATAGTTGAATGTAAAGTTCATTGATTATAACATCAATACACAATCCTTTTTAAGTAAGAGCAATGTTTATAATAAAACTAAACTCTACCGTACTTTCTTAAAAGTCCACTAGTATTCATTATTTCCTAAGGTTGAATGCAATCTACAATTGCATATTTCATCTACCCATACATGATACTCAATGACTATGTAGAGAACAATCCTAAATGCACATACAGTTATGATAAATAATAACAAGATTTTACAATCCAGTTTTAGGGCTTAAGACCTAACATATGCCTAGTCCAAACAATAACTTCATCAATAAAATGAAATACACATAGATAGTCATAAGTCCATCTACCAACTCTGTGTGTGTGTGTGTGTGTGTGTGTGTGTGTGTGTGTGTGTGTGTGTGTGTGTGTGTGTGTGTGTGTATTTATGTATGTATGTCTATGTGTGTGTGTGTATGTATTTATGTATGCATGTATGTACATACATACGTATGTATGTATGTATGTATATGTATATATATATATATATATATGAACTTTTAATGAAGATAATTGATCACAATTATGAATACATATATCTATATATATACACTTATGGTTTCTTTAAGAAGTTTTCCAGTTCAATGTACTAGCACACACACACATGAGTATACAATTGTAATTGATATTTTTAACCATGTATATACTCATGCATATATTTGTGTATATATATCTAAAACACTAGAGAATGCATATCTTAACTCGAAGGTCTATTTGGTTTATCAAATGAATGATTATGCAGAGAAATTTCTTGAGTCTATGTTATTATATATATCCAAATGCATATATATATAGTCTAGTTTGAATCAACTAATAAGATCCAAGATACTTATTTATACACTGGAATAAATCCAAAAATATTGAACATAGTTTTTCCTAATAGTTTAGAGATGAGTAGGAAAATTTTATTTAAGAACCCATTAATATCCAAGCCAACTAAATGACTCTACCCCATCTCCCAGGTTACCCTAGTTTGAATGTGGGATTCTATGAAAGCTGAGGCTTCCACAAGGCTCCACATCAAATCTAGTAATCCTAATGATTTCAACAAAGGAACTAAAAACCAAACACATTTAGAGAAACTCATTTCAATATATTACTCAAATAATTAAATTATATAACTGACCTGGTTAACATAACAATGTCATAGAATATGATCAAAATTTCTTCTTTGCACTTGTTCACCTCTGCACCACCTTCTAACTTATGTTCATAAAATGACATGATCCATCCTCTATGATGTATGTACCCTATTCATATCATCCACTTCCTCCTTTATTCATTTTTTTCTCTTGTATTACTTCCATAACTCCATAATTAATGATCGATTAAGCTCATTCTAATTTTGCATGAATAAATTCATCTCCATGCAAAAACACATCAAACCCCAAAATTCTCTCCCAACATTGTTTAACTAAATTCAACAATTGATTGGTGAACTAATTATTCTAGATGCTTCCTTTTGAAATCCCTAAATAACCATCTTATAATTCTTAATCAAATCCACATGCTTATGATTTAACCAAACCATCCTCGACTATCTGGATTACATAAGTCACAAAATCTTTATGCTATATTCAATGCATGACTTATCAACTAGTCATGTACTAAAGTATTTCCCATGTAAATGACTAACACAATAATGATTAATATTACTTTGGCAATATAACAAGACTATATTTTGCTTTAAATGCCATCCACAGTATAATTATAATGATTTATAAAATCATTCAATCATTAACATTAATATATATCCATTTATATATTATGTATATTAATACTTAAAATAAATAGTTAAACAATTATAATATATTTAGAAACAACGCCATTTATCTTTCAAATTTATATATAATTATTATAACAATAATCTTATAATTTAAATAATGATTATAGAATCTATCACAATCATCCTATTATTTTACTATACAGCCAAACATAATAGGGCAATGATATAAGTTAACATAAACAATTTACTCGTTAAGCCAAAACAAGATGAGCTATATAAGATCACAAGTAAGTGAAATCACTCAAATAATCAACATGATCATAATCAACAATAATCAATATTATACTAGAGAGCATACTAAAAATCTTAAAAAGAAAAGTACACAAAAAATGGCATGCTTATCCATATCAAACAAGTATGAAACATGATATACTAAGTGGTGTGTGCAAGGGTTTCTAGATTCATTCTCTATTGACCCCCAATGTCTCCATCTAACCACCCTCTTTGATGATACTCTCCCTCCACATTGATTTGAGGGAATAATCTATCATGCATCCACCTCATGTAAATGAAAATAGTTATCTTGAAACATCATTATATCCATAAAAATAATGTTGTATAGTAATCAAACATGATCACAAAGTATAGAATATAAAAGTACCACTAACTCATAGCATCTAATCAGGTAAATTAAGCAACGCAAACTATCCCATAATCAGCATATATCATCAATATTAATCAAATATTAATTAATGAACTAATCAACCACAATAATCCATAGATTAAACATATTATTTAGGTTAGAGATAAATCAGTATGTGACAAATTTTCTCCATTACATTGATGCATGGTTGTGGAACCTACACCTGAATTTTTTGTGGAGTGAACCACTTGGATTTATCACCATATTTCCCAACCTTGACCACTCATAAAAGTGGAGGTCTGTCGTGATGGGTGCATGTGTATGTCATTTTGATGATCTAGTCCTTTATCATGGGTTGTAAGTGTTCAAGATCTAAATAAGAATGACGTTGTGTCAATATTGGCTCAAGAAGTGATAGAGTGTAAGGCATGAGAAGTTTCACATTGAAGATTAGGTGCATGCCCAAATATTGAGGGAGATAAAAAATGAATGCATTCTCAACATCTGCTTACAAAATGGTGTAAGGACCATAACGTAGAGGCTTGATCTTCCAATTGGACTTTAGAAGCACTCCCTCTAAATTTGTAACCAAAATTTATCACCAACTCAAAATCCCTAAGGTATATGATGTACATCATAAAATTCCTTATACTTAGCTTGAGTGTAATAGGGAATCTACTAAACCTATTGGTGAACAAACTAAATGTGGTGTAGAAACTTCTTGGCTTTATCTGCCTCTTATTCGTATGCATGTGATTCATTTATGGATGGTGCATGGAAGGAGATGTCTAGAAGTGTTGAAGGTTGAAACCCAAGACATGTCTATAATGAAGTGTGGTTAGTAGAGATGTGAAGAGCCCTATTATAGGTGTGTTGAATGTAAAAGATATTATCATCCCATGCATGTTCATGTATTCATTTTTACATTCATATAAAATGAACAAGTGTGTGATTGACAACTTTAATTTGCTCATCTGTCTGAGGATGAAAAGTCGTCGACTGATCTAGATGCATACCCATCAATTCCTATAACTTTTACCAAAAATGATTCATAAATCATGAATCGTGATCAGAGATGATAGAAGTTGGTAACCCAAAATGAATCTAAACATGGTTAAATAATTTTTACACAATGCTAGTTGTGCCAATGTTTTTTTTGCATGTAACCATGATGGCTAAATTGGAAAACTAATCCACTACAATAAACATACCATCATGTTATCATCTCCTCGTAGACAATCCAGTCATGAAATCTATGCTGATAGATTCCCATGATCTAAATAAAATTGATAGAAGTGTGTAAAGTCCCAACTTATTTTTTGTGTGCTTGGTGATGCAATAAGGAATTCAAGACTTGATGTGGTGCTCCATGTCTATGTACATGTGCAACTAGTAGAAGTGTGATTACAATGAGGCTAGCGTCTTTATCACACTAAAGTGTGCCAAGGTATTAGCATAGTGCATGTCCTAGATGAGTCATTGATGAGCTATGACAAAGGGAACACAAGGATGTTTGAGCTTGTAGAGAAGCTGGTTAGACTAGTAGAACTCTTGAACTTGTGTACCTTGTGCAAGGCTTGTTTAAATTATTGTGAAGTCCTGATTAGCTGAGTAGAGAGGAACCTAATCTATGAAACTATGGTTATGCATGTCCAACACTATGATGAGTACATGATCTATAGTTAGCTAAGTCAATCTATGGATTTGTTGTCCTTCCCTTTCTTGTGCTTAATCATAAGATGGACTATTATAGGTAAATCATCCATTTTATTTGGTGCATATTTTCTAACTTGTTATACAACTATAGGAATTGAAGTGGTTTATAGTTTGAATGAATAATTGTTTCCTTGTTGATAATGTTTCCTTCCTGATAATGTAGTGTCACCATTGACTAATTGATTACATAATATCGTACAGTTACTTCTCATAGGTGGAGTACCTTTTCACTATGTCACTAAACATATTAGAGTGGTATAAGACCAAATTTACATATTGCATGAGTATTACACCGAGTGCATAGTCAGACACATCAGTGTGTATTTTGAAGGTTTGCATAATGTTGGGCATTACAAGAATAGACACTAAATAGAGGCATTTCTTGATTTCCTCAAAATCACTTTGTTGTGTATGGGTCTAGTTAAATTTGGCTTTAGTGCATGTGATATGGATGACAGCCCAAGAGATATGTAAGAAACCAAGGATGAACCTATAGTAGAAGTTAGCAAGTCCAAGAAAACTCCTCAACTCTATGAGATTGTGTAGAGTAAGCCAATCTTAGATCATCATGATCTTCTCTAGATTTACTCCGATGTCAGTGTGATCAATGATGTATCCCAAGTATTATATTTTCAAGGTGCCCAATGTACACTTCACTCAGTTGGCTTCCAATTTTTATTCATACAAAGTGTCTAAGATGTATGAGATGTGATCCATATGCTCCTCCCAAGTCTTACTAAAGATGATAATGTCATCAAAGTAGATGACGATAAAGGAGTTTAGGAATGGCCTGAGTAGATCATCCATCAAATGCATGAAAGTGGTTGACATATTAGTGAGGCTAAAATGCATGACTAACCATTCATATAGTCCTTATTGAGACTTAAATGTTATCTTTGAGATGTCTTCATGAGGGACTAGAACTTGATGGTAACTTAAATTAAAGTTGATCTTAGTGAAGTATTGTGTGCCTCAGAGGTGGTCTAAATGTCATCAATGTGCGACAATGGGTACCGATTCTTCACCATGATTTTTTTGAGTATGTGATAGTCTCTGTAGACTCACCAAGACCCATCCTTCTTGGGTCCAAGGACTATCATACTCTTATAAGGTAAATAGCTAGGCCTAATCTTGCCCTGATCAAGAAGCTCTTGAATCAAGCATTAAACTTTATCATTCTCCTAAATTGATCTACGATAGAGGGGATATTTGAAAGAGTGGATCTAGGAACCAAATAGATGTGGTGATTTACTGTGAAGTGTGTTAGAAGGCCTTTAGGTTATATGAAGTCTTTACTAATCTACTCTAGTAATTTATTGAGTTATTATTGCTATAAAGATGTGTGATTGTTGCACACTACTAGATGTGATTTGGTTTTGAATGTGTAGGTGTATCAAGGTGAACCATGACTAACATAAATGTTTATGCATGTAAAATGAGCTTGTGACATTGATTTGTAGATACCAAGGTGACTTAGGTCATGGGCATTAACTAAAATAGGTTGTAGAAGTGATCCTATGCACAAATAGTCCAACATTATGGTTTGGCTTGATATGTAGCTTCATGATCATACAGGTATGGAATCCCCAGTAGGATGTCACAAATATCTAGAGGTGTGATGTCACAAGTGGAATTTTCCTCCATTGGACCTATATATATTTCCCTTATTGCAACCACCCTAAAGAGTATGGCTTTGGATGCATAGTAGTGGTAAGACCAAGGTGTTGAGTTATGGATTATATGATGATGTTCTTATAAATGCCACTATCAATGATGATGTGGAGAGGTTGACCCTTCACCCAAAACTTGGTGTGAAAGAGACATTTGTTCTCTTTAAAGAAGTTGATCATAGTGGTGCTAGTGCTTAGACAAGAGGCATATAGATCAATTTTGTCCATCAATGTGGGTCCTAATACATATTATGTGAGAAGGGATTCTTACACGTGACATTGAAAATTGTCATGAGTGGATGAGTGATGGAGATGGCACCAATTATAAATAGACTTCTTTTCCTTGCCTTTATCTGAAGTAGAAGGCATTACATCCATAAAGGTTGATTAGTATTCTAGTGTTGCTCTCCTTTGTGAGAAGTGTGTTGTTACTTATGTGTAGAAGGTTATGATGTGGAATTATGTGAAGGTAGGGCCTTGCGTGTTGCATTAGATGAAAAGGTGACACATTGATTCATCTTTACCTTGGCTTCGATCTTTGTAGAGTTATGATATGTTTTCCCCAAAGTGTCATAATTAAATAACTCCATCTTTGCATGGATATAAGGTGAGAGTTTGATGATGTACTTTAACACCTTATGTTGTTTGCTCAAGTTCTCATGCAGGCACACAAAGTAGTCATGATATATGTTGGTGTAGTCTTTCATGAACTGATCTTTGGATTGGCATAGTTGTGGGAAATTGATGTATTTATATTCAAAGTGGAATAAAGTGTAGCATTCATCCTTCAACATGTTGAAAAAGTCTTCCAAGATTAAATTGGAACCCACTCTTATGTATGTTGCATGTTGAATCTCCCCCACTAGTGAATGATAGATATGGACATCTTTAGTATTTTGAGGGTGATATTCTCAACATCAATGAAACAATTGACTGAGAAGAATGCCTTAAGTTATTGAATCCAAGAATCCAATCCTTTGGGGTCAATCTTACCTTTGAATAGAAGGATGCTGAGATTGACTTGAATTTTGAAGGGTTTTTTATTGAAACCACTATTGAGAGAATTTTGGAGGTGTGGCAGAAGGTGTTGGATTGATCTGTACCATTAATTCATAGGAGTGGACAAAAAAATTTATGTGTTATGCCTCTAATGCATCGATGATGAGCATTCGTACCTTGAGGGATACCTTAGGTTTCTTCTAAGCATCAACCATCTTAATTTTACTATGATGTTCTTCTGGATATTTTGAAATAGAATCGATTGACAAACCTTCCTTCTCAAGTTGCGCTCATGTGTTTACAGGCATAGAAAGGATAACTTGATTTTTAGCTTTGATACTAATCATCCACACCATAGGTCCTAGGACTAAATGTGTAAGGGAAAATTGAGTTTTGGTTGTGCAGAGTGAATGGGCAAAACTAATTCAGAAAGAAACAACTAAACACATTCAATGTAGTGTAAGTTTTATTTGTAGGAAATGTAATTTATATTCATTAATAGTGAATATGGAAAATTGGTACAATGTGATACAATTAATGTTTTATAGATTATATATGTGGAGCATGATATCGATGTTATGACTGTATGGAGCATCAACCTTAGGTTGGATGTGTATGTTACATATATAATTACAATACAAGAGTAGTTACAACCACTATCAATTACCAAGAAGACAATTGCATCGATTCATCTTCCAAGATGAATGATAGTTAGTGAACCCTTTGAAGCACATAGCCAAGGTGAGTCAACATCTAGATGTGTTGTGGAGTCCAAGAAGCTAGTTATGAATGTGGAACTATGAGCTATAGTGTGGGACTACAAGGCATGTAGGGTTACAAGATGTAGAGTGCACATAATTCTACAATGTGACACAAAAACTTGTGTAGTGTGTAGGTCCTTTAAGCTATAACATGACACTACCAGGTGTACTATACTATAGGAAAGATGGGTGTAGAATTCAATGAGTCTATCATAAGACTTATGCAGCATGCAGGACTATGAGTTGGGAAGTGTAGAGGGGTTAGTGCAAAAAATTATATGATATGGTGTGGGACTTTTACATATAACTTTGAACAAACTTTGAGAAAGAAGTGCGTAATATTGAGTGAGAGGTATGCATCTTGCATAGTAGATCAAATGAGGAGTAAGCTCAGCTATGTTAGAACTGCTCACAAATCAATCAATCTATCCATGAATAATTACTAAGCATGCTTCCAATTCATAAAATTAGGAATGTCACAACATCCTATTCTAATGTATCATATCATCTAAATCATTAATAGGATGTATTACATAATGTGACATCCATAACATCAAATAAAACATACACATATGATCAATCATATACATGCAATCCATTACACCACATCATAATATAAACATAAGATAATGAGATGAATCAAAATAATCATCATCATATAAATTGAATGCCCATATATACAACATCCATGTCATCATTATACATTGTATCCATCTACATTTATCAAAAATCATATACACATCTACCTATCAAAAAATGTGGTCAACTCTCACTTTGACCCTTGGCAAGAGGACTCATAGGTGGTGACCTTCTCGATGGTGGACCTCTCACTAACCGGATTGATTGTGTTTTCTACACTAAGGATGGCCCCGTATGACTGTTAGATCTCTCCACATGATATGGTGTTTGATGGCCTACATGGACCACTCCCTTGTAAAACTATTGGTAATATGAGGCTCCTTTTATAAAGCTTATAACATATGATAGAGGCTTTGTGAGGCCTTATGAAGTCACAATGGTGTGAGATAAATCTCTTTAAGTACGAAGCTTGTATGTATCCCATGTCAATTGTGTCACTATTACACTCAATAAAAACTAAATATTTACTATCATAAAAAAATGTACCAATTCTTAGTGAAAAAAATAAAACTCATAAAGAAAAAACACAATATGCATTGAAAACTAGCTAAAAACATGAACCCAAATATTTTTATTGCTTAAAAAAGGCAATGTAGACATGGAAAACAGGGGCACTATTTGCCAAATCCCTGTGGAAATTAAAATAGAATTGAAACTTGTTTAAAATTACAATTATAAGTTTAAGTACATTCGAATACTAAGTACAAAATAAAATATAATTCCTAGAACCTTAATGATTATTAAAGATAATTTATTTTTATCTACGTTAAAAAAAAAGTTTCTAGAACCATAATGATTATTAATAGCAATATATTTTTATCCAAGTAAAAGATAAAATAAAAAATTTAGAACCACAATGATTATTAAAGACAAAATATTTTTATTATAATCAGTTTTTGTGTTTAACGATATTGATAGTTTCTCTGGTGATGACCTGAATAGTTAAAATGTGAGGCTTCCACCAGAAAGAAAGAGCGTGTGATAATATATTAAATTGAATCAACAAAATATAAATTTGTGTGCCCACTTGTAATAGTAAAAGCACTAAAATTATTTAGAAAAATGTTTAGAGTTTTATATCTAGCTTTTTATGTCATGATAGTATAGCTTCTTAGATTAATCTTACCTAGAATTAAAAGAGATTACAACATGCACAAGATTAAATATGTCCTAAAATTTTTCATATAATTAAAATTAAAATGTATGAAAATGTCACCAGTAAGACAAAGTGAAGATGTTACTATTAACACTATGATAAATGAAGTCATACAAATTATAGCATACAAATTCAATACTCAAAGTCCTAATTCAAAACTTGGCATACAAATTTTAGCATCCTTACATATTTGAAACATGGATGGTATAAATGGAGTGGTTGTAATAGTAAATCAAATCACAAAAAATAATGAATAATCTAGAACAGTGTCTATTTCTTCTACAACATGAATATTGTTAGTTCTAAAACAAGACAACAACAAAAATAAAGTTAGTAGAAGAGCTTATTAAAATGCAACCTTGAAAATACCATTTTTTTATAACCTATATTTAAAATCAAAGGCAAGAAAAAAAACATTACAAGTCACAAATTCTAAATCATAAACACATCAATCTACTAAAATAAATATTTTGAGGCCCCTAGAGTTTGTAAACTTGGAAATGATAATAAGAGCCCAAGGGAGTGGATTGTGTCCAAGCCTGGTGCACATTATAACCTTGAATGACATTTAAGATTAGGTTGAGGGATGTATTTATTACAAGCTTTGATTATCACCTTGTGTCCACCAATCCTTATCCTCTATCCGTCAAACAATTGGATGACCAAAGTGTAGTCATGTGCTTTTAAGAAATATATATATAAGGAAAAGATTTGTTCAAATTTTAATAATTATGTTGCTTGAAAAAAGGCATAAGAATGATTCATTACACTTGACAAGGCAAAATTAATTCAATTGTAACACTATAAACTTAACAGAAAAACTATTGCATTTGGTCTTCAAAAAGCAATTAATTATGGTCCTCAACTAGAGTTTGGTCCATGTCAAGTGAGATATTTTATTCCATAAGCTTTAGCTTCAAAACCAATGACCCTTTCTTTGATTAATATTAGCCACATTTTCAATTTAAAAATAAATAAATTACCCTTAGAAGCGTCTCCCTCCTTAGCAAAGGGACCAATGAATAAGTTAGCATTTTGTCTACTCTTTAAACTTTAAAAAAAATTGGAACTTTGATTAAATATAATTTTTAAGTGTTAAAAATATTACTCTTAGTTATTACAAATTTAGAAACCCTTTTAAGAGTAGGTCATTTATGTCTTTTGTAGTGCCATAACAAATGCCTTATTTTGGTAATTTAGATGGAAATTCTTCTATGAGCATCAAATTCATCTAGTATTTGTTTTCTTGACTGGGCCACTTGTCCCCTTAGCATTACCACAACACATGCTTTATTTTGGCAATCTACTTAAAAATTCTTCTACTAGCACAAAATTCATCTGACATTTGTTTTCTCCACCCTTCTCCACTTCTAACCATGCCCTAAACTTATTAAAAGATACAAGTGTTTGGAACGAATATTAGCTCAGTAAAGGAAGGAATGATGCCCTTCAAGAGATATATATAGCATAGCAGATGGAAGAGGGAGAGCACCCAAGCACATTATAATACCTATACAGAGTGTAGTATAAAAGGAAACAAAGAGTTAAAAACATAAAAAGATGAGGTATCACACTTGTACCATGCTTTTGATACAAATCAAAGAGAGAGAAAAGTGAAGCCCAACCCCAAGGTGTTAATTTTAGAAGCCCACTAAAATGGTACCTTATACTATATAAGCAATAACAACATATTTTTATCAGTTGACATAGAATCAGAATAATAACTTATGCCCCCTATACATTACCAATTTGTGCATAGGATATTTCCTTTGCTTAGAAAAAAAAACCCACCCTAACCCCACTTTTGCTTTACTATGTGCTTTTATTGGGGTTGAGAACTACAAGTGGAATTTGGATGGCTGATGGTGTCTTTGTATCTATTTTTCCTTTTTTAAATGTCATTCCATTAATAGGTACAACTGAATTTAATCTCATTGCTTGAGGTTGAAATATCAAATCTTGTAGAGTGTTGGGTAAGATTTTTGGTGAAAATATTTTATGTTTCTTGAAAGAATAGGGGATTATAATAAACATGAATTATATCACCTTATTTGCTTGGTTTTATCCTAAAAATGAGTTTTCTGAGAGTTTTTTGGCATTTGTAGGGTTTTTTACAGTTCTTTTTATTTGAGGAGTCATGGTCATTGGAGACAGTGGTAGAGGAAAGAGCATCGTGCGAGTTGTAGGGCTTATGCTTCATGGTTCAGGTTTGATGGTAGCACAATGGAATGTTGAGGCAAAATGGGGTCATCAAGGTTTGAAACTCTATTGAATTGGAATATATACTTTTTGATATGATTTTATGGCCTCATAAGTGGCAAGTATATAATTATTTTCATTTTAATTTGTTGTAGTGACAAATCTGCATCATATAGAAATTTAATCATATAGTTATGCTTTTTGTGCAGAACATGAGCTCTAGCAGGCCTCAAATTAGTGGCAACATGGGTCATTTAGCCAAAAAAATAAGAATATAGTTCAACCTTATGGTAAAATGTATCATTTGTCTTCCAATAATGGGAATAGTTCATGGAAAGCCATGGAGAATGCTTTTCTACCTTATCCTGTACTTTTTTAGAGTAATATGCATTTACACATTGATTAACTAGGATGGCCTCTATTTAATTCTATGGCCTTATTTGGACTGGATATTGATCATTTCCATGTATATAATCCATCCTAACATCATTCAAACTTCAGATGTAGATTATAACGCACCATTTTGAGCAAGCTTTTCTTTCTCCTATACACCTTTTAGAGCTCAGTTGCAAAGCATTATCATCTTAGGCTCTTAGTTTTCATTTTCATATTAACTCTAAAACTACATCTTTACATTTTGAGCATGAATTTCATAAATAAAATAAATATTCTTTGGTTATAAGCCTTATTGTAATAACTGCAAGTTATGTGAGAATTTTTTTTATGTGTTTGGTTTTAATGAGGAATGTGGTATTGGTCTGTAAATTAGGCTAATATTAAATGTGACTCACATATTATGTCATTGTTCTATGTGTGGGCATACCACATCGATAATCATCATTTTCTATAAAGTAAAAATCTTCTAGAGAGGTAGCGATATAGGTTTGGATATAAGAAATTTAAAATATACCATCAAATCAATTAAAGGCCTAGAAGTTGTAAATACTACTCATTTACATCGAAGGCATATTTTATGATGAAGCCATTACACGTTTTCATCTAAACCTTAATTAACATTAAACACGTGGCTTGTTATGTTTTAAGATGTGGATGATGTCATCAGATGTATGTTTTTTATGGTTATGGCAGTAAATCTGTCGATCGTCACTTTGGCTATGTAAGTGATTGGTGGATGGAGGTTAAAATTGACACCTATTTAGGCATTTTTTATCATTTTGCATGTGAAATATAGGTAAAAAAATTATAACATATTAATGGATGGGGGGAATTTCATAAGAACTGTCATTATGGTGTTCAAGTTGAAAAAATTATAGTTTTATATTATAAAGCCTTATGTAGCCTACTAGCCTAGAACGGTATAACCTAGAGAGATAGGACTCAAGAGTCAGAATGTTGATACACACCAAATTCTAATGACCATAGGTTTTTAGCCCAGTCCTTGCTGGCAGGTACCCACTTGGAGTTAGAAGTTCACCAATGGTAATGACAAATTGGCAATCTAGCAGGATCGCATTAATTTTTTAGGTCTTAAACAAGTGCTCTAAACTATGAACTATCATCAAGAATGAATCAAGAGCATTTGAAGAGAATTTTATTATACTTACTTTTCAACTTCTCATTAATAAGTTACACTATACTAAAAGGGTTTTAGGTAAACAATAAATCATTGATTCACCACACTATGATTCATGAATCAAAGTTCATAATTAGCAATTTGATAGTAACTTGTTAATGCACCGATCTCGTATTTACCTTTTTACTTTGAACATATTTCCAAATAAAACATTCCACATCATCTACCATTAATGCCTTTTGTATTAATTTCCATCATGGACTCAATGCCACGTAGATTACGGTAAACATGAAACCCTTCACAATATCTGATTGATTCACCTAATAAAAGATTTGCTTGATTTTTTATACTTCTAATTTTTCTTGTTTCCCTATAGCCTACTCATGATTGCATTTTTCCTCTCAAATATTATTTGTATTCAGTGATTTTTTATAAATTCACTGATCTCATGTGATCTAACTTGTAACAAGTTATGCATCCAATCACTGACCCTACCGATAAGTCCAGACAAAATCATCTACAATTCAAAATTCATAGTTTTTGTGGGCACTAGGTGGTCCAAGTTAAAATTCATGTGTGATGTGAGCCATAGTAATAGTAGCTTATACATATCCAATAAGCTAAATAGTGATATTCATCACTCAGATCAGGCATGACTCATCTAAATCCCAATCAATCATCCTCTCAACTATGATATGCATAGATTAGACACATAAATCATAATTTCTTGCTAATATAGCAACCTTGTAGCCTTGCTTGTAGTAGGTAGCCTTGCAAATATTATTGCAATTGCTTGTCTCTGGAACCTCCAATAGCCTGATGCTCCCAAAAACCACACACACTGACCATGGTGCATGTTGTAGCAAACCTTACACAACATTGGTAATTTGGCATTAATCGGCTCCACCACATTTCATTCTAGGCAAGCTTTGATATAATCTCTTACAAAATTGGGTAGCAGGGAACACAAGCATAATGAGGACTTTGTTTTGAATCCCTCCTGAAAGCATTCTGCTTTCACATTCTCTATCAAAAACACCCACAATTTGGTAAGTTCTATGCATCCCTATTTTTTTATTTTTTTAATAAATCTATATAAAATATTAATATAATTGGTATGCTATAATTTTGTTTTTCAAATTTATATACATATCATTTTTTATTATGTTTTAATTAATCATTGCATAAACTCTCCTAATTAATTACATTTACTCTCAAAATTTAAAACCAATAAATTTGACATAAAAATATCATGGAATGACACATGTTTTCTTCTCAAACATAACAGTTGATATTAATTATCATTTTTTTATTTATAGGGATTTATTTGTAACAATTAATGTTAATAATTTATGAATTTGATATAGTTACATGAACATCTAATTTTTTATGTTTAATTATTTTTTATTATTTAGTTGTATAGGTACTAATAACTATAAAAAAACGTCTCAACATAAAAAGTACCAATCTTCAATCAGGAAGTTTTTTGCATGGTTCGAAACATCAAAATCTTCATCTCAAGAGGATCAAAATTTTGATTTAAATGAATACTTAAATATATTAGTGTGTGATGACAACTATGGTGAAGAATTTGGAGAGGGGGAAGATTCAACACAAAACAAAAAAAGGGATAAAGTAAATAGAGTGTTTAGAGATGAATGAAAAGTTAAATTCAAGTGGTTAAAGTGTATAATGCATGAAGGAAACACAGTCATGAAATGCATATATTGTGAAGAACACAAGTCTATGAGAGCATGGGGCACTGGAACTGGTTGTACTAATTTGCAACATTATGCAATAGTTACTCATGCAAATTCAAACATCCATAAAATTTTAGAATCAAAATGGATATGTGGAAATGAAGGGAAAGTAAAATCAATTTAAGGAAAAATTGCAAACATTGATGACACCAATAAGGAAAGAATCATCACAACCATGAAATTAGTTTATTGGGTTGTGCAATAAGACTTACCCCTTTCAAAATATGAGTCCCTTTTCCTCTTGAAATGCACTTAGAAACACCAAACATGCTAAAAATTACGGACTATAAATCATATACAAATCATATGGCTGAAAATGATTTCCTTTTTTCCATATTTAACTATCTTGAAGAGAGACAAAGTGCAAAAATGTTAGACAGTCCATCCTTCTCTTTGATGTTAGATGAAAGTATAGATCGAAGCCTAAAGAAACACATTATGGTTTATGATACTATTATAGATTCAAAAGGGTTAGGGCCACCTATTTCACAATTCTTAAAGCTTATAAATGTGTGTGATGGAAGAGGGAAAACAATATATGATGCAATATGTGTTTTGAAGAAAGAAAGTGGTCTTTCAAATAAAAGTTTGATAGTAATTTCTATAGATGTTGCTTCATCAATGGTGGGGAGTGAAAATGGATTATTTACTCTTTTAAAAAAAGATGTACACAATCTTATATGTATTCATTACATTGCTCATCATGAGGCTTTAGCTGCATTAGACGCTACTAAAAATTTACCTAAATTGATGTTTGTTGAAAAGTTGGCAAATAAGGTATATTATTGGGTCCAAAATTCTACTAAAAGACATAATGAACTTATTGCTCTTCAAGAACTCATGTAACTTGAAACACTTCAATCTCTTCAAATTCATGGAGTTAGATGGATCTCAGGAGGATAAGTTATTGAAAGGCTTATTGTGTTGATGCCTCCATTGTTGACTTTGTGGAAAAGTGAGAAAAGAGACTCATGGTATGATAAGGCTAGGTTCTTCTCAGTAAAAGTTTTCTTACATATGCTTGTAGATGTATTATGTGAACTAAACAAGTTGAATAAAAAAATTCAAAAAGAGAATGTGGATGTCACATCTTTAGGGGCAGCCATAGATTCTACTATTCTACTATTCAGATTTTAAGTAGATGGTTTCTAAGGTCTGACACTTTTACAAATGGTACAAGTTACTTGTCTAAATTTTTAGAGGCCCTAAATATTTTTATTCAAAGATTATTGATCAAGATGGACACAATCATAGGCATGAATTACAATTTGTGGCAATTCTAAATGTGTGTGTTGATTATGTTGATGCACCAAAACAGAGAATAAAGCCTTGCATTGATGGGTCACAAGAGAGATGCAAAAATCTTACTAAAGAATATGTTCAAAAACTTGTAGATTATTTTAATGAAAGATTCCCAGATCTTTCATTTTTCAATTCTATAAAGTTGTTCAGCCCTTGTCATTATTCAAAGGATGCACTTACTAGAGAAGAAAATTCAAAGAGGTGGCTGCTTAAAAATTTTGAACACTTGCAACATACTTTGTGTGAGGAAGAAAAGTGTTTCTTTGATTTTGAAGGTTGTTTAAAAGAGTTTTATAATTTTTTTGATACTCTTCATTTTAGTTGTGAAGGATTATGCATGAAGGAAGCTTGGAGGGTTTTTTGTGCTATAGTTTCATGTACAAGCATTCTATATATGACAAAATTATGGTAAGCAATACTTACCATTCCGGCAAGTATAGCAACATGTGAGAGGATTTTTAAGACAAAATATAATAAAAGATATACAAAGAAAAAAAATCTCATTAGATACATTAGATGCCTTGATGCGAGTTTCATTGACAGGTATTGATATATCAACGGTGGACTGGAATAGGGTTTATGAAATTTGGAAAGATGTCAAACAAAGAAGGATTTAAAATATTTTAGAAGGTTCCCTATGGACATATTTATAATGGTATTGTATTTCATATGAGCCAATGAACACTCGAGCTTTTGTTTACACTACTTTTTTAATAGTGCTTTCTCAAGTCGAAATTCAAGTATTCTATACTAAACTCAATAGAATATTTTTTTATGGATGGATCAAGTTTAATTTAATGCTCTATGTTTTTCAGCTTGTGTTAATAAAATTTAGTAGCTTTTTTAGCATAGAAATTTCATGGATTTTTATTTATTTTTTATGTTAGAGAAATTTTAAGAGATGTTTTGAGAATTATATGTAAACAAGTGATTTATATTTTTACCATTTTTAGAATCTTAATAAAAAATCATTCACACTTACCTGGTAAAAAATAATATTATTGAAACAAAATCTTAAATTATTGAAGGAAATTTTCAGCCCCCACTAGTTTAGGGAATTTTTTGTTGAAATGAAAATTTAAGGATCCTATTTTAATTTAAAATATTCATCTTATTCCTATATATTGTTACAACTCCATTGGACCAATCTCATATTGAAAATAGGAGCACAAGCCCTTTCCATTGTACAGCATCCTCAAAGCAATGTGTGTAGCTGTAGTGAACCTTCTTTCTTTACAACATAAGGAATAAAAAAAACCTTTAGCTAGTTTTTATACAAAATTATGAAAGTCAAAAATGAGAAATGAATGTCATGTACAAGGTGACATTAGTTTAAAAACCATCACAAAAAAAATTCTTGACAAATAAGAGTGACCATCAAATTTAACCCCTGGATGGAGGGGATGTTGGCAGCATTGGTGCTTAAACTTGTGTCTTTAATTATGGTGTCATTTTTATCCTCTTGAGGTGAAGAGAAGCCTCATTGCATCTGTGCTTATGATTTAGAAGCTCAATAATATAGTGTGATAATGAATAAACATATCAGGGTAAGTTACATCATACTATTTTTTCATTCATTTCTTTGTAAGGAAGGCTCTTTTTTAGGTATAAGGTAAGGAAATATACAAATCCATATTTTGAATTTTTATCATTTTGCTCACAAATATAAATCAACACCAAAACAAAACAAAACAAAACAAGACAAAGTCTTATGTGAGGCATGTATCTTCTACTATATTTTAAGGATGAATGCTGGAGGAGAGAAAATCTTAGGTCTAAGATTTTATTTTATTCGGTATAATAGAATCATCATGGCTCACACTATGTCAATCATGGTAAATTTAATTTTATTCTCTTGTTTGAGATAATTTAAATTTAAATCCAAATCAAAATATGAAATTGGGGTTTTCAATGAAACATTTACTTTCTACTGCACTCGGGGAAAAGAATATTCACACACGAATATATCACATATGGAAAAAAAAAAGATTGGAGTGTTTTTTTTTAGGGTTGGGGATCATTACAATAGGCACTTATGGATGGTAATTTTACATTATTCATTTTTTCCCCTTAGTTGGAGATTATAGAAATCACTTTTTTAATTTCCTAATTTTTTTAACCAATTAAAAGATTAGAAAAGTATATCATAATAATTATTATAAAGTTCCCCTTAAAATTTATTATATTAATAATATAGTATTATGTAGATGTTATTTGATAATATTCTTCTAATTTTAATGTAACTGTAAAATTTATTTATTAGAGAATACTCTCATAATAATTTTATTATTATTATTATTGGTAAACGCTTTTGAGCTGGAGCTATGAACCAGAAGGCAGGTATAAAGATAGGGACCCAACCTTTTTACAAACACTAGACAAGGCTTCATAACCCAGATGAATAAAATAAGTCTATGAACCAAAATTAATACATCAAGGAAACATCAACTAAAAGGGAGAACTAATATAAAAGATGAAACAACAAGAGCATAACAAAAAAATAGTAGGGAAGAGTAAACAAAGCTAGACAACCCAACTACTAAAAATAAACCCCTACCCAAAGAATAGGACTATAAACCTAAAACTAAACAACCAAACAAGAAGAACATGAATAAACATGTCAAAGCTCCTTCACAAATGGAGGAGGAAAAAATCTACAAGCCACTATTAATCTTCTTCCTTGACGATAAATAAGGTCATCCAAAGTTTGTTGAAATCTATCACACACTAAGGTTTCCACTTTAGTGCTCAATAGTTTAAATTTTGATATGTGGCTTTTCTTCTTGGATGTGGCACCCATGTTAGTTGTATGCTTAGCAATGGAAGGAGCAAGAGAGACAGTTGGAAAATCCCCTTGAGAGGGGGTCAACACCAAATCAGGTAACAAAACATCCTTGGATCACTCTTTTGAAGGATCTAAAGAGTAAGGAGGATGAAAAAATTTGTCATGGTTGCACCAAACAAACTCCTGATTATGATATCTATCTTTTTTCTTCTAAGAAAGCTGAGATATTGATGAAGAAAGCCCACAAGTCTTAGAGGGGAAACCCATAATTTGATGTCCTATGAGACTACAATGGAAACAATAGAAGGGAAGTCCCTCAAAATTGAGATATTGAGTCTAAGAGTTGCATCCCATGCACACCTTAACTGAATGTGGGATAGGTATAGATAGATCCATAATCACATAAGCTCTAATAAACTATCTTCCCATCAAATAATCATCTAACTTCATAAAGGAGCTTACCCAATAGACTACCTACTTAATGTGTTATTCATTCCTTAAGATGGGAGGAAGATTATACAGCTTGATCCAGATAGGAGTGGGTATAATCTTGATCGAATATGGGTCAAAGAAAGGAGACCATGGGAAAATAAAAATGCCATGATTTATAATAAACTAGGGTCCTAAAGACTAGACCAAATCTTGATCTATAATAGAATCAAAAATAACATGAAAGAAAACATTATTGAGCCAAGAGAAGACTATGGTAGCGAACAAACTCCACACATAAGTATCCCATAGAACAATTTTAGGAAGGGAGACAAGACCTCCAATACATTTTTCAAAGAGGGACATGTTGACTATTTTGACCACAAGTCAAGATAGGTCAACCCCCTATAGTCCAAAACATGATATAGGGGTCTATTAGCATGTTATAGGGTGTATCATGGTTTATTTGATGTCATTTAATATGTTATTAGCTTTGTCATGGTCAAATATAGTCCTATGTCATTTAAAGGGTCATATTTGGGTTATAAATTAAGTGGTATTATTTTCTAAGGTGTCTAAATGTTCTAAACTCCTTCTCAACATCCCTCATGTCAGTTCATGTTAGATATGTTAGTTTCTAACTAAAAAACTTGTAGGTGTTAACTGAAATCAAAAAAACAAGAGAAAAGAAGGAGGTTTTGGCAACTTTATGGATTATGGAGGAGAGTGACATGTGGGAAAAGCATATGTAGTGACCCTTCAGCTTCCTTGACTCCATTTCCATGTTTTATCTACTTTGAAAGTGCCAAAAATGGGCCAAAATTGTTTCTCTTCTCCATCACTCCATTTTGTATACAAAACTGGTCAATAGGTCTTTTGATGGTACAACTAGTAGGAGGACTTCCAGACCAAATGATCTTAGTGGTAGATAATACACTTGGTTTGATTCACATTCATGGTAGGAATTCAAGGATTGGCTTCTTATTCTTTATGAATCATCCTTTAGAAGTTAATTATCTCATTTTGCATTCTAAAACCCATACCCTATAGGGTTTCCTCTTGTATGAATAGGTATGTACAATCCAATTATTAAAATTGCTTATAAAAGATTTGGAATTCCTCCTTTCATGTTTTATATATTGTTTTACATGTTTGGTGTTGATTTCATGAGCCAAAAAGTTCAAGTTGTAGGTTGATGTCACTAGTGGACTAGCAATCAAGTTTCATCAATTGTAAAAGGTTTCTTTCTCTACAATGGTTTCAAATCAATGTGATATTATGTTCCATGAATCTCATATTTCATAACAATATCCTTCTTCCCAATATCACTCTCCAAAGCTATCATCCATGGAGTTACAGTCAAGAAGGACCAACACAGTCAACTTCTTGCTTGACTGTCATACACAGTCAACTAAGTGAGGTGTATTGAAATATAAATAATGTTAATCAAAGGTATATGAAGAGTTTAAAGTTGATTAAAACCTTTTTGTAACATTATCTATCAATCCAAGCCCTTTAAATGGAACATAAGGGACTATGATAGTCAATGCAAACCTCTAAGATAGTCATGCACCATGGATGTGCACCTATAGGAGATTGAGGATGTTGGAATGGGAGTATTGAAGCATGTTTCAAGACATTTAAGGTGAAGATAATAAATGTGAAGTCTTTTGATAAAGTTTTAGACTATTTTTAGAACCATGTACTATGTAAATTACTTATATCCACACTCATTACCTTGCATACTAAAATGTTCACCTACAGGTGTCCTTAAGAGATAACCATGTCTAGATAGGGCATGTGACTTGCTTGAATGTCCCTCAAGATTGTAAATATTATTTGGAGGATTGATATTAAGGTTGGGATCTGGTTAGAGAAGCATACATCAGATGCATAGTCCATGTTTTACCCTCACTACCTTGTATGTTTTTGTGTGTGTGTCTATAAGCTCTCATAAAAACTTGAGATTATTGCATAGGGATGTTAAACATGTTAGAGATATTCTTCAAGGTCTTAGACTAATGAAATCACCTTGAAAATCAATTTTGAAACCATATAGTGGCAAACATATTTGAAAGAGTTGTATCCATATATGGACTGAGATTAGGGACAAGTTTCCCTAAAAGCTCTAAAATAAAGCCTTATGTGATTTTGATGTTTTCATTAGATGAGGTGACAGAGAACCTATGTGAGTTTTAATGGTCCTATGTTGTATCCTTCATATAGGGGTAGAAACTTGAAAAATAGATTAGATGTTTGACTAGAATAACATGATGAAAAGAGGCTTCCAAATCATGCATTTGTTCACTACAAATGTTCAATGTTTTCTACAAGATATTGAGCTTCCAATGACTCTACACCCTAAGACAACAATGTAATAACATATCACCATGACTAGTGATTTCATTAGAGTGAGGGCCATATTAATGATTCAAGGTACTTGGAGGATAGTTGAAATGTAGTGTATTGACCTCCATCAACACCTATAGGTGTGGCATTGCTTATGAAAGTCACCTACAGCCTGACTATAGGTGACTCACAAACTCATGAAGTGAACCTTGGTGGCACTATACCTAAAAACACAAACTTTGTCATTGGGAGTTGATTTAAATTATATCAGAAGGACCCTAAGGTTTGAGGCATTGATTTCAAGGTTTGATATTCACCTATAAACGCCTATTATTCCATTAATGATTAACTATAATTGATTGTACCTTGATAGTGAGCTAGTAAATGATAGTCTTGATATTGGCATAGCATGAATATGATGTGAATAGACCCAAATGGATGTCAAATGACCTTAGGGACTCCAATAAGGTCTTTTATCATTGTATTAAAGGTCCAAACATGTAATTATGTACCTAAAAGCACCTCTTTCATAAGGAGAAACATAAAAACACAGTCAGCCACCTGTGTCAAGTCAAAACAAGGTATATAATGAAGAAGTTTGGCAAGGTTGTAAGGTTTTGACATCTCTAAAAGTAGTTTTATAATTATACTAGACTTTTTAGACCCTCATACAAAAGAAATAGGGTATGTAAGGGCTCTCATATAAGCAACCTATAGTCCATAGGTAAAGCCTACACACAGTGAGAACTTAGGAGTTTGTCTTGAGAGTTTGAGTTATTTAGAGGTGATAGAAACATGATCTAACCCTAAAAATTTGTGTATAATGTCTCCATGACCTATTAAATAATGTCGTATAATTATTTTTATGAATTAATAAGGTATATTCCCTTTATTTTGTCTTAGACAAAGGGCACTCTAGAATGACTAAACCCTACAAGTGAATAATGAAAGTGATGAAAGGGTGAGCTAGAGGTTGATAGAACCTTGTATAAAGATTTTGAGAGTTGTGTCACACATGTAACAATATGAAAAACCTTTCATAGGTGATATAAACTCAACAAGGTGGTCCAAACCCATATGGATGCAGTCAAATCACACTAGGCCTAATACCTTAAAGGGTTTCAACTTAATTTATAGTGATTAGAGAGAATTAAAAAACATTGAAACACTTTATTGGGGAGTAATAAGGAGTGTTTGAACTATTGGAATGCAAAGGATACCACAAGTAAGCCATTTCTTCATTTAAGACCATCATAGGGTATACAAAATGGAGAGCAAAGCTCAAGATGATAACTTAAGATGCTTACACCTATAGAGTCGATTACAAACTTGACTAGTCAAGCATTAGTCAATAAATCAAAGAGAAATACATAAATAACTAAACAAATCAAGCCAATCTATTCATACGGGGCTTGTTAATGATAACAATATACAAATGAAAGAAAGAAAGCAACCATTACCTTCCCAAATGATTCCATTACTCAAAAGTGGCTCCAAACGTGTTATCCCCTTGATCTAGATCTCTAGTCTTTATCAACAATGGCTTCTTTGCTCCTCCATTGCCTCAATAACTCTATGTATAACCTAGGCTCATGATATAAACTATCCAATATGCCTATCAATGACGTTAATCCAAATTAAAATAACACAATAATCAAAACGCAAAGGAGTTAAGTAGAGATTTTAGTATTATAAGTTTACACAATTTAAGCTTAAGAAATGGTGTGAGAGGCCTCTTATTTATAGATTTTTGCAATTGATCAAAATAAATTATGACCATCCATATTCAGATCAAGATGTGTGGCCAAAAATTCATTCAATTTTGGAGTCTAAAATCAATAAATGTCCTCATAATGATTTGGGGGGAAGGGACATTAACTAGGCATGGGTAACCATAATTCAGATATTTTATGCATTTATGGCTTGTGAATGCCACCCTATAGATGATGTCACTAGGTGATGCAGATATTGGGAATCAATTTTTAATATTTAAATATTCAATAACCTCCATGGAAAATCCATTTAAGCTTTTGATTTGAATTAATTAGCCTTAAATAAGATTAATCAATATTTGTGCAATTCTTTGGAAATTGGCCCTCAATTAATCAAAATGCTTACAAAATCATATTATTGGGTCCTAAATTGACTCAAACAGAATTGGAAGGTGATGTTAGATGAGTTGGGACCGCTATCTTATTTAGGATGTTACCAACACAAAATAACAAAGGCACATGATGTGTACTAATGAATTAGAAGAAAAGAGTGATCTAGAGCAAAAAAAGGTGAAATCATCATTTTGACTCAAAATCAATTGATAAAATTTAGGAATCACATAAAATACATTGCCCCATTTAGGAATACTTTGGCTTAAATCATCACTTGTAAATTACAAGTTTAGATCATTTAAAACATTTTAGTGATTTTAGCCTAATTTGGTCATTTGAGTGTAATTCAAGTAAGATTGACAATTTCAACACACATTTTGTTAGGAATTGGATGTCTACATTTTTCCCCTATTTGAGAAGGTGTAGCAAGACATTTAAGCAAAGCAACATCTTTTCAAAGAAAAGAATTGTCAAGAAGAAATTGGAAATGACCCATGATGCCCCCTTAAGAGGACATACTAGGATGAAAGAGAAGGATGGACTCTTGAAATGATAGAGAAAGTGAGAGATTAACCCATGGAATAGATCACATCCAAATGATCTAATACTTACACAAGTGATTACCATCAATGATACAAATATAATGGGCCCCAAACATGAGGGGAATGAGAAGGATTAAATCCAAACATATAAGCAAGACACTTTAAACACACCTAATTTGAGAGTGCAAGCTATGTACTTACATCATTGATCAATCTTGAGACAAGTTACACACTAAAATAGTGCCATCATGGATAGTAGTGTGGAGAACTTGGAATTAGAAGGAAAGAATAATGTAGTCTCCAAAAAGATGATAATAAGAGATGCCCTAGTAGAGCAGATATGATCATGATAAGATAGTTGAGCCCTTGAGTAAATTATGATCATTGATAAAGAATAAAGAATGGCTTGCCCCTATAGAGCGGATGTATATTTTTTGACTAATTAAAATGTTGTGCCCTAGCATGGGTAAATTAGCAAGAAATAAGCTCAAGGATATAACCCAGAACAAAGATTAAAGTGAGCAGGTGTAAACATAGATGCAATTATACAATGGATGCTAGAGCCACAAAAAAAACCATGCATATGAGGATGCACAAAGTGATGAAAGAGATGAAAATAAGAATAAAGATGGTTGAGTTGACCTCGAATATATCATGTATCCAAGTGCTTCTTACATAGTCCAAATGGACCTCAAGCCAATGTAGTTGACCCCAAAATGGGAGAGAATGGAATGAGGGATGATGAAAACTGACAAAATATTTATTATACTCATGATGTATGTGAAGAGATGCACATCTATGTATAGATTTAAGTGTTAAACCTATTAATCTTACTTTATACATAGTGTTCTTGATATCTATTCATCAGAGTTGTGTTGACATTAAGACTTGAATGTAGAGCACAAAGTGCTTATTATTGTAAAAGAAATTAGGAATCATAAGTATGAATAACTCATAATGACATATCATTTTGAATGCGTGAAGTTGGTTCAAATGTGAATACCTATAACTAAGGATAAAGGTAAAATAATGACCAAAACTAGAGTTACAACTATTTACATTTAAACAAAAAAGTAAAGATAAACAAAAAGATAAACATAAACATAAATGAAGTGAACTTAAAATCAAGATATGAACAATCAAGATTTAAGTAGGAATAAGAATGTATAAAAATAAATTAAGAACATCTTAACAACATGAGATCAAGATATGAATAATCAAGATCTATGTGGAACATCAAGATGTACTTGGAAAACAAACAAACAAAGACCAAATAGTAAATCAATAAAAAAAAATGACACCAACAACAATCAAATTAAAAAAAAAAAGATTTTTTAAAAAATTTATGAATGTTTTTGGAACTTTTCTAAGTATCTCAACTTGATTAAGGACTAGGAGATATAGAATAGTCTAGCTCATGAAATAGCTAGAGCACGCCAACAAAAAATGTTCTCAAGATGGTGAGAGCATAATGAAAGGGAGACTGAGTTGACCTCAACATGAATTAAGCACAACCTATGTAATCCCATTAGGACCTTAAGTCACAGTTATTTTGCCTACACAAAGGCTATGAAAACCTAACTAGGCCACAACAAGTTTGCAAACAAAAGCAAATGATAAGTCAAATGATAATAGTAATCACCAAATGATGTGACAATGCATGATAAAAAGATGTTTTTCCTAATTTACCCATAGGCAGTTATAATTAGGAATAATGTCATAATACTAATTTTCCCAAAGGTGGTTATAATTAGGGATATCAAATATAGTACTAAGTTTCCCATAAGTAGTTATAATCAACGATACCAAATAAGATAATAGATGAAAGATAACTTGCTAAACCAACTATCACACTATTCCCATAGACCTCATTCAACATGACATTCTAAAACTATTGAAAGTGGATTGGAATTCCCTTGATAAAGTATAGGAATAACCAAAGGAATCAAGATTAAAATGGGATAAGCAAGATGGATAAAAATAATCCTTAGTCAATAATAAAGACATGATATAATAAAAAATGGTATAATGAAAATAATGAGAAGACATTTAGTTATAGTAATAATGAAATTGCCCCCAAGCGATGATTGGCTTAGTTTACTCACAAAATAACAAGAGCATTTCTTAGGTTGCTCATAAAATGGTGAGAGCATTCAAACTTAACAATTGCTCACAAAATGGTGAGATCATGAAAAAGGTGTAACCGAGATGACCTCAATAGTAATCAGGTGACCTCAATTCAATGTAGTTAAATATCATAGTGTATGGAACACAATGGTATAATATGCCTAAAAAGGGTATATAGGGTTTCCCCCAAGGGATGAGGCATGGTAATGGCAAAGGAGAACTAGAAAAGTGAAAAATGGTTCTACTACTCTTGTTGATAGGGAGATGGACATCCTCGTCAATATGTGAGACTATAGAAATGATCAATTATAAATTTTTTATCCAACACCCTTTTATAAAAGTTGTTATATCAAGAACTTATTGTCGATCTAGATCTTAATAATGTGTTTGTGATATTCCTAGTTCATTGAGTTTGATTCCTTCAAACTTCGAGACAAGATATCCTTGTAGCCTCTACAAAGGAAAGCACTACTAGTGATGGTAAATAATGTTAAGATAAATGATATAAGTAGGTAATGAATAAGATGATGAGAATGAAATGTATAAGGAATGGGAAACAAATGAATATTGGGACTTCCAATCACACATTATGTTGTTGATATTGGATTCAACATAATTTTAGTTGTGGTGGGGCCAAAGACCTCTGAAGATGCTCTCGATAGGACCACCAAATTTTTTTATTGTTTGATCTTGAGAATAGCTACCATCTGATTATGATATATATTGGAAGTTGTTTTGATTTATTCTTTGATAATGTCTTCATCAATCAGTGAAGAACTTTAGTGCTCATTTTTTGGTTCCTCAATGAGGTTTTCATTGATGAATTAGTCCTAATTATCCCATAGTGCCTCTGAGAAGGTTTCATGAAGAGATATAAACATTTAACTTTGATTGTCTTCTAGTGCCTTCAAAAAGGTTTCACTAAAAGATGTTGAGTTTGTTCTTTGTTCGTCCCCTAGCACCTTCAAAAATGTTTCACTAGGAGATTGTCATTTTCCTACATGAATTTGGTCTTGACCTCCCTGATATTCTATAAATGGTATGTCACCATGCATGTAGTTCAACAAAGTGTGATTCTGTTAGTTCCAATCGACATTTTTGGGAGGTAGAATGTCAATGTAATGGATATGTTGGGTGGTAATAATGGAATGATGAATAATAGCACAATCCTCATAGAAGATACTAGGATAACCCATGTTGATGTTGAAGTAATCATCCTCAAAAATCATAAAAGGATCATAAATATATTCAAATTGATCTTCAAGGCAATTGTAACTAATGTTGTAACAACTAATACTATATTATATTTTTAAATCTGATTCTGATACAAAGAACTCTAAAACCAATATCATAATTGATGTTGATTATGTTTCTGATGTTAAATCTAATGTCAATTAAAAAATAGAACCTAACTCTAGTGTTGTTTCTTCATCTAATTTGGTTGCTTCTATAATGATGTTCTGTTGAATGCTTGTATTGAACAAGTAATGGCATGTGATGGCATAATGGGCTCTATAAAAATTGATTCATCTAAGAAGGGTTCAACATATACTGGATCATATAATTGATGTGAACTCTAGGAATTTGACTCAAGAGAGGATGGTTAGTATGGTTTTATTTCTAAAATGAAAACAAAATGAAAGAAACACACTAACTATCATAACATATCTAGGCCTAGACACTAGGGAGAGGTTAGTTAATAAACATGAATAAAACACACAACTAAAATGTAAAAGAAACCTTATTTTACCTTCTTTGAATGCTCCAAAATTATTGTTGTAGTGGCTTTCTCGATTTGTGATCATGAAGTCCTTGGCAATAGAAACTTGGCTACCTCCATCTCTCCTTGGCACCTTTGGCTTGTGGCTTGGCTTGGCTTGGCTTGGCTTGGCTTGGCTTGGCTTGGCTTGGCTTGGCTTGGCTTGGCTTGGCTTGGCTTGGCTTGGCTTGGCTTGGAATCAATTTAGCATGGTAACACTAATTACAATAAATTCTTGAATATATTTGTGCATTATAAATTTTCACCAAAATAACTTAGAAATGATGTGGTAAGGCCTCCCATTTATAGATTTTTGAGATTGATCAGAATCAACCTAAACTATCCATTTCAAGATTGAGATGTGTGGCTAAGGATTAATCCAATTTTTGGAATTAATTTTATAATTATCCTCATCATGACATTGGAAGAAGGGGAAATTAAGAGGCATTTAGGGCATCATGTAAGGCATTGATGAGGCATGGAGGGCATGAATCCTGATATTTGTGGCATTTATGGCCTAGGGATGTCTTCCCAAGAAACGAGGTCATTTGATGATGCAGATATTCAATATTCATTTCCAAAAATAATTTTTCAACAAGTTTCCATAGAATTATTAATTATGCCTTGATTTGGATTAATTAGCTCTTAAGCATGATTAATCACTTTGTGCACAAATTACCCAAATTGATCAAAATACCTTGTTATTGGTCCTAAATTTAACTAGATTGAAACTAGAAGTCAATGTCAGATGCATTGGAACCATTATTCCATTTAGGATATTACTGACAACAAATAACAAAGGCATGCATTTTGTGCAAAATATTTGATAGGAAAGAGCAATCTAAAGCACCTAGGTGTAAAATTGGCATTTTGACTCAAAATAAACTGATCAAAGTTAGCTAGCCCATAAATTGCATTACCCCATTTAATGAAACTCTAGCCAAAATTAGCACTTGAATATGTTAGTTTCACATCATTTAGCATGTTTTAGTGTTTTTAGGCCAAATTGTGTATTTTGGGTGAAAATTGGTCAAAACCCTGATTGGGGGTTATCGATGGCCAGTTTTAGGTGTCTATAGTTTGCCCCTATTTGGTAAGATGTTGCAAATTGTAGGCAAATCAATGTCTTCTCAAATAATGAGAGATGGCTTGTATGCCAAAAAGAAGATGATGGTTGAAGAACAAAGCTCCAAATGGTTTTGGAAAGCCTATGATGATGCCCCCTCGAGGGATTGGCCATCACATTTATTGATGGACAGTTTCTCGAAAAGAAACAAGAAGAAAGGTTGAATTAACCTGTGGTTGAGATTAATCCAAATGAGAAAATGTCTGTATGCATTGATTTAAAAAGGATGTTGATTTGCCTAAAGGCAGTTATAATCAGGAATAAAATTCAAAATAATGATTTGCCCATTGCAGTTATAATCATTAAGCAGACCTGGATTGGATAAAACTAATGGTGCCCTAGTTAGGGCTGATTAGCAAGCATTACTCAAGGATACAACCTGTAATATATATTAAAGATGAGTGGGTGAAATGTGATGAAATAGATGAATAGAAGAATAAGATTTGTCATGAATGATTTAGTTGTACCTATCAATGAGGAGATGCTCAACCTGATTAACAATGATACAACTAGAATGGTTAATGGTTTGATTGATCAAGGTGGGTGGGAGGATTTTCTAAGGTGTTAAGGAGAAACTTATGTATCTCCATTGATTGTAGACCTTTAAGCTAATTTTTTTTGTAGCATGTGATGGTAGACTTTATAATAGAACACCATGAAGACCATCTCAAAATATGCA
Organism: Torreya grandis; assembly: GCA_037957365.1. Taxonomy (NCBI): domain Eukaryota; kingdom Viridiplantae; phylum Streptophyta; class Pinopsida; order Cupressales; family Taxaceae; genus Torreya; species Torreya grandis. The sequence continues at coordinate 57,561 of JARHVA010000118.1, forward strand.
TAAGGACTGACTCTCGATCTAATAAACACTCAAAAATAATGCACTTATGGATAGACTAAAGAATAATGTGCTCAAGGAATCACCTAATGAATGCATATAGGTTGAGTCAAGGCAATAGTGTTAAAAACAAACAAACAAGCAAATGAATAACAAACAAATAAATATAAAAACAAAGAAACAAACAACTTAAAATAAATAAATAAACAGAAAGCTTGAAAACAAAATCAAAAGAAATCATCCTAACAATGACCATGCCCCAATAAGACAGATCAAGAATAACTGACTAAGCTTAGACAGGATTATAAAAATTTAGATTTTTGACATATTTCAATGTTTTGGGAATTTGAGGTATCTTAACTCAATCAAGAATGAGAAGATACTTGCTCATAAAATGGTGAGAGCACTTGGCTTAGGTTGCTCAAAAAATGGTGAGAGTGTATGGAAACGGAGATTGAGGTGAACTCAACATGAATTGGCATGACCCACATAGTCCTAAAATGACCTCAAGTCATAGTAATTCCATCCACACAAAAAGTGAAGAAAAACCAACTAGGTCCCAACAAGTTCTCAAATCTGACAAATTTCCAGTCAAATGAAAATAGTAATGGTAAGGTGATGCGATGATACATGGTAAACAAGGGTTTCCCTTAGTTTGCCCATAGGTAGTTATAACTAGGATAAAATGGCATAGGTCAATGATACTAATTTACCCATAGGTGGTTATAATTAGTATCAAGACTGGTGAAACATTGATTTGCCTATAGGCGGTTATAATCAGGCTCACATAAATAAACTAGATAGGATGAAAGATATCTTTCTAGATCAATTGTCACACTAATTTCATAGACTGACATTATAAACATGGATAGGATTGATTGTTGAAACTTGATTGGAATCCCCTCATAAAAGGTGTTGGAAGAACCAAAGTAACCAAGATCAAAACAAGATTGGGTAGGATGAGTAAAAAAAAGGCTTTGGTCTAGATAGGAATGGAATGATAGAATGTATAAAATGGTAAGAGGGTTTGCCCCCAAGTGATGGGGTGAATGGCCAAAATCTACAATAATGGCAAATGGATATGTAACAATGGCAATGGCATGTCAATATGAAATGGTATGGTACATGTTTTTATCCTAGATATGGTTTTTGATTCTGTTGTTCCTGTTGATGGGGAGATGCACGTCCTAATCAACAAATAATACAAATAAAATATTTGATCATGTTAATTGTTATCCCACACCTCATCTAAATAGGTGCTCTATCAAAAATGGTCATAGATTTTGATGTCAAGAATGCTTTTGTGATCTTCATTGGTTGTTGATTTTGATTCCTTCAAACATCAATACAAGGTATCTTTGTAGCCTCTACAAAGGAAAGTGTAACCATGGATGGTAAACAAGGATAAGTAATGGATGGTAGGTTTGATTGTGAAATGGAATGGTAAATTATAATGGAATGGTAAATTATAATGGAATGTATAATGGTTGGGAATCAAATGAATATCAAGACTTTTAGTCACACGTAATGTTACTGATGCTAAATTTGACATAATTTGGTTATGGTGGGGTCAAAGACTTATTCTCTCAATAGGACCATCAAATTTTTCTATTGTTTGGGCCTGAGAGTAGCTACCATCTGATTAGGCTATAAATAGGAAGCTATTTTGATTTGATCTTTGATTTTGTCTTCATCAAGTAGTGAAAAAAAATTGTGCTCAGGTATTGGTGTCTCAAAGAGGTTTTCACCAATGAATTTGTCTTGTTTGTCCCATAACACCTTTGAGAAGGTTTCACTAAGGAATGTTGACCTTTGAATTTGATTGTCTTCTAGTGCTTTAAAAAAAGTTTCATTAGGAGAGTGTTCTTCTACTACATGAATGTGGTCTTGGTCTCCTTGCTCTTCTTCAACTGCTATGTCATCATGGATATAGTTCAACAAAGTGTGATTCTATCGATCCCAATCAACATTTGTGGGAGATAGAATGTCAATAATATAGCTATTTTGGTTGATGGTAATAGCCTATGGAATGGTAATGGAATGGGTAGAGGTTACACAATCCTTGTAGAAGATACTAGGATAACTTGTGTCAAATCTAAAGTAATCATCCTCAAAAACTATATAAGTACCACAAATGTATTAAAATTTATCTATGAGGCATGCGTAACCAATGTTGTAACAATGATGAAAATATTCTTCTTCTAAATCTGATTCTAACTCAAAGGACTCTAAATTTGATGTTGAGACTGATGTTGATTTAGATTTATATTTTGATGCTAAATCTGATGTCAGTTCAAGAGTAAAACCTAACTCTAACTTTGGTTCTTCATCTAATGGGTACTCTGTTACAATGATGTCTTGTTGAATATTTGGTTTTGGACAAGTAACGGCTTGTGATGGAATAATGGGCTCCATAAAAACTAGTTTATCAAAGTGAGACTCCTCTAGGATGGGAAATAGTTCAAGAGATAACTCCTCATAGACTAGCTTATCAATAAGAGGATCTTGAAAAATAGGAACATGGTTGAGGTAATGACTTTCCCAAAGGTAGTTATAATCATTAAGAAGTGACTCAGCAAAGACTGGCTCATTAGAGTGAGACTCCTCAACAACTAGTAGAGGATCAATAAATGATTCATCATAGATTGACTTATCACAAATGGTTGGTTCAACAAAAACATCTTAGATTGGTTGATTCTCTTGGCCTTGGTTTCTAATGAGTTAAAAAATACCAATTTTAAACACAGCTTGGTCTTCGAATGATTGGATGGGTTGAGGTTTGGTTGGGATTGGTACTAGATGAGAAATGATTTATGGATGGATAATGGTAGGGCCTTAGGGAGCATGATTTCTTGCATAAGATAAAGTATAAAGTCTTGAGATGGTAACGATAGGGTGGTGTGGAGCATGATTTCTCACACAAGCTAAAGGACTAGGTCTTGGTATAGAAATGGTTTGGCATTGTGGAACCTAATTGCTTGCACAAACCAAAGGATGAGGTCTTGGTATGGGAATGGTGAAACATTTTTGTCTTGGAATAGAAATGGTATGATGTGGTGAAGCCTAATTACTTGCACAAGTCAAAGCATCCAAGTCTTCCTCATTAACCATATCATCCCAATTGTGAGTTGGCTCATAAGCTGGTTCTTGACTATGTTCCATGTATTGATTTTGCAAAGAGGGTATGGATCCATAACCTAAACAATATTATCTATAGTTGGATATTCAAAGTCCTCCTTGCAAGCCTCTTCATTCCAATCCAAGTCTTGATTTGGATTTTGTGGATTTTGACTATGTTCCCCATATAGAGTATTATAGGGAGAATAATAAAACTCCTTGCAAAATCTTTCTCTATAAGGGTTCCTAGTGGGATTTTATGTGGCCATTCTATCATAAGTTGGATTTCACATGACTACACTATAATTGTAGTGAGACATATCCATGTAAATGATGAAATCTCCAAAAAAAAAGTCCTAGATTTCTAAAAACCCTAAAAACCTATGTCTAAAGGACAAATGGTTCAATCTTAGTCTAATTTGGTCAAAGGCGTGGAGTTGTATCTCCAAAATGGTTTATGATAAGACTTGGAATAAAATATTCTAACATAAAATTTTAAAATGTCAAATTTCATACACACAAAAGGTCAAGTGTCTGAATAAAAATCAACATGTCAAAGGTCTAGGTCAAAGTGTTCCGAATAAGGTCTAAACTAGGAAAGGGAAAAGTTGAGTTACTAGGTCTTTTATCCAAACACGGAGTCAAAAGCTAGGCTCAAACAAATAGGCATGTGCAAGGACTTTTGGCCAAATGGAATCAAAATCTAGACTTAAAACAAAGGCTGATGTGATTTGATTTAATTTAAAAAGTTTGGAAACAAATTTGACATAGACCCAGCACACGAAATCAAACATAAACATGATTAGTTGCAATAAGGCATAAGATAAAAGGCTCTTTGAAGAAATACTATTTTTTCCCAAATAAAGGCATAAACAATGATAAGGATAGGTATTGAACAAACAAACCATAAATATTTTTCAAATTTGGGTAATTGATTAACTGAAGTTGTGCAACCCAAAAGAGAAAGATCTGTGAATTAGCCCCACAAATTAAATCCTAAATAAAAATCAATCAATGTTTGAATCTAAACTTGACAAGGTTAATTGAAACTCAATGTTGAAAATTGGGATTTGACCAAATAGGCTAGATAAGATTGGATAGCATTATAGCACAAGACAAAGGTTCAAATGGTATACATGACATAGTTTGAAACAAACAATTTTTGATCAAGGAAAACTAGTCTTGAAACAATTTGAGTAGCATAATGACATAAGAATGCTTGAATTATGTGATCTATGTTATGTTTCAAAGACTCAAAAGGCTCAAAATGTTTTGACATGATTTGGGAAGCATAACACTACCCTCCTCAACTCAAATGGCACACATACAAACAAGTTTAAAAATTTTCAAGCCACAAGTGTGGAGTAAAATAGCCAGCATAACACCTCTTTAGACAAAAGAGTGATGTATAGATAAATTAGTTTTTGACATGGATTATGAACAAACAAACAAGTTTTAGTCTCAAGACATACTCAACAAAAATGACCAAAATATACTAATTATACTCATCCAAATCCTAACAAGGGTATGGAAATTTAGGGTTGACTAAACTAGCAAGATTTCAAACATTTTTAGGGGAATTAATTACACAATGACTTTCATGTCAAATGATGCAAAATACAAGCACAAAAATTGGGTGATCTTGGAATTAGCTATTTGTAAAAAAGTTTAGTCATTTTTATAACCACTACATCCTATTGTTCACTCAATGTAGTGCGATGTCCAAATGCATATACATCCCTTGTGCAGCTCCAAAGGAGTAAGTGAAGTCAATGTCAAGAGATGAAACCCTGTGTCAAAGCTTCTCAAAAGAACTTGTGGGAGGTGATGAAGTCCCCCTCGCAAGCCAAGTTTTCATAAAAATAAAGAAAGCATGAAATAGAAAGACTTTAGGGTCATTTTCAAGGTCACCTAAACTTTGATGAGTTTTTGGGGAGTGCTTTAGATGACTTTCTTTCTAAGCCTTGGACTAGGCTATTTACAATATAAATGGCACTTTTGATTCCAAGGGTTCCCTAAAAGGGACAAATAGAAGAGCATACATGCAACATCCCTCTTCTTACCAAACAAAAATTAGATCAAGTAACTATTGAAGACAGAAATCTTGGAAAGATGAGTTCATTTTTAAGCCCAAATGAAAATGAGGTGGTGTTTATTTGACCCCTTGGTCTTAGTTGTAACATTGAAAGGTAATGCTAAATACACTTATTTAATCACCTTAAATGTTACTTTAAACACCAAAATAATGTTCCTAATTCATTTTAAAATATGCAAAATATGTTCTAAAACATGATTTATCAAACTTGAAATCCATTAGTTACATGTCTACCCTTAAGGCATCACCCCAAAAGATAATATGTTAGATTAGAAACATTTTAAATATATTTTTCAAATTTTGTAAATAATATATGAAAATTGAGGCTAAATTAATGTCATATTCTAAAAATTTAGGAGAAAACATGTGGTTTTAAAAAAAATCATCTAAAATGGAGTCCATATGACCCCAAACCAAGCATTTTAAAATACCTCTCAGGTTTGTGTTTTTAAGAAAACACAGTAATTGATGTCTATTACACTTACTAATTGATGACGGTTATATAACTGACATCAGTTACACAAATAATGATCGTGATGGTTATGTCAACTGATGATGATTTTAATAACCGATGTCGGTTACTGTGTAAACCTGTGATAAAAAAAATGGCAAAAAAAAGTTAGTAAATCAAATTATAAGAGTTTTAATGATTCAAATGAAGATTTTAAAGTTATAGAATGATGTTCTTCATGTGTGGGATGCATTTGGTCCAATCGGGCATGTCATATGTGAACTCTAGGAATTTGACTTGAGAGAGGATGGTTGGTATGGTGTTAGTTCCAAAATTTAAAAAAAATGAAAGAAACACACTAAGTAGCATAACATCTCTAGGCCTAGACACTAGGGAGAGTTTAGTTAACAAACATGAATAAAACACACAACTAAAATTCAAAATAAACCTTCTTTGACCTTGCTTGGATGCTCCAAAGTGCTTGTTGTAGTGGCTTACTCGATTTGTGCTCATGAAGTCCTCAGCAATGGAAGTTTGGCTACCTCCATTTCTCCTTGGCACCTTTGACTTGTGGCCTGGGTTGGCTTTTCTTGGCTTGGAATCAATTTAGCATGGTAACACTAATTATAATGGCTTAGCTTCTTGAATATATTTGTGCATTATAACTTTTCACCAAAATAGCTTAGAAATGATGTGGTAAGGCCTCCTATTTATAGATTTTTGAGATTGATCAGAATCAACTTGAATCATCCATATCAAGATTGACATGTGTGGCTAAAAATTAATCTAATTTTTATAATTAAGTTTATAATTATCCTTATCATGAAATTTGAAGAAGGGGCAATTAATAAGCATGGAGGGCATCATGGAAGGCATTAATGAGGCATGGAGGGCATGAATCTTGATATTTGTGACATTTATGGCCTAGGGATGTCTTTCCAAGAAATGAGGTCACCTGTTGATGTAGATATTCAAAATTCATTTCTAAAAATAAGTTTTCAACAAGTTTCCATGGAATTATTAATTATTCCTTGATTTGGATTAATTAGCTCTTAAGCATGATTAAGCACTTTGTGCACAAATTACCCAAATTGATCAAAATACCTTATTATTGGTCCTGAATTTGACTGGATTAGAACTAGAAGTCAATGTCAGATGCATTGGAACCATTATTCCATTTAGGATGTTATTGACAACAACTAATAAAGGCATGCATATTGTGGAAAATATTTGATAGGAAAGAGCAATCCAGAGTACCTAGGTGTAGAATTGGCATTTTGACTCAAAATAAACTAATAGAAGTTAGCTGGCCCATAAATTTCATTGCCCCATTTAATGATACTTTAACCAAAATCGGCACTTGAATATGTCATTTTCACATCATTTAGCATGTTTTAGTGTTTTTAGGTCAAATTATGCATTTTGGGTGAAAATTGGTCAAAAGCTTGATTGAGGGTTATCAGTGACCAGTTTTAGGTGTCTACAATTAAAGCCCATCAATGAGAGGGAACTACTCAAGGGATGACTCAATAAAATCTTATCTATCAAAAGGATACTTCTCAAAAAGTGTGAAAATATCAAGAGGCAACTCTATAAAGATGGGCTTGTCAAGGAGATTAAGATGTTTAAAAATAGGTAAAATATGAATAGGTGATTCATCATAGGTTGACACATCACAAATGAGTGTTTTTAAAATAAAATCATGATCTTGGTTCACAATTGGTTGTAAACTATCAATTTTGAACACATTTTGGTCCTTAAAAGATGGCTCTTTAAGAGGTAATGTTTCTTATTTTGGCTTGAAAGTTATAAAGTGGGGAACATTTGGTTTGGCGAGAACAATGGTTTGTGGCTCAATAATGTGATATCCAAAAACTAGACTATTGAAGAAAGGATCAACAGAATCTAGTTCATCAAATGTGTGCTTTTCAACAATAGGCTCAATAACTATAGGCAATGGGCCTAGAATGGTAACAATGGGATGGTTCTCAATTTCGTTGTTTGTGCAAACCAAAGGAAGAGGTCCTAAAATGGTAACCTTCATGCGTTGTGAAGTTGGATTACTCACACAAGTTGAAGGAGAATAACCTAAAATGTTAACCTTTGCACATTATGAAGTTGGATCACTCACACAAGCTAAAAGGGGATAAATTATAATGGTAACCTTTGAGTGTAGTGTGAAAATTGAAGGAGGATATCCCAAAATAGTAACCTTCGAGTGTGGTGCACAAATTGAAGGGGAAAGATGGAGATGATGCACAATAATCAGCATGGATTGGAATGGGTTTCATCAAATAGGATAAAAGAGGTCAACATCCTCAAACAAGATGAAATACTCATGTCCAACATAACAATGCTCTACCTCATAACTAAGGCCACAATAGACCCCATTATGAGTGTACCTTAGTGTCATGTTTAGAAAGGTTATTCTACATGTTTGACAAGATGTGGACAATGTTATGCAAATGTTTAAACAAGGTATGGATTGTGATCTTTCTTCCAAATAAATGACTAAGGAACCAAAGAGACTATAAAATGAGGATGGCTTGAAACCACGCACAATTAGAAGAATGTGTTCACAAAATTACTCAACCTTTGGGTAGAGTTGAAATCGTATGAATTGGAAGAGGGTATGATAACTCTGAAATATTATAGTGTCATTAGTACACTAAAACATAGACTTTTGAGATATGTCAATACCATAAAATCTAGTTCAACTTTGATGAGTTACTACTGTAAAATTAGAAGAAAGCCCTTTGGATTAGGAAGGTGACAATACAAACCAAGAAACTCATGGTGTGGAAACATGCAAGAATGCCTAAGCATAAAACTAAAACCAAATTGATAGCACAACATCACTACATGGTAATAATAATGATAGTATAAAATATGTTCCAGGACTCAAAGCATGATCGATACATAATTTGACTTGAGTCCACCAATGATGACAATGCAATAATGAGTCTATAATCAGCCTTTAACCCAAATTAGAAATTGAACCCAATTTCCCTCAAGTTAAGTACAAATGGCGAACCCAAATTAACACATCAACCTTATGAACTTAGAAAAGTGTAATTTCAAATTTAAATTATCAATTAAAGACTTAATAAAATTTGGCAAATGGTCTAGACTCAAATGGGTAGTATAACTACACGCAATAAATGATATGACATAATGTTTAAGATGACAAATTGAACAAGAAAAAGATTGGTTTTCACTTGGACAGCATAATGCCTCCTTGTTCAATAAATTGGTGGATAATGTGTTTGGTTTTTTATGTTTGTTCATAAGCAATTTTTGACTCAAATAAAGACCAAGTAATCGAAGACCAAATTAGATAAATATAACTTGGCAATCATCCTAAGCCATATACTGACAAAGTGTGGCAAATTGGGGTTGACTAAAACTAAAAAATTTTGCACATTTCTAGATGGATCTCATGTCTACCAAATTTCATGTCAGAAAATAAGAAAATCAGCATGTCATTTTGGTCTGCATCATATGACTTGTTGAAAAAAAGTCTAGCCCTTTTTACAACCACTACATCTATCACTCACTTAGTGTAGTGTGATGTTCAACATGCTCAAATGTCTCAGGCTTAGCCTCTACTAATGGATATGGTTTAACCACTCAAACCATCATCCCAATGAGGGGATCCTAATTTATATACCCCCTAATGGAGAGGGGTTAAAGATGATGCTGGAAGATGAAACATTGGGTCAAAGCTTCCTTATAAAAATTATGGGAGGTGATGAAATCCCCATCACAAGCTAAAATGCAATGAAAAAAATTAAGTAAAAGAGATTTAAGGTTGTTTCTATATCACCCAATCCATGTGAATCTTGGGAAAAGCCTTCATAACATCTCTTTTACTCCTTTGTACTAAGGTAATTTGTAATGAAGATGGTGCTTTTGATCCTACAAGTTCCCTATAGGGGGCGAGGGGAGAGCATACATGTACAACTTCCTTTTTTAACAAACAAATCTAACTAAGAAAACAATAAATGACTTGCATAAAATAGAAACTTGGAAGTGAGTTCAATTTTAAATCACTAAAATGAAAGATTTGGTGGTGTTTTTTGGCCCTTTGGCCTTAAGTTGCAAAGCTTTGAAAAAAAACTACAAAATGATTCAAGTAAGCACCCTAAATTTTCATTTAATCACCAAATAAAATTTCCTAATTATTTTTAAGTATCCAAAAAATGTTTAAAAAGACTTAATTAAGCATGATTTGATCTCTTTCCAAGTAGTTCCTATAATAAAATTGTCAGGATGTTGAGCTTTGAAACTCTTATGTGTTTGAGATAGGTAACTTTAGGAAAAAAGTTCTCAAGTTTGTGTTCATTTGTGAACCTGAAGGCAAAAATGTTATGCTCAAAAATACTTTTTATTTCAATAAAACATAAAAATTAATATTAAACTTATGAAAACATGCAAACAACAAGTTAGAAGGCCAAAAATAATAAAACTGAACACACAAAACATAAAAAATTGTAGTGATTATTTTGATCATAACTTTTATAATATATATTTTTTCATCACAAAATTTTACAAGGTTGTATATAGGTACAAGGCTCACTTTTATACAAAAATTCAAGTCAAAAACATGAATAAAAAAAAATTATTAGCTCTGTACTTGTCATTTTTACCTTAAAAATAGAAAACAAAAAGTGACAGTCACTAAAAGAGTCATAACTTCTAAACTACAAATCATATTTTAATAAAAAAATTAAGAAAATTAAGATGAAATTAGTAAGAAAAATCTATCAAAAATTAAGAAACAAATAGTAAATAGATAAAAAAATAAGAGTTATTTTAACAACCATTTTTGTTCAAATATGTGAGGTGCACAATCATGTCCTACCAGGTGTGCCAAAATGTAGAGTGGATTACAAAATTTGATTAGTCAAGAATTAGTCAATAAATCAAAGAGAAATGCATAAATAACTAAAAAAATCAAGTCAAACTATTCATGTGAGTGTTTCTAATGATAACAAGATATAAATGAAAGAAAGTAATCAACCATTACCTTCCCAAATGACTCCATTACTCAAAATCGGTTCCAAGCATGTACTCCCCTTGATCTAGAGCTCTATTCTTTGTCAACAATGGATTATTTGCTCCTCCATTTGCCTCAATAAAACTAGGATCATGCTATAAACTATCCAATATGTCTATCAATGAAGCTAATCCAAATGCAAATAACACAATAATCAAAACACAAAGGATTTGTGGAGAGATTTTAGCATTATAAGTTTACACAATTTAAGCTTAAAAAATGGTGTGAGAGTCCTCCTATATATAGATACAATTGATCAAAATGAATTATGATCATCCATCTTCAAATCAATATGTGTGGCTAATAATCCATTCAATTTTGGAGGCTAAAATCAAATAACTTTCCTCGTAATGATTTGGGGGGAAGGGACATTAATTAGGAATGAGTACCCATAATTCAGATATATTATGCATTTATGGCTTGTGGATACCACCCCATAGATGATGTCACTAGGTGATGTAAATATTGGAAACCAATTTCCAATGTTAAAATATTCAATAACCTCCATGGAAAATCCACTTAAGCTCTTGATTTGAATTGATTAGCCTTAAACAAGATTAATCAATATTTGTGCAATTCTTTGGAAATTGCCCCTCAATTAATCAAAATGGTCAAAAATTCATATTACTAGGTCATAATTTGACTTGAGAAGAATTGGAAGGTGATGTTAGATACATTGAGATTGTTATGTTATTTAGGATGTTACCAACACAAAATAATAAAGGCACATGACATGTACTAATGAATTAGAATAAAAGAGTGATCTAGAGCACAAAAAGGTGAAATAATCATTTTGATTCAAAATTAATTGATCAAACTTAGGAATCACATAAAATGCATTGCCCCATTTAAGGATTTTTTGCACTAAATCAGTACTTGTAAATGACAAGTTTGGATTATTTAACATGTTTTAGTGATTTTGGCCTAATTTGCTCATTTGAGTGTAATTTGAGTAAAATTGATAATTTCAACGCAAATGGTGTTAGGAATTAGATGTATAAAATACTTACATGGAGGCTTAGCATGGGAACCTGAGAGGTTGGGAGATATTGAAGGAGGTCTTGAAAAAATACTTTATGGAATTTGTTCACAAATTGAATGTCGAGCCTTTATGAACAAACCTCAAGGGTCAGAAGTACTCAAAACCCTCCAAAACACTTGCTAAGGACCTAATTGGGAAAATGAAGGAGGGGCATCTAGATGAGCTAGAATGACTTAGGAGATGATTGAAGCTTCCAAAGGACTCACCAAGGCTCCTTCCCATCCATTGTATTTCATGATACTTTTATGAATAGGGTGGAAAATGGATTTTATTTACTATTTTTGGCATTATATGGAAGGGTTTCAAAGGATGAAATCCACTTTTGGAGGAATAATGGGACTTAATCTACCTCACCATATTCATTTCATTCTTTAGCTAAGCTCACAAGTACCTCTACTAACACCTTCATCTTAGAAATAGGCATAGTGAACAAGCAAGTGAGAAGGTGAAAACTCTAAGTGGGAGGACTTTTAAGGTTTAAATAATGAATCTAAGAGTATGAGGTATCCTTAAAATTGTCATACACTAATTTTTATGGATTGGATTGGAAAATTCAAGACAACTTTGGTGCCAAGTGTGTGGGGTGAGTGAAAGAGGAGTAATTATGACTATAGGTAATGATAGCTCATGTCCAGAAGAATCCTAATGATTAGGAACACCTCTTATGCATGTTGTATCATTTTTATAACACCTTCCTCTCATTGAAATAATATCATATATCCTTATTCTATTTTGGGATGTTCAAGGAAGGACAAATGATGAAGATAGTTCCTAGGCATGCAAATGAAGAGTTTTATGCCCCATTTCAGAAGTTTTATTCCTTTAAGGGACATTTGTCCTATGATACATTTCATCGTATGTCTTATAATTCATTATCTTGTATATTAAACTTATTTTATTAGCTTGACACATGTTCTAGTGACTCTTAGACTTCATTCTCATCTCTCATCTCTCAAATTCTATAAGTAGTAACCATTTGGGCTCTTGTAGGCAAATTCCACTCCATGTATGGTGAATCCTTACTGGGTTGATGTTTTAATTTCCCTTTTAATAATAAATTCAAATCTATTTTTAATTTCATAAACATTTGTCTAAGTTTTCAAAGTGATATATGGTGATGTTAAGTGATAATCTTCTATCCTTACTTCTCCTTATCCTCTCATGTTTATACAATAGTTCTTATTTTAACATGTCATATTGAGTGTAGCTAGTGTGTTAGGCTCCTTTCAATTGTAAAATTTTTATTAGAGTGTGAAATATACCCTTCGGTTCACTTACCTTGTGTTGCCTCATGCATATCACCTCTACATTAAAACACTTATATTAGAGCCTATTAAGAATTTGAAGCTAGTTTATAGGTCTTATTTATTTTTGAAATAAGTATGATGGTCGTGTGTAAATCCTCATCGTATATCACCCCCTTAGATTAGCTTCATTTCATTCAAAATTCTATCTCTTTTCCCATAATCAATCATTTAAGTAGGTGATAAACATTTCAAGGTATATTCAAGGAGCTAGCCCTTAAACCTAAAGGTCTACTTCTACCATAGGTAAACGTACATACCTAGAAGTATTCCCATGTTTCCAAAATCTAGAGGAGGATTTAACACCCTCTTCTAGGGTAAAATATTTTGTGATAACCATTCTAGCATGCCCTATGGGACCCATTGTCCTCAAGACAACTTGTCAAGGTGAATATTGGTCTTGACAACATCAACTACAAATTGGTGTGCTACTCAGCATTTGGTGACTCCATTCAAGGTAAAATCTGGTTCAAGACCATTGTTTTGTCATAAATTTTATCTCATAATTCATGTCCCTTACTAGGTCATCCTCTAGTAGAGTTCTCAATATTATCAATCCACCTATTCAACCTAAGCTTCCTCTTGAAGTTCAATACCCTCAGCATTATCTACCCTTTGAAGAGCAAGAGGATTTTGCTAGGAAAGAAAGTGAAGAACTATTAAAAATCATGGATAGACAACATGCCCTCCCTACCTTCAATACTAAGAATCCAAATCATATGATTTCATTCCTCCTAATGCCACAAAGAGTGTGCCCACATTCAATGGTGAAGGTCATGTCACACTTAGTGAACACATCAAGGATATCTCTAACTTTTGTAGTTTCCATAATATCACTGAGGAGAATATTTCCATTAGACTCCTTGACATGTCTCTTAGAGATAAATTACTTGATTAGTATAGGACTTTACTCGATGGATGCATCACATCATAGGATGACTTTGGAGTGTTGCTAACTTCAAGGTTTGAAGATGAAAGTGACCATAATTATCTTATACATTAGCTCAATGTGATCAAAAGAGCCCCCAAGGAAATAATGTATGACTTCAATGATAGGTTTAAAAATACTTGGTATATATTTCCTCCTCCCATGAGACCACCTGCTAGCTTTATGTTTCCTACATACCTTAGATCCATTGTTACTGATATTGCCATCATGCTTCAATCCATGGGTGGTTTCACTCTTCTTGAAGCATATAAACTTGTCATTAGAGCTAATAATAGCCTCATTCAAGAAATAAAGTTACCTCCTAAGGTGTCTATGCCTCTATTACCTAATATTCTAGTTTTTTTCTCCAAACATTGCCCAAGTTCCCAATGCAAATGCTAATCCTAGAAATGCTCCTAAGAAGGCAGATGATGCCATAGATCCATATGCAAAAATTCAAATGCTAAGAGCTCAGCTTAGGCAAGCCAAAATACCAAAATGTGTTAATCAAAATCCCTATCCCTATCAAAAATAATATTTTTAGCAATATGGGAGAGGAAGAGGTCACGAGAAGCCTAATTTCAATAGGTCTAATAATGTGTACAACCCCAATTCTACATCTAACACAAGAGAGATTGTACCGGTGCATAGTAAATTGGTGCAAGGTAAATATTAGCAACAAGGCCAATTAATGGATGCCAATGAGGGTGGAGATAAATCTCTATTTTGTCAAGGAGTATTCACTCCTCTCCTATTAGCTAAAGATTAGATCATGATGTAAGAAAATGAGGATTGGCAACCTTAAGGAGAAAGTCTCATTAACTTCTTGGTAGAATATACTTTTGTGATCAATAAACGAGATTATATTATAGATAACATTATATCTGACAGGAGGGCTTTAGGAAGTGATAATATCATGCCATTAATTTCATCTAATCCTTTAATAAGGTAGTAAATCATGGTTGTAAACATGACAGTTCTAAACTCCTACACCTCCTGCAAATCAAAATGTGATAAGGTCTACTCAAGGCACTTCAATTCCTCAAGTTATAATATCTTCTTTTCCTTTAAGGACTCAATATAAGGTAATAAATTCTACCCTAAACATAGTGGATTCATTTAAGAATGCCAAAGCATCTATCTCTTTATGGGATGTCCTCCATATACCTGGCCAAAAGGAGCTATTACAAAAGCAGCTATCCACTATCCCTACTAGTCCTTCACCTTCAAGTCAAATTCATGGTCATGTAGCTCCTACCAATACCCCTAACAACATTTTTGAACTATATACTAAATCTAAGAATCCTCTACCCTTTTACATCACTCTCATAGTGGGTGATAAACTAGTACACAATTGCATAGTTGATAATGGTACTTCTACATCAGTCATGCCCAATGTTGTAGCTAATAAGTTGGGCCTAAAATATGAACCTCATATTAAAAGAGTGATTTAATTAGATGGTACACCAACTAAGACAATAGAGTTGATCAAAAATTTCAAGGTTTTCCTCCATGATTGTTCTAGTTTTCCCATCCTTTAAGACATTATTTTTGTTAGCCTTCCTAATCATTTTTCAATCTACCTTTCAAGAGATTTTACAACCAAGATAGGTGTCTACCTATTAAATTATTGGTCCATATTGGCCTTTAGGAAAATATATGGAACCAAATTTACCATAAGAACTTAGCCTCTTGCAAGGTTTCACATTGAGCCCTATGTTGAATCAAGCTTTAACTTGAATTGTGTGATCAATGAAAAGGAGGAGTCTAATGTGGATGATGGTGCTTCCAAATTTGAAGGCTTAAATGACTTGTTTCTAGATGAATATGGTGTATATGCTTATGAGCATGATCGTTATTCATACTTTGAGTAAACTAACCTTGGAACCTATATCATCCATGAAGAACCATTTGAGGGAGCTGACGTAAGTGTCAAACATTCTTTCTCACAATTTGCTAAGAGTAAATACATGATTCATGCATATGATGATGATGGATTGAAGAATATGATTGATCAATATAGTGGGAAGAATGATGTCTTTATGCCTGATATTGATGAAGCTGCTCTTGATGATGACACTTATGAGGAAGAGGAGGATGACTTATGTCAAAAATTCAATGCCATATGTCAAAAATTTGATCAACTAGGTAAATATAGTTCCCCTCCTAAGAAAGTTATATCTTATGTGTTTGTTAATTAGACTAATGAGCAGACTTTTGAGTTCTCTATCAAGCATGAAAATAAGGGCCATGTTGTGAAGAAAGATGAATATCAATCTATTATCCAAGAGTCTATAGTCATAGAAAAACCTAGTGAGGTCAAAGTAGATTTTGTGGTGATTCAATGATAGTCAAGAGCTCCATCTGATGTTAAGCCACATTCAAAGGTATTGAAACATAAAGAATCAGAACTTGATGACTCCATGTATCAAGCACATGCTAACCTAGAAGAGCACAAAGATAAAGTAGTTGTCATCACTCTTATTTTGTAGTTTAAGGAAGGCATATCAGATATGACAATGATCAATCAACTTGTAGATCTAATAAAGGTCTTTGAAGATTAGAAAAGAACATTCATGAAGGTTCCAAATAGTCCACCTATGGGCCTAAGAAGATCCAAAGGTGTTAGGCTTATTGATCATATATTAATGCGAGTGGTTGATGATAGGCATGTTTCTCATGATAAATTACCTTTGTAGAGTGACAAAGATGCAAGAGGAACCATCTTTGTCCCTAGTTAAAGTATGGTAAGATGTTTCACCTCAAGAGTGAGGTCCTGTAAATAGTAAATTAGATGTGTATGTCGTTATTTTAGTTGGGTTATGTTCCATAAGTTTTCTATTTGAACACATGTTATTTTCCATTTGGTGTATCTTGTTTTATGTGTCCTTTCTTTATTGTTTGGTGTGGTTTATGTTGTTTCCAAAATCAGCTCAGCTCATTTTTAGAACAACCCCTTATGAAACTTGTCTGTTTTGCCCTTTGTCTCTCTAAGTCTATTTTTGAGATGGTTTTTTCTCGTTCTCATACTTGCTCAACTGATATCATTCAAAGTTCATAACATCTTTTCATGACATTTTCCCCAAAATGTGAAAGTCATTATGGTCTCGATGCAACTAGGGGACCAAGATTTGGCTTTTTCAAAGTTAGTGATTTTCTTCTATTTTTGTACACGGGCGGCAATTTTTGTTGTCAGTGCATTTTTTTATTCCAACATGCAGGAGCAACAAATTTTGCCACCCCTACATCTGGACGTGCATGAGTGGCAAAATTTGCTGCCCCTGCATGTCCCTTCATTTTTCCAGTGCAAGGGTGGCAAATTTTTCCACCCCTGCACTGCCTTAATTTTCGTACATAGCATTTATTACTATGCACACCAAGTGGTTGGGGTCGATTTTCACCCCATTTAATCAATTTTTCACCTCATTTTGATTCATTCCTTCCACTCTTCCTCCTACTTTCTACCTCTGGATGATCCAATGAATGAGTAAAAGTGCATTTTGGCGAATTTGTGCTCACAGTGCACATGGTTTTCTAGGTAGGTCTTATTTTTAGCATTTATTTATTTTCCTTCCTCTCTTTAAGTTTTGTTTTCAGTTTTGTTTTTAGTTTTCCTTTCTTCCCTAACCCGTCAGCCCGCTTCCTCTTCTTCTCCCGCCGAGCTCTTTCCCTACCCCGTCGGCCTTCCAACAATCTCCCCATGCTATGGCGACAATTTTTGCCGCCCTCCCTTCTCATGAATTTCTTGGTCTTACTTGTTAAGGGCAGAAAATGCGCTGCCCTAACCTTTTCCCTACCCTTCTCCTGCATCGGTGGTGAAATTCATCGCCGATACAAGTCCACACCAATTTACTTGCATCATGGCTAAATTTACCGTCGATGCAGGTCAAAAGTGCAAGGGCAAAAAATTTTGCCGCCCCTGCACTTTCCTACCAAACATGCACAGGTAGAAAAAATTTCCACCCGTGCCTTTTTTATCCCCCTTACATGCAAGGGCAGCAAAATTTGCCACCCGTGTATGCAGGCCATTCCACATGCTAGGGTAATGAATTTTGTTGCCCTTGCATTTTTTTTCTCCAAATTTCTCTAACTCTGGAGAAATTTTTATCCTTTTCATTTTTTCACCTCCTCCCTTTTTTCCTCCCATTTTCTGACCCAGCCCTATCAAGTGCCCTTCCTTGGTCATGATCACCAAACGTGCAAATTCCCCAATTTACCCAGTTTTTCCTAAATTACATGATCATGATTATCATTGCAGTACCCCTGAAGATTCTCGTTCATCCACACCCGCTCAATCAAGACTAGTTCTAATGACTAAAGCTTCTTTGAAGAAGTCAAAGGCCATGAAGTACCAGTACCAAGGCATTTTCCTGATCACCTCAGTCACTTCTAATATCGATGGCATTAAGGACACAGAGATTGGCCACGTGGATATGGCTGAGTTCATAACCAAAACCAAGGCGACGAACCCAAGCTTGAAAATGAGAAGGATAATCAAAAGCAACATTCATCTAGTTGCCTCTTTCCCAGTACTAACACATCATAAAGAGTTTGTCCTCCAGTGCACCCAATGTTACAACAGAGAGACCAAGTCAGTATCAAATGCTAGTGGCAACGTGATAATTCGGTTGGACTCAAAATTTATTGATAAAGTCTTCATGTGCCTTTCTGCTACTGAAGTATTGAGAATTGACTTCATTGAGACCCTAGAGTATGACAAGGACCTCGAGAGGGCAAAGAAGGTAATGAATAATAGGTGGCTAAAGACTCCCAGGACCAATTTATCTAGATGGCCACAAAATTTCCCAAGGAGTGATTTTATTGAAGAAGTTGGTGACTTGATTACTCTCCTCAGTAGGGTATGAGGTCTATCGTCTTCACAATTCCACGAATGGATGTATCCCTTCATCAAGATAATCCTCTAAGGGAAGCAAGTCATCTTTTGGGGTGAGTAGATCAACAATGCTCATCATGAGCAACTGACCAAGTATCTACTACTTCAAAGTTCTATATGACTTCGTACTTGGTTTACATTACAGCCTCCATGCGAAACTTTCTAGATTTGACACTTGAAGGAGATAGGAAAACCACCAAAGTCTACTCATATTACCCTCAGTTAACACTACAAGGATCAATCCATCATTTTAGGAGGGTAAATGATGCCTTCTTCATGGTATTTTTTTATCTTTTTGACCCTCAGCTCGAACAAAAGAGAGTGTTTGATGAAGCCTGGACGGTCGTCAATGACTTTGGCTACATGTTTCTACAATTTCCCTCCTTTTGCTATCTACAGGTTGGCTTTTTCCAAGGCTATTCCCATATACTCCCCAGATTTCTTTCTAACAAGCTATTCCTAATAGAGCTATGTAGACAAATGATTGTTGTACACACTAGGCAAATGGAACTAAAAAAGCTAGGTTTCAGGTTCCTAGTTGAAATTGGTAGATACTTCATTTTGACTACAACCAAAACAAAGGTCATGGAGATGGAAATGCAATTGGTTACCATGAAAGAGTTTAAGAGAAGGGACAATTTTGACTACAGGGGCATCAAAGATATGATCAAAAGAAAGACTCAGTTTCATGAGCCTATGATTGAAGACATTTGGATTGATCTGAGAGCAACCAAAGAAATCAGGAGGATGGATTACAGCAGGTTGACTCTGGAGCAGATTGAATATCTAGGGCATGTAGATATTCCCTCTAATTTAGTCGATGATAAGAACATTATCAACAGCAGATACCTGACTGAGAAGGTTGCTGACTCTCCTCTTCCTCCAATTCAGTGGTCCCAAAAAGAATTGACTTCTTTGAGGAAGAGATTCAAACGAATATTGGCTAACACCAATGATTAGTTAGTAGCCAAAGGGATCACATTGAAGGAGTTCATTATAGGATCAGAGGCTGAATTCTAAGCAAAAACAAGGAAGAAGGTAGAAAATAGGACCAAGAATAAAGTTGATGTTCCTTCTCCATTTAAGCCTCACATGCCTAGAATCATCTTTATTTCCAAGAAATCAAAGGTTATTAAGGAGCCAGAATCAACGGCTAAGGGAGTCAGAGAACAAAGCTCCCAAGAATAGGTAGCTCAATAAATGGAAATAAATGGCAGGCCCTCAAAGCAACAAAGAACTGAGCCTATACCTTCCTAGGAAGGGGCACAACCACTTACAGCTATTTCTCCTTCACCACCTCAATCTCATATAACATCTCCTTCACCTCTTTCTCCCATCAGTGTTCCTTCTTTTGGAGCTACCTCTCCTTCCAAATTTATGTTTGGTGATCCTCAAGGTGCTTCTGGAGATACTCTTCACTCCTCAAGTTCTATACCTAGCCTATCTTCTCTTTCTTTCAATCTAGGAGAAAGCTTTGCCCTTGATCAATCAGTGGCCGATACGGTTTCACCAGTTACTCCAACTACGCCTGTTGTTACCAGTAGCAGTGCAGACATTACCCTGGTAACACTAGCTATAGGGACCATTACCACAGTAAGTACTTCTTTTCTCCCTCCTTGGATGTCAGCTTTCACACCCAAAAGAAAGAAGCTAGCCATCTTTGTAGATGACTTTGATTTTGGCAAGATAGTGCCAGTGAAAGCTAAGGCCCCTAAGAGACCAAGGATCCTTTCAAAATTGGTTGAGGAAAAGGGGCATAAATTTTTAGACATAGCTAAACCTCCACAAGATGCAACCCGTGAGGGTTTTGACATGAGCAGCTATTCCATTTCTCGTGTTGAGTTAGGGAAAGATACTCACGAGGGTCTGAAGAGCGATCTACAGTTCACAATGGACATCGTGATCCAAAAATTTGATAGAGAAAAGGAGATGAAAGATTACTATAAGGCAAAGGTAGAGCAATTGACTGCAGTAGTTAGGAAATTCACCCTTTCCCCTAAATCAGTAGCCCTAGAAGCCTTTTCTATAGACGATCCTGTTATTCAAAAAGTAAATAAAACCTATATGAAAGGGAAAGTGCTTGAGGATTATATTGAAAAGATGCACACTCAGGGAATTTCCTCACTTACAAAGGTAAGACAGATGAGATGAAGAAGGTGAGGACAGATTTAGAGGACCTCGTCTCTCTTATCTCTCAAGATATTGATAGTACAGACAAATATCTTAGCGATTGGAGGGAGATGAAGGATCTGAATAAATGCACCTTGATATCCATCGACATTATTGCCAGTAAAGATTCCTATGTTGAAATAAAAGAATCATTGATATACAGGATTTAGGTACTAAAAGAGCTGATTGAAGATCTCAAGTCTTCCCAAGATGCTAGCGAGAAAAGTGATATAGGCCTATTGAACTGACTAGAAGAATTGCCTTGCGACCTCACCTCCAAAGATAACCAATTTCTCTTAGCAAAAGAGATGATCTGAGAATTCAAAGGTATGATTCATAGATATTTCAAAGAAAAAGTGTTCTCAATGACTTCTATGGATAACATTTTAGATACTTAGTTGACTCTAGATAATCTAAGATCCAAGTTAATTAGTCATGCCAAGGCAATCATAGCATTGAAAGATGCTACAATTAGGGCCAGAGTCATCTTCAAGAACACCATTGTGCCAGACAGTATAGGAATTTAGGCATCTATCGCTATGTATTATGCTTATTTGAGGAAGTCCAATGGCAAGAGTTGAACCATTTCCCCTTTCTCTTTTCTTCCTCTCTTCTCATGCACTTTTGTCATGTAAAAGTGCATGCAATTTTGTAATATGTAATTACATGTAAAAATTTTGGAAAAATATCTGAAAGTCAAAGATGACTCATCTTTGACTAAGATATTTTTATATTTTAATCTTTTTAATTTTGAAGGTTTCTCCTTATATATAGAGGGGACCTCTTTTTGTAAAAATATCTCTAGATAATTGAGAGCAAAAACTCTGCTGAAATTAAGACACTTCTTGAGACTTTGTGCTCAACTTGTAAATTATATTTTATCAAATGAATGAGAAACAGGTTTATTTCAGACTTTGTGTTGAAGTAATTTGTGTTATTTAGGAAATAGTTCTTATGTCCTTTTTCCTGATAATCTCTTATCTATTCAATTTAATAATCAAAGTGTGTGTTGACATTATCTGAAGACATTTTTAAAAGATAAAAAAGAGACTTTGAGCTAATTTTATCTTGGTGATCCTTTTATCCATTATAGTTTTAGGCAAAGACTTTGTGCTTTGTTTCACTCTACGGTCATGCGTATTCCAAATCAATGAAGGAGGCAACGGAAGACTTTGTGCTTACGTGGGTTTCCTTGTGAACTTTGTCACTATTTCAAGGGATTTTTTGCTCCGTGTTGGATACCATCCCTGAAAAAAGAGGAATGCTTTCAGCCATCAACCAAGATTTCTCTCTTTGGTTCTTTGGACATCATCTCTTAAAAAAGAGAGGTGGATGTTGTTATACTACCCTGTGTATTATTTTCTGCT
This sequence comes from Torreya grandis, assembly GCA_037957365.1. NCBI lineage: Eukaryota > Viridiplantae > Streptophyta > Pinopsida > Cupressales > Taxaceae > Torreya > Torreya grandis. Next base: position 79,984 of record JARHVA010000118.1, read on the forward strand.
TACTTATATTTACATATAGCATATAAATATTCATAGGGAACCTCCCCTTGATGAGAGGAGAGATTTATCTCATTTAGATGTGGTAAACCCACACTTTTTTTGGCGTAAATCTCATTTTGCTATGGTTTATATACCCATTTTGTCATCAGTTAGTTGATGACAAAATATTCACCCAACAGCTTTTTAGCGACTCTACTGGGGATACAAACGTGCATTTTGAAGCCTCAATCTTCAACTTGAAGCAGTTTCAGTCCCTTTTTCATTTGACACTCTGGCAGATCCACCGTACACATGAGGCCAAAGAGCTTAGAGTATTGTTGATCCTATATTTGAGCTGGTGTAGCAAAATGATTTTGAGATTTCTCCTTCATCATCTCATCTTCAAAAAATTAGGAGCTTCCCTACTACCAATGCCAGATCTCCCATACCTAGTGAAGCTTCTAGCCTCAATACTGGTAAGGCTTTCTTTATTGACCCCACCAAGATTTGTTATCCTGCCATTTAATCATCCTATCATAATGTCTCAAGGTTTGTGTGGCAATTATTTTGGTCCTCTTAATTTGACCCCACCCTTGCATGAACTACCTCATAGTTCTAGGAAAATTTTTCCCAAGTTTTTTGGTGACGGGAAGGTTCATCTCGATAAGCATATTGCCTCCTTCTCTATAGCATGCGGCATAATCGATGTGGAATTTGAAGACGTAGCAGTGAGACTTTTTATAGAAACTCTGCAAGGCACTATTGTGGATTGGTTCTACCATCTTCAAACTCAAACTATAACTAATTGGAATACACTAAAGTCCAAATTTGAAACTAGATTTAAATCTGCTAAAGATGCACACACCTTGTTAGTGTAGCTGACACAGATGAAAAATGAATCTTAAGAACCCATGAGGGATTTCATAGCCAAATTCAACAAGTTAAGAAACTAGATTCCAACCATCGCTCAGCCCATGCTAGAGAATCTTAAGTGTTTTTTAATCAACTCACAACTTCTTGAAGTAAGTTTCCTATTGAGGTGAGCTAGCCCTATGGATCTCACACTAGCTCAAAATTTGGCTACTGAGATTGAGGATGATTTTATCCTAGTAGGCAACATCAAAAAAGACTCCAATAAAAATAGATTATCTTCATCTGCTAAAATCTCTTCTACAGGCACTACAGACCTTATGGTGCAAAAATTGACAAATGAACTAATAGCTTTGAAGAGACAAATGGCCCAAAGTATGTCTATTCTCATATGCCAAGAAGAACATTCCAGAATTAGCAATATCAGGGCAATGCTACTCAAAACCAAGGGCAACTGAATCTCCTGCCTCTCCCTCCAAAGAAATTGGCCATTGAAGTAGCACCTGCCAATTCAGTGGTCGGTTACCTAGAGGCCAAACATGACCTTTCACTCCAACCTGAGCTAGACCAACAAGATGATGCTAATCTCTTTAAAGAGTAGAAAGAAGAATTAGCTGGTGACTCCAATATTGGTTTCCTAGATTACCAGGATGAAGCTGGAAATAAGGGAGAAGGGTTGGATGCATCTTATGTTATTTTTATTAGATCTCAAAACTAGTCAGCTCCACAAGCTGACAAAGGAAAGGTGGAAGAAGAACCTCAATCGGTGGTCTCCATTGCTAAACAAGGGACTCTATTTCCTCCTCAATCAAAAGATCATGTAACTCACAAAAAAGTAAGTACCTCTAACCACTTCATATCTTCCACCTCTATTGCTTAGACCAGTGCTACACCCAATAAAGACCTAGATGATGGACCCTCTTCCTCTGTGTTTAATTCTTTCCAATTATTTAATATAATTAATCATGCTAAAAAGACTAAGATCCAAATGATAGAGATTGAGTATTTGAGAGTTAACCCTAAACAATTTGATAGGTTGGCAGAATATGTGAAAAATAAAGCCATGCCCATAGGACAAGATTCTTCAAAGGCCACTCATGATCCCCCCAAAGATAAATCCACCCAAAATAATCTTTTCATGACTCTTCCTATTGCTCCCAAGAAATAGAACCTTTTTATGTTTTTCTGATAATAAATGGTTACAAATTAAGTAATTGCATAATAGACTCTGGAGCTTCTGATAATGTCATGCCTACCAAGGTGGTAGATTCTCTTGGTCTAACTTTGACCAAAACTTTTGGGAGGTGTTTTTCTATGGAAAACAAGCAATTCTCACTCCTTGGTCAAATAAAAGATGCCCAATTTGCATTCGTAGCTTTTCTAGAAAAGAGGATAAAAATGATGGTTCTAATGGCCGATGTTCCAGCCTCTTATGGCATCCTGCTTGGGCAAAATTTTTGCAAGGATGTTGGAGGTGAGCTAAGCATGGACTTGTCAGAGGCGAGGATCCCAATTCAAGGTGTTATAAATAAATTACTTCCTAAAAAAGAGGCAAGATATGTAGTCACTTGATCATCAGCACCAGAATCTCAAATTTTATTTGAGTCTTCTGGCATGGGCAACTACTTCCTATCTACTGACGAAGCCCATGAGGCATTTGACAAAACTCCTACAAGTGACAACTTAGAAATGTGTTTAGCTGACACAGTGGGAGAATCAACAAAGTGAAATGAATGCATGGAAGAACCTCTTCCCCCAAATGAATAATTTTTCAAAGGAAAATCGGTGTCTAGTGAGGTATGGATCTTAGAATTTGATGGCAACTGCTCTTCTACCAGTTTAGGAGCCAGAGTTGTGTTGGTATCTCCTTAAGGAGATATTGTTCCTTTATACTACAAGTTGCAGTTCAACAACACCAACAACATAGTTGAGTATGAATCCTTGTTACTTGGACTACAGGCTGCTAGAGAAAAGGGCATTAAACTACTCCATGCTAAAGGGGATGTCGAATTGGTGGTTTGCCAAGTAAGAAACCTTTATCAAACCAAGAATGAAAGATTGTGTCACTATTGCAATCTTGTCTGGGACCAAATTGAAAATCTTAACGCTTTCAGCATCTCTACCATTCCAAGAGAATTCAATGACTGGGCAGATGCATTGGCTATTTCTGCTACCCTCTTAGTTTCCCACCTAGATTTTAAAAGAGATAGATACACTATTGAACTAATCTTTCGGCTAAGTGTACCTGATAATGCCGGTCATTGGAAAGTATTCAACAATGATGATCAAATCATTGCCTTCTTGGAGCAAAAGGACAGCTTTGAACAATTGTATTTTGAAGGTAGTGAACTTCAGGAATATGAAGCAACTTCTGAATCGAATGTGAACACAAGTGAGGATTTCTTGCAGCTTAAAGGGAATAAGATTCCCAAAGGCCTAGTTTCTCTAGAGAAATTATTTGATAATCATGACAGGTTCATCAAACTATAGTGAACAGATTCAAACTTCTCCCAAGATTTTGATCAAGTAAACCTAGGAACCAAGGGAGATCCTAAGATGGTGAACATTGGGAAATGTTGTACACTCGAGGAGAGATTCAAGCTTGCTAATCTACTCTGCCAATATATAGACATCTTAGCATATTCTTATGACGACCTAAAATCACTCAAGCCTAATGACATTTGACACGACATTCCTCTTAAGGCAAACTCTGTGTCTTACAAGTAAAAGTCCAGGCAATATAATCCAAAAATCTTAGATACCATTTTAGTTGAAATACAAAAAATGCTTAATGCCCAAATAATTTTGCCAATCCATCACTCCACATGGCTTGCCAATATAGTGCCTGTTAGAAATAAGAATGGTGAAATTCGAATCTATGTGGATTTTAGACACTTGAATCAGTTATCTCTAAAAGATAATTATCCTCTCCCTATCATGGATCAAGTTCTACAAATGGTAATAGGTTCAAAGATGTTATCAATGCTAGAAGGTTTCTCAGGATACAATCAGGTTGAAGTTGGAAAAGCATATCAGCATAAGACCACCTTCACCACACCTTGGGGCACCTTCGCCTATCAAAGAATGCCTTTCAGTCTGATTAAACGTAGGTGCCACATTTCAAAGAGCAATGGAACTCACTTTCAAGGATGAAATGGGTAAGTTCATTATAGTATACATGGATGATCTGATGGTATTTTCAAAGCATTGTGTTGACCATGTCCACCATTTGCAAAGAATACTGGAATGTTGTCAGAACGGTATTTCTCTAAATCTCAAAAAATATGTCTTTAGGGTGACTGAATGGAAACTTCTCAAACACATTGTGTCCCAAGAAGGTATTAAAATTGACTCAGAAAGAGTCAAATCCATCCAAGAACTTACTTTGCCTACCAATAAAATTGCGGTTCACACTTTCTTTAGAAAGGTGAATTTTCTTCAAAGGTTCATCCCTGAGTTTGCTGAGAAGACTCGCCACATTGTCAATATGATGAAAGGTAATGCTACCTTCAGGTGGACTGTAGAGGGAAAATCAGCGTTCAAAGACATCAAAGAACCAATAGCTCGTGCACCAATTTTGGTTTGTCTAGACTACACCAAAAACTTCAAAATATACAGTTATGCTTCTGAACATACACTTTCAGCTATTTTAGTTCAACAGAATAAAGAAGGTGTGAAATCTCCTATCTCCTTCATGAGTTATCCACTTAAAGCTCATGAGCTAAAATATTCTAAGATGGAGAAGCATGTGTATGCGATGGTCAAAGCAGTCAAGCATTTTATATTTTATATCCTAAACTCACACACTAAGGTTCTAGTGCCTGATACAACAATGAAGTCTATTTTGACTCAACAAGAGTTTGGTACGAAGAGGGGTAATTGGATCACCAAGATTCAAGAGTTTGATCTAGACATCAAACCTACTAAACTCATGTGGGGAAAGGGTCTTTGTCAGTTGATTGCCAACAACATTCCTGAAGGAGTAAAAAATAAAGAAATGGAGATCGAAGGCATACCCATGGTCCTCTTTGTTGCCACTACTGATGAGTGGTATTCTGACATTGCCCATTCTCTAACTTATGGTGAGTGTCCTGCTCATCTCTCCTATAAGGAAAAATAGAATGTTAAACTAAAGGTTGTTAGCTATGTTTTGTGGGATAATGGTCTGTATAAAAGGAGCCTAGATGGGGCATTTCTTCATTGTGTCGATAAGGTACAACAAGATAAACTCTTGGAGTCTTTCTACAATTTGGCCCATGGAGGACATTTTTTTTGCACCAGTGATAGCACACAAGATTTTTTGAGCAAGGTACTATTAGCCTACACTATTCCAAGATGCCTACAAATGGGTGCGTAAATGCGAATTGTGTCAATAGTTCATCAAAAAGCCTAAACTGGCTACATTGCCCCTCAAGCCAGTAATAATCGAAGAGTCTTTTCAACAGTGGGGTATTGACTTCATTGGCATAGTTAACCCATCTTTGAATGCCAGAAATGATTATGTCCTCACGAAAATTGATTACTTTATCAAATGGGTGGAGGCCATCCCAACCAAGCATGCTACGTCTAAAGTGGTGTGAAATTTTCTTAAAGAAAATATCATTTCCTAGTTTGGGGTCCCACTCAAAATTGTAATAGATAATGCGGCTTGTTTCTCTTCGCATGAAATTACTCAATTCTATTTTTATTATGAGATTACCCTATCCCACACTTCAGATTATTTTTTATAGAGAAATGGCCAAGCAGAATCGAGCAATAAAAACCTGGTCGCTATTATCAAAAAATTGGTAGATGATAATTAGAGAATGTGGCACAAAGCACTGTTTGATGCTTTATGGGCAGATAGAATTACCCCCAAGAGGGCTATAAATATGTCACCTTTCTAACTTTTGTACGGCTTGAATGTGGAGATACCTATCACTCTAGAACTACCAGTGCTCAGGTTAGCCAAAGCAATCAAAGATTCAACCTTCAAAAGTTTGATCGACAAAAGAATCATGTGTCTAACCGAACTGAATGAGCAGCGAACTATGGTGGTGGACCAGATTATGGTGCATCAAAATTAGGTGAAGAAACTTTTTGATAAAAAGGCTAAGGTTCATGATTTTCAAATCATAGATCAAGTCTTATTATGAGACAAGAGGAGAGAGCTGAAGGGAATGCACGGCAAATTTGACTCTTTATGGAGAGGTCTGTTTACCATTCGACAACTCTGTGGTGAGAGTAGCTTCTTACTAGAGTATTAGGATGGAATACCGTTTGTGCTACCCCATAGTGGGCAGCATCTGAAGCTTTTCAATCCTTAAAGGATCCACTTGTATATTTGTATAGTTTTTACGTCTTGTCTATTTTTTTTCATGACTCTATAGCCCAATGGTTTGGATGAAGGCACTTAGAGACTGGTTTCTACTCCTATTGATCGATTCAATCAATAAAAGTTCCCCAACATGAGCCAGCTATTGTTGTCAAAATTAGCTCAGCTCATTTTTGGAACAACCCCCTATGAAACTTGTCCATTTTTCCCTTTGTCTCTCTAAGTCCATTTTTAAGATGGGTTTTTCTTGTTCTTGTGCTTGCTCAACTGATATCGTTCAAAGTTCATAATGTCTTTTCATGATGTTTTCCCCAAAATGTGAAAGTCATTATGGTCTCGATGAAACTAGGGGACCAAGATTTGGCTTTTTCAGAGTTAGTGTTTTTCTTCTATTTTCATGCATGAGTAGAAAAAAATTCTGCCCCTATAAGTCCCTTCATTTTTCCAATGTAAGGGCAGCAAATTTTCTTGCCCCTGCACTGCCTCAATTTTTGCACACAACATTTATTACCACACGTGTTGAGTGTTTAGAGTCAATTTTCACCCCATTTAATCCATTTTCACCTCATTTTGATTCATTCCTTCCACTCCTCCTCCTGCCTTCTACCTCTAGACGATCCATTGAACGAGTAAAAGTGCATTTTGGCAGATTTGAGCTCACAGTGTGCATGGTTTTCTAGGTAGGTCTTGTTTTTGGCATTTATTTCTTTTCCTTTCTTCTCTTTAAGTTTTGTTTTCAATTTTGTTTTTGGTTTTCCTTTCTTCCCTACCCTGTCATCTCGCTTCCTCTTCTCCTCCCTCTGAGCTCTTTCCCTACCCCGTCGGCCTTCCAACAATCTCCCCATGCTATGGTAGTGATTTTTGCCACCCTCCCTTCTCACTAATTTCTTGGTCTTACTTGTTAAGGGTGGAAAACTCACTGCCCTAACCTTGCCCCTACCCTTCTCCTACATCGGCAGTGAAATTCACCGCTGATACAAGTCCACACCAATTTACCTACATCGATGGCTAAATTCACCACCGACGCAAGATGAAAGTGCAAGGGCAGCAAATTTTACTGCCCCTGCACTTTCCTACCAAACATGCATAGGCATCAAAATTTTCTACCCATGCCTTTTTTCTCCCCCTTAAATGTAAGGGTGGCAAAATCCACCGCTTGTACATGCAAGCCATTCCACATGCTAGGGTGGCAAATTTTGCTACCCTTGCATTTTTTTTCCTCCAAATTTCTCTAAATCTGGAGAAATTTTCATCCTTTTCATTTTTTTGCCTCCTCCCTTTTTTCCTCTCATTTTTTGACCCATCCCTGTCAAGTGCCCTTCCTTGGTCATGATCACCCAACATGCAAATTCCCCAATTTGCCTAGTTTTTTCTAAATTGCACAATCATGATTATCATTGCAGTACCCCTGAAGATTCTCATTCATCGGTACCCACTCAATCAAGACTAGTTCCAATGATTGAAGCTTCTCCAAAGAAGTCAAAGGCCATGAAGTACCATTACCAAGGTGTTTTCTCGAACACTTCAGTCACTTTTAATGTCGATGACATTAGGGACATAGAGATTGGCCATGTGGATGTGGTTGAGTTCATAACCATAACTAAGGTGACAAACCCAAGCTCAAAAATGAGAAGGATAATTGAAACAAACATTTATCTAGTTACCTCTTTCCCAATAGCGATACATCATATAGAGTTTGTCCTCTAGTGCACCCAGTTCTTCAACAAAGAGACCAAGTCAGTATCGAATGCTAGTGGCAACATGATAATTTTGTTGGACTCAAAATTTATTGATAAAGTCTTCATGTGCCCTCCTACTACTGAAGTACTGAGAATCAACTTCGTTGAGGCACAAAAGGAGTATGACAAGGACCCTAAGAGGGCAAAGAAGGTAATGAATAATAGGTGGCTAAAGACTCTCAAGACCAATTTGTCTAGATGGCCACAGAATTTCTTGAGGAGTGATTTCATTGAAGAAGTTGGTGACTTGATTACTCTCCTCAACAGGGTACGAGGTTTGCCATCTTCTTCACAATTTCATGAATGGATGTATCCCTTCATCAAGATAATCCTCCAAGGGAAGAAAGTCATCTTCTGGGGTGAGAAGATCAGCAATGCTCTTCATGAGCAACTGACCAAGGTATCTACTACTTCAAAGTTCTATATGACTTCATACTTGGTGTACATTGCAACCTCCATGCAAAATTTTCTAGGTTTGACAACTGAAGGAGATAGGAAAACCACCCCAGGCTACTCATATTACCCTCAGTTAACACTGTAAAGATCAATCTATCATTTTAGGAGGGTAAATGACACCTTCTTCATGATATTTTTGTACCTTTTTGACCCTTAGCTCGAATAGAAGAGAGTGTTTGATGAAGCTTGGATGGTCATCAATGACTTTAGCTACATGTTTTTATAATTTCCCTCCTTTTACTATCTATGGGTTGGCTTTTTCCAAGGTTATCCCGATATGCTCCCTAGATTTCCTTTTGACAAGTTAGTCCTAATGGACCTGTGTAGACAAATGGTTGTCTTACACACTAGGCAAATGGAACTGAAAAAGCCAAGTTTCAGGTTCCTAGTTGAAATTGGTAGATACTTAGTTTTGACTGCAGCCAAAGCAAAGGTCATAGAGATAGAAATATAACTAGTTACCATGAAATAATTTAAGAGAAGGGACAATTTGGACTACAGGGGCATCAAAGATATGATCAAAAAAAAGACTCAGTTTCATGAGCCTATGATTGAAGACATCTCAGTAGATTTGAGAATAGCCAAATAAATCAGGAGGATGGACTACAGTAGGCTGACTCTGGAGCAGATCAAATATCTAGGGCTTGTGGATATTCCCTTTAATTTGGTCGATGATAAGAACATTATCAACAGTAGATACCTGGTTGAGAAGGTTGTTGACTCTCCTCTTCCTCTAATTCAGTGGTCCCAAAAAGAATTGACTTCTTTGGGGAAGACATTCAAACCAATAATGGCTAACACCAATGATTGGTTAGTAGCCAAAGGGATCACGTTGAACGATTTCATTACAGGATCAGAGGCTAAATTCTAAGCAAAAACAGGGAAGAAGGCAAAAAATAACACCAAGAATAAAGTTGATATTCCTTCTCCATCTAAGCCTCACAAGCCTAGAATCATCTTTGTTTCCAAGAAATTGAAGGTTGTTGAGGAGCCAGAATCAACGGCTAAGGGGGTCAGAGAACAAAGCTCCCAAGAACAGGTAACTCGGCAAATGGAGATAGATGACAGGCCCTCAGAGTAGCAAAAAACTATGCCTCTACCTTCTCAAGAAGGGGCACAGCCACTTATAGGCGTTTCTCCTTCACCACCTCAATCTCCTGTAGCATCTCTTTTTCCTCTTTCTCCCATCAGTGTTCCTTCTTTTGGAGCCACCTCTCCTTCCAAATTTATGTTTGGCAATCCTCAAGGTGCTTCTAAAGATACTCTTCACTCCTCAAGTTCTATACCTGGCCTCTCTTCTCCTTCTTTCAATCTAGGAGAAAGCTCTACCCTTGATCAGTTGGCGGCCAATACGGTTTCACCAGTTACTCCAACTATGCCTATTGTTACCATTAGCAATGCAGACATTACCCTGATAACACTAGCTACAAGGATTGTTGCCATAGTAATTACTTCTTCTCTCCCTTCTTGGATGTCAGCTTTCACACCTAAAAGAAAGAAGCTAGCCATCTCTATAGATGACTTTGATTTTGGCAAGATAGTGCTAGTGAAAGCTAAAGCCCCTAAGAGACCAAGGATCCTTTCAAAATTGGTTGAGAAAAAAGGGCACAAATTTTTGGAGATAGCTAAACCTTCACAAGACACAACCCTTGAGGGTTTTGACATGAGCAGTTATTCCATTTCTCGTGTTGAGTTAGGGAAAGTTACGAGAGTGCGAAGAGCGATCTACAGTCCATAATGGACATCATGATCCAAAAATTTGACAGAGAAAAGGAGATGAAAGATTACTATAAGGAAAAGGTAGATCAATTGATATCAGTAGTCAAGAAATTCACCCTTGCCCCTGAAGCAGCAGCTCTAAAAGTCTTTTCCATAGATGACCCTTTTATTTAGAAAGTAGAGAAAACCTATATGAAAGGGAAAGTGCTTGAGGATTATATTGAAAAGATGCACACTCAAGGAATTTCCTTACTTACAAAGGTTGTTGAGAAGATGGACAAAATGAAGAAGGTGAGGATAGATTTAGAGGACCTCGTCTCTCTTATCTCTCAAGATATCGACAATACAGATAAATATCTTAGCAAGTGGAGGGAGATGAAGGATCTAAAGAAATGCACCTTGATATCCATCAGTGTTATTGCCAGCAAAGATTCTTATGTTGAAATCAAGAAATCACTGATATATAGGATTCAAGTACTCAAGGAGCTAATTGAAGATCTCAAGTCTTCCAAGGATGCTAGCGAGAAAAGTGATACAGGCCTGTTGAACCAACTAGAAGAATTGCCTTGTGACCTCACCTCTAGAGATAACCAATTTCTCTCAGCAGAAGAGATGATCTGAGAATTCAAAGGTATGATTTAGAGGGATTTCAAAGAAAAAGTGTTCTCAATGACTTCTGTGGATAACATTTTAGATACTCAGTTGACTCTGGATAATCTAAGATCCAGGTTAACTAGTCATGCCAAGGAAATCACAGCATTGAAGGACACTACAATCAGGGCCAGAGTCATCTTCAAGAACACCATTGCACCAGACAATATAAGAATTCAGGCATCTATCACTAAGTATGATGCTTATCTAAAGAAGTTTGGTGGCAAGAGTTGAACCATTTCCCCTTTCTCTCTTCTTCCTCTCTTCTCATGCACTTTTGTCATGTAAAAGTGCATGCAATTTTGTAATATGTAATTACATGTAAAAAATTTAGAAAAATATCTCAAAGTCAAAGATGACTCATCTTTGACTAAGATATTTTTATATTTTAATCTTTTTAATTTTGAAGGTTTCTCCTTATATATAGAGGGGACCTCTTTTTGTAAAAATATCTCTGGATAATTGAGAGCAAAAACTCTGCTCAAATTGAGACACTTCTTGAGACTTTGTGCTCAACTTGTAAATCATATTTTATCGAATGAATGAGAAACAAGTTTATTTCAGACTTTGTGTTGAAGTAATTTGTGTTATTTAGGAAATAGTTCTTATGTCCTTTTTCCTGATAATCTCTTATCTGTTCGATTTAATAAGCAAAGTGTGTGTGTTGACATTATCTGAAGACATTTTTAAAAGATAAGAGAGAGACTTTGAGCTAATTTTATCTTGGTGATCCTTCTATCCATTGTAGTTTTAGGCAGAGACTTTGTGCTTTGTTTCACTCTACGGTCACGCATATTTTGAATCAGTGAAGGAGGCAACATAAGACTTTGTGCTTACGTGGGTTTCCTTGTGAACTTTGTCACTATTTAAGGGAATTTTTTGCTTTGTGTTGGATACCATCCCTGGAAAAAGAGGAATGCTTTCAGCCATTGACTAATATTCCTCTCTTTGGTTCTTTGGACATCATCTCTAAAAAAAGAGAGGTGGATGTTGTTATACTTCCTCGAGTATTATTTTCTGCTTACTTATATTTACATATAGCGTATAAATATTCATAGGGAAACTCCCCTTGATGAGAGGAGAGATTTATCTCATTTAGATGTGGTAAACCCACAATTTTGGTGGCATAAATCTCCTTTTGATGTGGTTGATATACCCATTTTGTCATCAGTTAGTTGACGACAAAATATTCACCCAACAGTTTCAAAGGCAAATTATGTGTCAAAATGGTTTGTAGATGACTCCATGGCCCAATGGATAGGATTAGGCTACTAATCTTGGCATAGAAATCATACCACCCTTAGAAAATCACCAAAAATATTGACTATTTTGACCACAAGTCAAAATAAGTCAACCCCTTATAGTCCAAAACTTGATATAGAAGTATATTAGAATGTTATAAGGTGTATCATGGTTTATTTGATGTCATGTAATATGTTATTAGCTTTCTCATGGTAAAATCTAGTCCTTAGTCATTCTATGTCATTTAAGGGGTCATACTTGATTCATAAATGAAGTGGTATGGTTTTCCAAGGTGTTCAAGTGTTCTAAACTCCTTATTAGATACATCAATTTCTAACTGAAAAACTTTCAAGTGTTAACTAAAATCAAGAAAACAAGTGAAAAGGAGGTTTTTTTATGACCTATGGAGGAGAGTGTCACATGGGAAAAGCATGTGCAGTGACCCTTTAACTTCCCTAAATCTATTTCCACATTTGATCTACTTTGGAAGTGTAAAAAATGGGCCAAAACCATTTCTCTTCTCCATCGCTCCATTATGTATATAAAATTAGTCAATAGGTCTTTTGATGGTATGGCTAGTAGGAGGACTTCCAGGTCAAATTATCTTGGTGTTGGATATTAAACTTGGTGACCATATTCATCATATGATTTCAAGGATTGACTTCCTATTCTCTACGAACCATCCTTTATAAGTCAATTATCTCATTTTGCATGTTAAACCCCATACCCTGTAGGTTTTCCTCTCACATGAATAGGTACATACAATCCAATTGTTTAAATTGATTCTATAGGATGTGGAATTAATCCTTTCATGTTTTCTATCTTGGTTTACATTTTTAGAGTTGATTTCATGAGCCAAACAATTCAATTTGTAGGTTGATGTCACTAGTGGACTAGCAATCAAGTTTCATCAATTACAGAAGGTTTATTTCTCTGCAATGGTTTCAAATCAATGTGATATGATGTTCCATTCAGCTCATATCTCATAAAAATATCCTTGTTTCCAATCTCACTCTCCAAAGCTATCATCCATGGATTTGTTGTCAAGAAGGACCAACACAGTTAACTTCTTGCTTGACTATCATACACAATCAACTGAGTGAGGTATCTTGAAGTCTAAATAATGTTCATAGAAGTTAGATGAGGCATTTAAATTTCTTGAACACCTTCTTTTAAAATGAGCTAGAAATCCAAGCCCTCTAAATGGCATAGATAGGACAGTGACAGTCAATACAAACCTGTAGCATAGTCATGCACCATGGATGTGAACCTATAGGAGACTGAGGACATTGGAATGGAAGTAGAGAATAAATTTGAAGTATTTTTATAAGGTTTGAGATTATTTTTAGAACCATGTACTATGTTCATTGCTTATGTTCATGCTCACTACCTTGCATACTGAAATGTTCACTTACAGGTTTCCTTAAGAGATAACCATATTGAGATAGGGCATGTGCCTTTCTTAAATGTCCCTCAAGATTGTAAATATTAGTTGGAGTATTGATATGACTATTTAGAGCTATTTAGAGAAGAATACATCATATGCACAGTCAATGTTCTACCCTCACTACCTTGTATGTTATTATGTGTGCATCTACAGGCTCTCACAGATACTTGAGATTGTTACATAAGGATGTTAAACATGTTAAATACCTTCCTCATGTTCTTAGAAAGATGAAATTGCCATGATAATCAATGTTAAAACCATATAGTGGTAAGTAGACCTAAAATAATTGTATCCATATATGGACTGAGCTTAGGGATAAGTTTCCCTAAAAGCTCCAAAATAGAGCCCTATGTGATTTTGATATTATCATAAGATGAAGTGACAAAGAACCAATGTGAGTTTTAATGGTCCTATGTTGTAGCCTTCGTATATGTTATAACCTTGAAAAAGATATTGGATGTTTGACTAGAATAACATGATGAAAAGAGGCTTTCAAATCATAAATTTGTTCACTATAAACATTCAATGTTTTCTATAGGTTATTGAGCTTCCAATGACTCTACACCCTAAGATAGCAATGTAAGAGCATATCACCATGACTAGTGATTTCATTGGAGTGAGGTGAACATTAATGATTCAGTGGAATTAGAGGAGAATTTAAATATAGGGTATTGACCTCTATCAACACCTCCAAGTGTGTCATTACTCAAAAAATTCATCTACAACCTGACTATAAGTGACTCACAAACTCATGAAGTGAACCTTGGTGACACTAGACTTGCAAACACAAACTTTGTCATTTGGAGTTGATTCCAAAGATCTCAAAAGGACCCTAAGGTATGAGTCACTAATTTCAAGGTTGATATTCACTTATAGACTCATGTTATTCCATCAATGGTCAACTATAGTTGACTGTAGTTTGATAGTGAGCTAGTACATGATAGTCTTGATATTCTCATAGCATGAACATGATGTCAATAGACCCAAATGGATGTCAAATGACCTTAGGGACTCTAATAAGGTCTTTACACATTGTACTCAAGGTCTAACCATGTAAGTATGTACCTACAGGAACTTCTTTCATAAGTGTTGTCACTTAGATTTTCACCCCTTGAGGAGATGCCTAGCTCTCCTCATCCAAGTGTAATAATGGAAACATCTCTCTTGTTATGGGTAACAATTTTTTGAGATGAATCTATAGAAGGGCTAGTTCCCTTGATGCACTCTTTGAAACACTCTCTTACCTATCAACTTTGCATGAAAAAGGTTGATAAGATAAAATAATAAAACTAAAGGTGATGCACCAATATTATATTTCCTTATATTGAATAAACTTATACTACTTAGAGAAAAACAAAGCTTTCCTTACACAAAACTCACAACACAATATAAATTATTACATCAATGTCTCATAAGCTAGGTTCAAAAAGGTATTTCAATACTTAAGGGGTTAATGAATGATTCCTTTGTGTAATAAAGTAATGAACCACTTCTAATACACCTATACACTTGGAAAATAATACTAACAAAAACCTATAACAATTACTTTTCTGCACACTTGGTGAATAACTAGGGATGACATGCTAGAAAAGATCATCTTCTCCTAGACAAAACCAAAAATATTGTAATAATACTCAATTTTAAAGTATATAAGTAGGAAAATTTACTTTTTTATTTATTTGATAATCATTTTAAGTACAAATTTGGCCAGGCTTTCACCATTAACCAATGGAGGCTGCTAAAAAGAGACAAAAGAATCAATATTTATAGCCTTTAAGAGAAGAGAAAGACAAGGGAAGTAAAAAGGTCACTTGGACACTTTTCAATCTAAGAAAATGGGTTAAAATTTCATGATAAAAAGGTATTTAATTAACCATACAATTTTAGGAGGACCAATTTTCCATATAAGTCATGAAACTTATGAAAAGTGGCATAAAACTCCTAGTCTTGGCTCAAAAAAATGCCATCATAATTTAAACATGTTTAAACATCCCATAACTTACTAAGGAAAATTATGATGATTGGAATGATATGTAAGGCCTTTAGGTATGACTCTTCATGCATTGGTTGCATTCCTACTCATCTAGAAACTCCTAGAAAGAAGCCATCACTGTCTGCGGTCTAAAAAACTCCTTTCTCAGTCACCCCTCACACTTGTCTTCAAAATTAGATTTATTTTTCCATGAAAATACATGGAAGGGAGTGATTGAAACTTATAAATACTATTCATGGCCTTATAATTCTTAGTTACACCTTAAAAAGGCTCACATTTCAAATTTTCACCCTTCTCACCCTTGTGTCCACTATGCCAGTTTTGATAGGTTGAGATGAACGCTATTTTTTTAACACTTAGAAGATTTTACTAGGAATTAAATGGACATAATTGGTTATAAAAATTCTATATCCCTCCTCCAAACCTAATTACATCTTATAAAACCTGCTAGAACTTATAAAATAAAAGATAATGGTCAAAAATACCTTATTTTGCACCCTATCTATGTAATTTCATATAGCTCATTTTGTTGGGAGATATCCTGAGGGAGTCATATACATGTTCCAATACATTTAATTATCAAATTATTTCATTATGATATATTTACAAGATTTTTTTCTCCATCGGGTCTTGACTAAGGGTTTAGTAGGGTTTAGGTGGTTTTTGGTCTTAAGATTTGTTCATAAATATTTGACATTGGAACTACCACTAAATGCCACAAACTTGATGATAATTGACCCTTATAACTCCTCCAAATTCCTTTGGTTTCCATACAAACCCTTAGAGGATAAATAAACACTTGAAGACACCCTATTGAGCTTATTTATACCCTTTTTGCATGCTTGGGCTCACTCTGAGCTAAAATTATCTTTCTTGTAGGTTATTATAAATAATAAAAGTTAAAACATGTCTATTTCCACCTCCTCAACATGTATCAATAATTTTTATGGCTCATCAATAGATATAAATGAGGTTGGACCTCCAACTGGCCTTAGGCTTAAACCTTGCCTAACAGGCTTATCTACATCTTTGAGGATCTAGACCTTCCT
Organism: Torreya grandis; assembly: GCA_037957365.1. Lineage (NCBI taxonomy): Eukaryota > Viridiplantae > Streptophyta > Pinopsida > Cupressales > Taxaceae > Torreya > Torreya grandis. The sequence continues at coordinate 96,443 of JARHVA010000118.1, forward strand.
ATAAATTTTTTCCAATTTTTGGGATTTTATTCATCTTAAACTCACAAAATCACCCTACATCCTTCCAATTACTCTTCCTCATCAACTTTTCCTTTTCACCAATTAGGCCTAGTGAAGGCTTGCCTAGTTGGACTAAGTGCAGGGCCATTTTGGTTATCTTGAAAGGTCTTAGCCTACATTAGTTATTATATATAATATAATTTCCTTATATACACCTCATAATATGTTTATTTATGTTCCCAAATCTCCATATCAATCCCTTTACCCATTTTTTACTCACTAGCTTACTTTACTAAAGCTTGAATTTCCTAGATTGGCTAACCTCTGAGACAAAATAATGAGGTATATCCCTCATCCCAGAGGAAAAATGAGTATGTGTGGAGATTTTTTAGGTATTTATTATTATTTTTACCAAATTTTTTAGATGAATTCCTTGGTTTAGGTGTCTAACCAGCTCCAAATGCCCAAAAAAGGCCTCTTAAAACCCTGTTTTCTTGCTTTTTCTTCAAATCCTCCTAAGAGTGACCTATCTAAGATAAAAAAATGATTATAGGTTTTTTAAAAATGTTATTAATTCTAAATTAATTCTTATTAATCTTTTTATTCATCCAAAAAACTTATCTTCTATGGATTCTTCATATTCACCTATTGAGCAAACATGGTTTCCTAGCCCACAGTACAAATCTTTGCCCTTTAGCCAATTAAGGAAGGTAGATGGTAATCTTGGAAGAGTCTTGGGATTTTTAACACACTTTTTGATTATTTATAACCCACTTTTCACTGTTTATAATCCTCTTCTTCCCCTAGATAATCTCATGTCATATCTTACCCTCATATGATTGCACCTTGTTATAAGTGCATACAAGGGTTTTGGGGGCCTATGTAGGGGTTTTTATCATGTTTGAAGCTCTTCAGGTCCATAAAAATCCAAATTTAAATGGTCATATGGCATTTCACTAGGAATAATTCTCTTTAACCCTACCTATGCGCTTTTTTGCCTCAAAATGAGTCTCCATTGTCTGATGACTGAGACACCCTGATTTAGACCCACCTGTAGGTTACCTTGCTTCAAATACACTTGTTCATGACGCTTAGAGGTATTTCATTGAATCCTTATGGGTTTAAAAATGTATTATTTAACTATCATTCTCCTTTCAAAGCCTTTAAACATCATTATAGCATCAATGTTGGGTCACTGGCCTGTATTGAGATACTTTACATGTAGGACCTATTATAGGTGCTTATAGCCTTAAGTGAGATGACTATGACATGAAAATACATCCTTAAACCCACCTTGAGGTCAAAAAACATATACATCACATTTAAATTACTTTATATTGGATAAACACCATCAAAATACATGCCTAAGTCATTTTTTTCTTATCTTACCTATCTGACCCTTGTAGGTGTATATTCCCATGCTAAAAGGATACATGTAGGTGACCATAGGGCTTATAAGAACTTGTCTTAACCTGATATTGATAAATGTCATTCCATTTTACCTCATTCATCCAATTAAGCCATTTTAGTCATGAGGTTTTGTCAAGTGTTTCTCCATAGGGTGTAAAAATTCATTTACAACCTCAGACCTGTAGATTTTAATGGAGTGTTTCAGTGTTTTTAAGGACATGTTTGAGGCCCTTTATTTCCATCTTCTCATCATATTTTGATGCTTATATTTGGAATGAAACCTCTCCCTAATAGGTAATAAAATATTTACCAGTCTATATTCTTTAATAGCTTTACCTCCATGCTTTAGGATAATCACAAGAAGCTCCCTGACCTCTATTTTGACATTTTAGGGACAACTTCCTAGAATACAGTCTTCATCTTCTCAACATGGTTTCACACCTCTTATTTCCATTTTTACACCTTATATGAGTTTTTAATGGCTTAGAGACCTTACCAAGACTTTAAGGAGGTTTTAATTTGTTTTAATCCCTCCATATAAACACTTAGTCCCCTGCTCAGCCACCTGTAGGTGTATATTTTGGTGCATACGCAATGAGTTGCAATATGATCAATATGAAAAACATATATGACTACAAACCTTATATGTTTTATGAAATAATTCCAATACACTTGTATCAATATTAATATTTTTTAACCATATCAAGCTTTACACCTGTCAACATGATTTCATCAATGGCTACTGTAGATGTGCATTGAGTTGAAAGTGGTCACTGAGCATGAAATGGAACAATGGCATGGATAAAATGATTCATGGGTAGTTTAAACATATTTTTAACCTTAAAAATTAATTATTTATAATAATTTAAACTTGAAACAAGCTTCAAATATTCCTTCTAATGTGACAATCACCTACAAACACCTAGAACAAGGCAGGCAGGATCCCTCATGACTATTTGGCATGGTGATTGAGCTTGTGAACACACTTGCACCTTTTCCAAACATCTTAATGAGATATTTCAAACCCATAATGGGTTGGATAACTAAAATACCTTTATTATCATCCCATAGACAAGTTGAACAAGCTTTAAACATGTGACTACAAGTGAAGTTGGGCAAAGAGTTGACAATAGAGAAAGACAAGGTTACAAGCTACCTAAAAGATGACATGGTGAAACCAAAACATGTAAATAGGTGGTCCTATAACCTTTATAATTGTATAACATCATTTACCAACTATAATAGGCCCCTATAGGAGAACAACACTTTACTAATAAGAACTTAGACTGAGATTGCACATGCGAGACCTTCCTATAGAATGGACTAATTTACTCATAAATACATTATGAAACATGAAAATAAGAATGGATAACATTTTTTGAGTTATCTAAAATACTATATAAATATCATCACCAATTGGTTTATATGTATTTGACTATAATTGATAAAAACTTTTAGGGTTTATGAAATAGTTAGCAAAAAAGTACAGTCAATTAATAAAGATGGTCCTTGAATCACAAGCCACCATTTTTAAAAATATTTATATATAAATAAAATTATATAATTTTAATAAAACTTCATAAAATCATTTGTCTTGAAACCTTTTCAGTTGTTTGTACTAAGCAAAAACCTAAAGGTCACTTCTGCATGTCTAGAAATGTAAAAAAGAAGTAGAATAGTTTTGGCATTAAAATGACACTTTCATAGAAAACCAAATACATAAATTAGTTTTAATAAGGTTAATAGGCCCTCTAAAATATTCTCCCATATGGCACACTTTCCCATAGATTGTACAAGTGCCATTTACTCTTTTTTCAATTATTTATTGAATTTTTGTTAAGCAACCTATAATACTCTGATGTAACTGACATCCCTAATAGTTAAACTAACCTATTGGGTTATTATATAGGAAAATTAATATTTTGACACTGTGAAAAATGTGCCACTTGCATTTATGACCTTTAAAAACCCATTAAATGACTCAAAATAATAAATTGACTAATATGACTAAGACCAAGACTAGGATGGCATTAAATAACATGTATTACACCCCATGAAAATATATTAAACCCCCATAAAACATATAAAAATCATGTTTTTACCTATAGGGGCCCCAATTTGACGTAAAAGTCAAATTTGGTCAATAAATTAGTGACTCATAGGGGTAGTATGCCTATTATACTAACTAGAATAGTAGCCTTATCCTATCATGGGCCAAGGGAGTAAATTATTTTTTGAATACAACTAGAAATTAATTTCCTAAATCACACACAAAATAACCACAACACACCAAGCAAACACAAGACAAAGAAAGACACAAACAAGACTCACACATGTGCATAAGAACTTAGGGAAAACAAGCAAAATAATAAACTATGTACAAAGAAAGAGGAGAAACTTAGTCGTAATGTTTGAGATATATCCCATTTAATGGGATATGAAGCTCTTCTCCATCTAACTTTGAGAGTTTGAAAGCATTGTGTTACTTGCATTGGGTGATAACATAAGGGCCACTCCACAAAGCATCAAACTTTGTGTGTTTTACAAGATTAGACCTATCTTCATCCCACTTTAGAACAATGTATCCCTCTTGAAAACTTCTTGGCATGGATTTCTTCTCAAAGTATCTCTTTGTTTGATCTTGGTTAGTTCTCATAGTTTACATAGCTTGATCTCTTATCTCTTCAAGCTCCATCAGCTCACATAACCTGACTTCCATGCTTTCATTATCCATCAACTCTAGTTGATAAGTGTGATCAAAGTTTGTTATCTCAAGTGAAATATGTAGTCTAGCTTCTCTCTCATAAAGAAGTGTATAGGGTGAGTTTCCAATTTCTCTCTTAGGGGTAATCATATCAGCCTAAAGAGATATCTTCAACTTGAAATGCTAAGTCCTTTAGTTTTTATCCATTGTCCTCTTTATGATCCTGATTAGATTCTTATTTGTGGACTCAGCTAGTCGATTCCCTTGGGGATAATAGTTAGAGCAAGTACTAAGATAGATTCCATGTTTCAAATCCCATTCACTTGTCTTCATTCCAAGGAAAGCCAATGCATTGACTGAAATTATTGTTGAATGAGCCCCAAACCTTGTCACTCTTCCTTCATAGAAGTCTAAAACTAAAATTTTATTTTATTTCTTGAGAGATAAAGCCTCCACCCATATTTTAAAGTAATATGTAGCAATCAACACCCACTTGTGACCAGCACTAGAAGGTGGGTTAATTAGGCCTATGAAATCTAGACCCTATTGAATAAAAGGTTGGTCAACTTGTATTAGATAAAGAGGAAAGGCTAAAAAATTTTGTTTACCATCAAAGAGAGAACATTTCTTACACTTCCTTACCCAAGCATGGGTGTCTTTGAACAAACTAGGCCAAAAGTATTTATATCTTATAATCTTAGCAATTATGGTTCTTGGAGCAAAGTGACCACCAACTGGTCCATCATAAAACTCAAGAAATATTTTCTCAACCTAATCTAATTAAATACACCTCAATAACACACCTAAAAAATACTTCCTAAATAAAACTCCATCAATAATCACATAAGGAATAGATTGTAATCTAAAGTACCTTTTTTAGCTCTATTTATACCTTGTGGACACTCATCAGTTTAAAGAAAATAGATCATATCTTATGTCCAATGTCTCATGGATTAAGGGAAAGCTATCATAGATTCATCATGAAGTGTTAAACAACCTCTTTTTATTCTTTTAATTATGAATTAAGATTTTCACATAACCCCTTTCCTTTCACTAGCTTGGTTGTCTTGATTTCAACATCATACTCCATCACTTTTGTGATCCAACCAGCCCTTTTTTCATTCAAATCTCTATTCAAAAGGAAGTATTTGACACTAGGTTGAGGTACCAATATGTGAATCTTGTTGTTAGATAACATTTACCTACACTTATTTAGACTTCTAACAACTGAAAGTACTTGTTTCTCAAAATAGGTGTATCTTACCTCATAGACTTCCAAACCTTGACTAAAGAAGGAAATAGGCTGCTCTAAGTTTTCTTCATTTGATTAAGTAAGCATGGAATATATTACCTCCTCATTTTCAAAGGTATACAAATTTAAATCCTTTGAGAAATTAAGACTTGCAAGAGTTGGGTCTTGAGCAATGGCTTGTTTAATCTCTTCAAAACTCTCCTTCCTTCTTCTTGTCCAAGTTAACACTTCATCTTTCCTTAACATAGAGGTTAGAGGCTTGACTAAATTATCAAAATGAATAATTAACCTCCTTATGAAATTTATTTTTCTAAAGAAACTTTTCAAACCTTTCTTGTGTTTGGGCAAAGCCAATGCCAAAATTGCACTCACCCTTTTAGGATCTATAAATAGGCCCTTCTTTGAGACTATGTGTCTTAAAATCTTACCTTCATGGATATAAAACACACACTTATTTAGGTTAAGAGAGATTTAAAACTCTCTACATCTCTCAAAAATCTGCCTAAGATGATTCAATTGATCCTTTGCATCCATAGAAAAGACTATGATATCATCAAAATACATCAACACAATGTCATTTATTAGTCCTTGAAAATCCATATCCATTACACATTGAAATGTAGCTATAGCATTAGACAAACCAAAAGGAATTTTCTTATAAGCTTATGTACCCCATTTAGTAGTAAAGGTTGTCTTCTATTGATCACTTTCTTTCACCAAAATTTGATTATACCTAGAATATCCATCAAGGAGAGAAAACCTTTCATTCCCTGTCACAACTTGCAAAATTTTCTCCATGAAAAGAAGAGGATAATGGTCCTTCCAAGAAACTCTATTCAAATCTCTAAAATTAACACATAACTTAGTTTCTCCATTCTTCTTCCTAACAAGGACTAAGTTTGCTAACCAAGATGAATGTTTAATAGGAAAAATGATTTTGGACTCAATCAACTTAGTAAGCTCCTTCTTCATGAGAGGCTCAATCTTAGGATTGATTGGCCTTTGTCTTTTCTTAATAGGTTTAACATTGTGATCTATGTCTATGGTATGATGAGATAAATTTGGATCAAATCCCTTCAAATCACTATATTCATATGCAAAGACATCAGAAAACTCCTTCCATAACTCAATGAAAGCATGTTTTGCTTCACTTATATATACCTTCTCAAGTGCAAATAAATTATCCTTGAATATTTGTAATTTCTCACATTTTTTTGCTTAGTAGACATGCTTAAATTCTCTTTCTTAAACTAATCATCATTATTGAAGATACTCTCAAGTGTGACTAAGCCTTTAGGGAGCTTGTTTGACACTTGCCAATTAGTGACATTATCAGGTATAGAGGGCCTTACAATCACCTTGAAATTGGTTGGTTCTTATCTTCTTTTGTCACAACCTGATTTCACCCTATATTTTTTTCTTTAAATCCGTGGAATTTGAAATTGGTTATAATTATTATTATGTTGTGAGATGCTTTATATTGTACTCTATAAATTGTTATCAACATCCCCAGATCTAAAATATACTATTCCCACTCGCACGTGGATAGTTATTTAAAATATTCATAAGATATATTTTTAAATCTTTATCCCATAAATCAAGAATCCTTCCACTCTTATATTATCAAAAAGACATAAAGATTGACATAAAAATTCTTTTAAAAAATTGATGTGGTAGTTAATCATGGGTTATTTAAGATAAGCATGGTTGCATGTTTTCTTTTAAATCCAAGTTTTTATTCCACCAAAGAAATGTGACGTTGACTTCTTTGGAGTCTTGTTAAACAAAGTCATGGGAATATTTTAATTCTTTAATCTCATAAGTTAAACTCCACTTTATTTTTCCCACTTGCAAAGAATCATACAATTGGTAGAAAGATAATTGGTTTTTGATTTATTTTAGTGGAGAGATTTTTTTTATTTATTTGGTGGAGATTTACATGCATATTAATCTTTATTAAAATAAATTAGAAATTATATCATTAATGCATCTTTCAATGGGAAATTAAAATAGTAATAATGATATATTTAATTTGTCAAAATAAAAATTTATTATAAATTTAAATTGTTAAATTATCATTAGACAATTATTAATTAACATATTAATTATACTAATTGATTTTGGGTATAAATCCTAATTAAACACTAGAATGAACTCATTCTTTAAAAATACTTATCTGGAATTGATCATTAGTAATGCTTGAAATATTATGATGACTTTACTTGGAAAAGGGAAGTTGAGTTATCTTATTGTTAACTTGGGAAAATCAAGAGTGATAAATGAGGATTTTAATGGATAATTACTGGTGGGACTTCCAGTTAATTATGAGAATAAAACCTATAGCTTTGGTTTCAAGTGTTATGCAAAAAGAAAATGGGAGTAAAAATAGTATTAAGGAAAGGGAAAGAAAAAAAATTAGATATAGAAAATTTATAGGAAAAGGGAAACTAGAAGCGGAAAGAGGTTTTGAAAACAAAAATGGAAGTTTTATCCACCAATGAGTGAAAATATATACCAAGTAGGTACTATAATTAATTTAATGGTGTATTGTTATATTCAAAGAGTTTTGGATTATGAAATATTTTAAATTTGTGAGTAAACCTTGTAGAAGCTTTTGGGAAGTATATTTTGGTAAACTCCTTAGAAAATGGAATTCTACCCGTATTAACCCAAAATATTTTATTGATGGAAGTAGTGACTCGAAAGTGATAAATAAATTTAGTAAAATATCTATAAAAGCTAAAAAAAGAATAAACAGGGATTAGAAACTGTCATAAATTTGGAGAGATAATTGTAATAGATCTAGGGAATACACAATAAGACTGAATGGATCAATTCATAAATGAAAAAATATATCTTTTGATTTTTGTTTATATACTATCCTTTAGAAAAAACTCAATCTTAGTAAAATGCTCATAACTTTTTTCTTTCTTAACGAAATCAAGAAATTTAAAATGTTTCGAAAAGCTTGGAATGTATAGAACAAAACCTATCAGGCATTTTAAAAAATTCATTCTGATAAGTGACCAATTTTATGCATAAATGTGACAGGTTTTGTAGAAGATTTATGTTGCAAATACAGATTAAAAGTGATTTGGGTAAGTTTTATGAGTGAAGATTTAATATAGTTTGCATATCTTAAGATTTCTTTTGCAAATGATCCATCAACCACGGTGAAAAAAATCAATCTGATTTTTGTTGAGGATTAAAATTTATGTATAGGCATTTATCTCCATGCCTGGACATTACATATATATAAGCCTATTATAGTGTGAAATCCCTTTCTTCATGTTCTAGGATGCTAAGTTGGTCGGGCACATATGTTTATATTATGAGAATTTGACAGGAAGGGAAGTGGTGAAAACTATATTCAGTAGGTTTAAATTTTATATGCATAAATATATAATTAAAATGATGTATATTTTATATATAAAAATTTATAATTAAAATGGTTTATATTTTATTTGTATAAATTTGTTATTAAAATAAATAGATATTATTTAAGTTGAAAATTAAGATAGTATAATTTATATAACATTATATTATATATTATATTATTACTATATAATTAAAAAATTATATAGTGGGTAGTGAACTTTGAAATGTGAACAACTTACGTAAATTTAATAGAGTTTTTTCTATTTAAAATATATCATAATATGAAATTTGTTGAGATGAATATAGATTAAATGCCCTGTAAACATACGGTTTGATTATAAACATTATTTTATACTTTGTGAATAAATTATGTAGGGGTAGAGGTTTTTATTACATTTCTTAATATTTGGGTTTCTTATGTGAAACAAAAATATTATAAACCTTATGAGAAAATTATCAGAATATGTTTGAAAATGATGATTTGTGTCAATACCTATTTTGTGTTATCTAAAAATTATGAAAAATGGATAATTAGTGCCTTTCATTGATTTAGTTGGTTTTAAGGGAAACTAAGCTTAACCATTCTGGAAAATGTCTGATAGATATTTATTTCTTAAATGTACTTCTATACAAATAATTGAATTATGCTTAAATTATTTGGTGTAGATAAGTTAATATAGAATTTTGTTGGCATGGGATTGTCAATGTATACTTATTACATCAAATATTGTATGTATGTGACCTTGATCCGAAGATTAGTTTGCCTGGATGGTGAGCTTATGATTGAGATTAAATATATATTATGTTTATTATGGAGCCCACATTGATGATATGGCTAATTAGTGAGATGGTTTCTCAAGCTTGGATTGGTATGGATAACCCGATCAAGTTATGTGTTATGAATTTGACTAATCTGGATGACCAGTGTTATTTAAAAACTTGGGCCAAGTAATGTTAGATTAACATTATAAATTTATATGTATGATTTGCATATTGTGTAATATCATAGTTGAAATGTGTTTTTATCTATGATACACATTATGTAGTAGAATCTTACAACACATGGGTGTACTCACATATCGAGTAGTATTTATTTATATTTGATATTATATGCATGATGTTAAAGTCCTTTGATATGTACCCAGATGGTATGGTTATGTAAGGACTCTCAAATCAAGAACCAAAGCATACTTACTCTATGGATAGGTAACCCGTCTTTATGTAGATATACTTGAGAAGATAATATTATGATTTACATTCATTTAGTGGTATACAAACTATTTGATACCCTTTCTAAAGGTAACTAAATTCATAGTATGGCAATATAGGAGGACATGAGAATGATGTTAGACATCAATAGTCCTAGCTTATACATATTTGATGTAAGTGATAGGGTTGTAAAGATCACCAAGTCTTCTCTTTGCAATTAAGGAATGTATTTATACCTTTTCCTTGCATGTGTTTGAATGAGGAAACTATTGAGTAAACATTTATACCTTTAGTAGTTTGGTAGAACTACATCTAGCCTTGATTCTGTGCATGTAGGAGACATAATAGATATGTATGGTAGCTCAAGGAATGAGCGTGGGCATAGAAAACTTACCTTGATAGGTATTCTTTACTATGACATTTGCTATAAATGCTAGTGAAAGTAAATAGCTTTTTTATAGCATAGTAATGTTATGCAAACTTGTCAGCAAGATAAAATTTGTCACATCTTGTAAGGATAAAAACTTGTATGTGGTATATTTTGTGAGAAAGTTAAATGTGCAAGTGACTAGAAATTTCTAGAATAATGTAGTGCATCATGAGGTATGCCTAGAGATTATGTTCTCTTTGGATTGTTATTGAACGTATACTCGAATAGTATAATCTTAACTTGCTTTATTATTATGGTTGCGTGTAAGATTGTTGTTGGTGTTAAGTTAGATACTCAAACATAAAGACCTATGATAGTATGGGATGTCATAAGGTTTTATAGTATGAAAGGTACCTGGATGGTACATATTGTATATGTTATATCTTGACCCATACCTAAATAAATATATAAGTTGTGGTTATTAATGTTTGGATAGAGTGTCATGAACTATGCTAGTATGGGATATCATAGGATACTTCAGCTTAGATGTATATACTCGGGTAGTACATATTGTATTTGTATGTTTGGAATCTCACCTAAACTGATTATCCTGAGGATTTTGTTGGTTATTACTTGAGCAATATGTTTATATCAGTTAGTAGAAAAAATGTATGTGTGCATACAATCTTAAGAGTATAAATGAATGATAGGTTTGATTATTATGTACTGTATAACTTGTTTTGTTTTGTATATTTAGCTTATTTTTGTGTCTAGCATGTGATTCTCTATGGATCTATAAATATATATTCCTTCATCATTGTTATTATTTAGGTTATGTGAGAGTACTTCGGTAAGCACACAACCCCAGATAGTAAGGTGTTATATTTGAGTGTATCACTTAGTTATGGGGTTGTAGACCTGAGCTTCAGAAGCTCACCTCTGCCATGAGTAGTTTGTTCCATGTTTTGGCTTAGAGTGCCAACCCTTTTGTTGATGTTGTTTCATAGAGGAGACCATCACATTTGAAAGGATAACTACATCAGACCCTAATTTTGAGGAGCGAATATGTAGGCTACCCAAGATTGTGTGGGGTATCGGGTCTAGATCCTTAGGCTAGGTTAGGGTAGACTTGATTGCATAGAAATCCATGTGAATGGTTGAATTGGTACCAATGCTTAATATGGAAATTCAGATTGTGATGTCCCTAGTGAGATAACAAACTTTTTGTATCATACTTTTTATTCTATTGCTTGCAGTGTTTAAATATTGAATATGTTACTACTTGAAGTTATTGATTCTATGAATGACTAAAGGATTATAGCAATTGTGGTTGATTGAATGTTTGATATTTAGATTTTTTTAAACTTACTGCATTTTCTTAGAATAACTAGGAGGGTTGTTACATCTCTTATGCCCTTTGGAACATCAAATTAAGATCCAATTATTGCCAACCTATCAGCATGTTTGTTGTCTTCTTTTGGGATGGATTGGATGTTGAAAGCTTGAAAATCCTCCATAATATCCCACACTCTATGCTTATAGGACTTAAGCAAAGAGTTCTTAGTCACATTTTGTCCTCTTACTTGATTGACAATCAACTCATGATCACCATACACTTGTAACTCTTTCACACCCCTTTTTCTAGCCCACTCAAGGCTATGAATGAAGGCCTCATATTCTACCACATTACAAGTACAAGAGAATGGAAATTTAAAATTGGAATAGTACCTTTCTTTGGATAGGGAAACCAACATTACTCCATCACCTTCCCCAACTTTGCTTCTAGATCCATCAAAGAATAGCTTCCATAAACCATCCATGTCTTCACGTGGCTTCATCAAGTTTGGCATGAAAGAGTCCTCCTCATGAATGAAATAAACTCCAAGACTAGCTTCCTCTATGAATTTATAAGGATCATTCTCATAATTTTCATCTCCCTATTCATCTAAATACAAATTAGAAACTCTTTCTAGAGAAGATGTTGGAGATTGATCTATGTGAAGTTCCTCCTCATCAATAATGGTATAATTGACATTTACCACTTTAGGCATGTAAGGATCTAACTGATTGTGATGGATAGGCTCTAAGTCAATCTTCATCTTGGTACCATACTTTATCTTAAAAACCATATAGGACCAATTGGCTGCCAAGTATCCACCTATCTTAGCTATAAATTCTCTTAAAAAACAAAAAGCAAACTATGGAGGTAAATCTGCCACAACCACATCATGAGGAATGGAAAAATTAGGACAAACAAGAAAAATCAATTTTAAATTCTTGACTACTCCCAAGGTCTTTTTTGGTGATCCATCCAATTGTACGACTCCTTTAGCCATTGGTTCATACTTGAGGCCTAGTTTATCCGCTATAGACTTAGGCATAATTAAAGTACTAGCCCCACTATCTATGATACAATTTTGAGCTAAGAAATCACTAATCATTAAATATACGTAAAAATGAGGAGTCTTATTAGTTTTCTTCACTTTTTCATCAATGGGCTAAGTTCCATTCACTAAGACAACATTCTCATTTCTAGTTGATCCAACTTGCTTACCTAGTCCTTGCAATTCTTTTTGAAGCATATCTTTTTCTCCTGATATTTTCAATGAATCCCATAAATAAATATTCATATGTAACTTCTTAATCTAGTCCACAACATTTATATAAGGATTGCTTACCTTGAAATTCTCTTTGGAAGCACTAGTACCTTGTGGCATAGCTTGTGAAGGTGGATGTGTAAGAACAGGCCTTACATTCTGAAACTTCTAATTCTCTTGCACCTTAGGGGTTGAGTGAGACCCAAAAACCATTAGATATGATGTATAAGTCAAAATAGGTCCTTTATTATCCATTTGTGTCTCTTCAACAACCCTCTTCTTAGATCTAGTGTTAGAAGTCACATTATTATTCACATTACTTGGATTTTCCAAATGATTGATGGCACAAAACTCTCCCTCCAAATGATTTATAAGAGTAGAATCAGATTGTGTTTGTCCATTTTCCATTCTAAGTTGTATTCCATTTTGCATTTGCACCTCAAAATTGGAAACTTGAGATGTTTGACTACCTTACATTATCATGGCTTAACTAGGCATTTCATTGGCATATGCAACTTGGCCTTGATTTTGGTCATAGGAAGGATAGCATGGTTGTTCTTGAACAAAGTTGTTTTAAGTGGGAACAAGATCCTTGGAAGATGATGGGGAATTAGGATTATAATTTTGGTAAGGTCTAGCTTGAGTGATTTGACCTTTTCCTTGAGCATTACCTTGAAAAGGAGGCCTATTTCTTTGCCCAAACTAATTATAGGACTATTATGGCCTATAACTTTGAGTTTATTACCTTTTGAGGGAAACCAATTCATTAGTGACACTTTGGAACAAACTTTTACATTCATGGATCTCATTTTTAGGGGCAAAGGCAAACTTTACTTGACTATTAGGCAAAGGAGCTAAGGTAGGTAATGCAACTTGACTAGGAGGATACAAATCAAGAAACAATGGCATTGGTGGTCTAAGAGCTATCTTCCCTACTTGAACAAGACAATTCTTAGCATTAATGGCTATCATAGGTAGTAGGTAGTGAATTCCCACCCATAGATTAGATCATCATGGATATATTACTATTCAATGGTCTTAGATAGTACAAGAAGGCATAATTTGGAGTAAGTCTCATAAGGGTTGGGATCTTATCCCATGTCTTTTGAAATATAGTGTTAAAATATTGCATAAAATCTTGTGGTGCCTTCTTGATATGGGTCAATTATGTATTCATATAAAATGCAACAATTGGTAACTTGAGCATGGCTAATGACACCCAACCCTTAAGTCCCTCTTGCTTGTTTTCATCACCCTCATAGGCATATTTTCATTGATTCCTAATCATCTGTAGCCTTCCAAACTTGATCCTAGTTGATCCAGACTCCTTTTTCCATGATAGATCCATCCCCTCAAGACAATATCACCACACTAGGACTGCAACATCGGTGCCACTCTTATCTATTTTTGGCATTCTTGTCCAAGTTCATTTTTGGCCCCAATGGTCAATTCCTTCTGGTTCCCTATCCTTATTATTATTGGCTTAATGTGAGCACATTCAACCCATGACTAATAGATCCTTATAAAAGCCCATTCAAAGATCATTTGGAAAGGGTTGGCAAATATTACTAAGCAAGCAAGACTACTCAGGCAATCTTCCCTATTCTCTACATACTGCTAGCCAATACACTTACAAGCTAATCTAAATCCTTCCACTAGTCCCTAACCACCTCAAGCACATCTATTTTAGCATTTTAAATATTCATACACTCAATTGCACAAAGCACATCAAGTGGGAGAACTATATATGACTTGATCCCTCTTTAGAGTATTGGTATGTAGGTAGCATGCCCACACAAGGGTTGTGGATCCACATCTAGTGAATATTACACAAACTAAGCCCCCCTCTTAATAAAAATTGGTCAAAGCACAATGGAAGATAGGGTTTGAAGAGAAAATATTCTCTACAGGGAGCTCTATAGACTCTTAGCTACCAAAACTTCACAGACAGGGTCACACAGACCTAGTGAACAAAACCTAGAAAGATTAGATCTGCTGAACAATAGCGGTAGAGGTGGACTACAGTGTTAGAGCCACTCTTATCCACTTTTGATGCTCATGTCCAATCAAAAAATGAAGTTTAGATATTAGTTTTTGATAGTGTCCTATTCATGCACAGTGAGTTTCAGGCCCTATCTCAGTTGTATCAATTAGTTTGTAGCTAGGTCTTGTTTTCTCCATCTTATTACTATTTTTAGAAAGGTCAAAATTACAAACTAATTTACACAAATTAGTAGCTTAATCATTTCATATTTATTTATTGATTTTACTACTCATACCCTTTAACTAAATTAGGAATAGTACACCAATATTCTCAAAATTATTAATTCATTTGGTGAACCTGACTTACTTCATTTGCACATTAAAACCTTAGAAACCCTAGGGTAAATTTCCTACTAATAATTCCTCTATTTTTTTAATTTTTTACCTACATAATAAAATCAGAATTTAACATTTAATTTTAAAATTTTTTAGTAATTTTAAAATAAATTTCTTTCAAATCTTAGTTTCCCGTACTAGGTCCTAGTAAATTTTCAACTATTTTTTGAATTTTTACTAGCATAGTTAAATCAAAAAATCCATTCAAATTTCAATATTCAGTAGTAATTTTCAAAAACATTTATTTTTCAAAATCCTAGTGGCATCTACTACATCTCTTTAAATCACCAATTTTCTAATAAATTTCTAATTTTTTACTTGCATATATAACTTAAAAATTCACTTTCAATTTCAATTTTTTGTAGTAAATTAGTCAAATATTTATCTTTCAAACCCTAGTTGCATATACTAGTTCTTGTTTGCCTATTGAGGTATCACCTTAAATGTTTATGAGTTTTTTATCCTTTTTCTACAATTTTTAGTTAACTATTTTTAGGACTTTACATTACCTATATTTAGTACTTTCATTTCTTATCACTTTTTCAATTACAAATTATTGCAAAAAAATCAATCAAATCTAAAATTGTTTTTCTACTTTAATAATGGCCCAATATACCAATTTTGATAGAATTGATAAAAAGGAACTTCAAGAACTCCTAACTAAACACCCTGACATGCAAGATGACATGCTTAAAATACTAAAAGAATAATAATAAAGAGTAAACAATGGTTAATCTTCTTAAACCATAGAGAAACCAGTTACAAATGACACTACAGGGGCAACTATGTCTCAATAACCCCCTATAGCAGCCCAACCTACCTCTATACCACCAGCTACAACTAGTACATCTTTGTCTCCTGATATGGCAACCCTTGGGCAAGAGATAAAATATCTTCAATCCAAGGTGTTACATCTTGAGCAAGATGCCTCTAGACCTATGTAGGCTTTGGATTCTTTTACTCTATTGCATACACCATTGGCATGTCACATTATTTCTACACCCTTGCCACAAGGTTTTGTTCAACCCAAGCTTACTCTATATGATGGAAAGGGTGATCCAAAGACACATTTGAGAGATTTTCATGCAACATGCTTGGATAATGTACCCAATGATTAGCTACTTACCAAGCTATTTCCATGAAGCTTAAATGATTATGCTTTACAATGGTTCTACAGTCTACCAAATCAGTCAGTCAATGATTTTAATCCTTTAGCTAACAATTTCCTAGCTCATTTTAGCATTAACATTGGTGATAAGGTTTCATATTCTCAAGTTGCATAATAGAAACAAAGGTCAAATAAGCATCTCATAGATTATGTTCTTTGATATAAGACTATTTTGGCTAAGATGACTATCCCTATGGTCAATCAAGAGTTACAAGATCTCTTCAAATAGAGTCTTCTAATAGCTTTACATGAATCAATTATGTTCAAAAGATTCTCTTCCTTCACTGAATTGTGTCACACACTAAAGGAATGAGAAGTCAAACTAATTTCAATCGGAAAACTCAAGAATACAAGTATCTCAAAAATAACAAACAAGAGTAACAGCAAAGTCCCATAGAAATTCAAGGTCAATGATAACAAAATTTAGAATCAATTGACAGTTAATGCAACTTTCAAACCCCCTCAATGAGTGGTTTTATCAGCACCTCCTCAGTGAACCTTCACCAATCTACTAGTTTCTCTAGCTAGAGTTTTATAGTAGCTATTAAAATGTAACATCATATCTCTCCTTCCTATTTAGGAACTTGACCCAACAAAGCCTCTCCCATGGGGATATGATCAACATGCATTTTACAAGTTTCATAGGGCATTAGGTTATATAACAAATAGATGCATCAATTTGAGACATGAGATATAGAATTTGATAGATGGCAATCACATTAATCTTGGCACTTCAATTGAGCCTCCTCAGACAAAGCAAACATAGGATAAATCTTTGAAAATCTTCTCAAATCCCTTTCCACAGCATTCTAAACAAGAGAAAGGGGACACATCAGGGGTTCACATGCATATCATGCACATCTACCACTAGATATATATAGGGCACCTTCAGTTGAGACACATCCTTTGAGTAACATGATTGGTGTATACAATTCTAGATTTCTAGC
This sequence comes from Torreya grandis, assembly GCA_037957365.1. Classification (NCBI taxonomy): domain Eukaryota; kingdom Viridiplantae; phylum Streptophyta; class Pinopsida; order Cupressales; family Taxaceae; genus Torreya; species Torreya grandis. Next base: position 113,857 of record JARHVA010000118.1, read on the forward strand.
TAGACCTTCCATCTCCTTCTCATAGTAGGAGATCATCAAGGATCATTTAGATTATCATGCACTCTTTATTGGAGCTTACATCCATAATCATCCTATTCATAGTGTTCTCATAGATAATGGATCTAGCATGAACATGTGCACTATGACATTATTATAGCACTTAAGATATTTAGATCAAGATATTACCCTAATGGACACAGTTATCAGTAGATTCAGTGGGCACATATAGAGTTCATTAGGTGAGATTATACTTCCACTATAGATTGGTCCAATACACATGGCCACACCATTCACTATAGTTCCCAGTGTAGGAGTCTTTGATATGTTATTTGGTCAACCATAGATTCAAAAACTTCAAGCAATACCTTCTATAGTTCACAGATGCATGAAATTAATTCATGCTAATCAGGTTGTTATAGTTGGTGGAGATCGATATGAGTTACCACTCCCCACTTCAGATCCATTTATTATTTTGTAATCACTAGTTTCAATTTTGTCACCAATTTTAGTTTTACTGCCATTTATAGTTCCTCCTCTAGTTCTGATTCAGACACAGTTGAGGCATCCATCAACATATAGAGTTCATACACCTCCACAACTTCAAGATTTTAGACAGCTTCTAGGTACAATGTTCACATCTTGGGTAGTATCATTGAGATCTCATGCAACTACTCATAAATCACATGCTCAGAGAGCTTTTCCTACTACCAGATGGGACCCTAAGATCTCTATAGTTGCATCCACTTCTTATAGTTACAGGGGGGCCACACTCAATTTTTAATTCAGAGATTTCAAATCATTTATAACATATACAGCTTTTAGAGCCATAGTCTCAGCATTTCCATCATGCTTCATGATCACACATGATTCCTCTCCTTGATATAAGACACCATGATAGGGAGTCTCCCATGAGACTCATTGGTTAGTATCATCCTTTCCAATTTCTTGTGCATAGTCCTTTTTAATTTTGATACATAGTCTTCATGTGATTGATTGTACATAGTTCATAACAATATATCAAAAATTCAAAAAAAAATTCAAATATATCAAAAATCCAAAAACATTCAAATATTCAAAAACATCAAAAACATTTTGATTGTATACATTATCCATGCTTTACATTTCTACTACTATGCTAGACTTACATTTTTTGTTCTATGCTATTGTTTGTCAATTTATCTACATTATCATGCTTCACTTGATCTTCTTTGAGTGTGTGCAGTGATATCTAGCCCTTTGATCAGTTCACTCTACCCATTGAGGGGGCATCCTACTTCTACATCAAGATATACATCGATATACATACCCACTAGGGACATCTTCTACATGACTACACCATCTAGGTTATGTCATTTCTACACCACACACTCTAGTTATCATGTTGATGTACATTATCTACTAGCTTACACAGATTACTATATTGGCATCTCACTAGTAAATAGCACTTGTGTATTTCTTAGCATATATCTAGTCTTGTACTAACATGTCTTGCACACTTTCCCTCTTGATTTGATTAGTTAGATGTGATTGTATTTCCAATTATTACATACTTTCCTTTCTTGATTTGTGTAGCTAGGTATGATTTCATTTATCAATTCCTAATTGCCTCTTGTATGTGGCTTAGGACATTTTCCAATGTCCTTTACTTATATGTATTGTGTGTGCCTTAGGACATTGGCCAATGTCCTTTGCATGTACTTTTCTATGTGATTGTGGCTTCCACACTAGCTTTGCTTATTTCAATTATATGTATATGTGATATTTGAATATGCCTTGTATGCATGCCTTATATTTTGAGTGACATGTGCCCTTGTCCCTTATTTATTTGGCCCCTTGGCCACCCTTGTATGCTTCTTGCCTTGTATGCTTGCTATTTATTTGCTTATCATTATTTGCAATGCCATGATCCACATCAAGCATTTATCTTACTTTCTTAGATGTCATGATGGACATCATGCTCCATCCCTCCAACTAACAACTAACAACTAACCAAAATTTCATTTTTAGTTTAGTATATTACACATGTTATTACATTGTTGTATCCATCTAGGCATACCCATGTTGATCTAACAATCTCTCAATACAAATCATGTTATATCTTGAGATATATAGTTGATTATCATTGCTATATCATGTATCTTTACAATATAACACACATATAGGGATCTTTATTTTGAGGGAATAAATTATAGGATCTTAATTCCTACCCTCAAAAGAGGGGGAAATAAATAGGGGTTTTATCATAGATATAAAAGTTCTTAATGATCAAAAATCTATCTTTCAAAATACCTAAAATAGTAACCAGACATCGAAATAGTCAAAATAGACCAAACAAACAATGAAAATGCTAGAACAGTTACCAGATTTGGTTCAAGACAATAGCACCCAACTTGGACTACAACATCGATGCTACTACTATCCATTTTTGGCACTCTTGTCCAAACAAAAAAAACCAAACTTTTCAGAAGCAGGCAAAAAAGTAGGTTCTTCTATAGTTTTACATAGCTAGATCAATTCAGAATCAATAGTTTTCAATACATTTTCACTCAAAGACTATAGATATAGGAGGCATCATGCATGACATGATGGCTCTCACTTCTAATTTTAGATATGATAGTTGGTTTAACTTCCAAATCATAATCCATGTTCTAGATACTAGTGATTAGGGGTAATGTGTGTAGCATATTTATTTTCTTTCCTTTCTGAATTTAGCATTACCCAAGCATTCTCAATAGTTGTGTGATTTATTCCATCTACAATTGGTTAACATAATTTTAGAGTGGCTTCCATACAAGCCTAGCCTCCACATTTTGGAGTGGCTTTCATATAGGCCTAGTGCACCATTTTTAAAGTGGCTTTCATAAAATCATAATCTCCATCTTTCAAAGTGGCCAAGAGTAGCCTAGTTTCTAGCATACATTCAGCTATCCATTCCAACATTATCAGCTCATAGTACATTCATGGGATTTAGGAGATATATCATATGACACACATTTCATACCGATATCAATTCATAGCTTTACTTCATGGGGAAATGATAGAGCCAAAGGACTAACTAGCCTTTGTATTCTTGAGACACCTATTTAAAGAGATTGGATACGCAGTCCAAACATCGATCAACACACACATGACCACATAGCTTCAATTAGTGGGAAATTATGGATCCAAAGGGATATCCTTTGCATTCTTGATCCACTCTCAAGGAATTAAGCACTCATCCCTGTTCATGATATTACTCTTGGTACAAAATCATCCAGCATTAGTCAGCATCACTCAACATCACAATAGGTTTTATTTTAGTCCATGTACCTAGTGAGGTGTATTCATCCACTTATCTTCCTCTCTCTCTTACCCATCTTTGTATGTTCTTATTTTATATATATTGTATCTAGTAAGAATTGATCTACTCTTTGTTTTTCTTGCAGATTTGCACTTCACAATGTGCTCTCTATGCACACCTAGCATCACACTGCTTCATGAGCTTCACCTTTATAGGTAAGTTCAAGTACTCTTTCTAATTTTATTTTATCTTGGTATTTTGCTTTGTTGCATCACTAGAATAAAAGAGAGAAAATGTAGTCATATAAAATATAAAAATTGGTAACTTGAGCATGGCTAATGACACCCAACCCTTAAGTCCCTCTTGCTTTCTCTTATGACCCTCAGGCATTTTTTCACTAATTCCTAATCATATGTATCCTTCCAGACTTGATCCCAACTGAGCCAAATTCCTCTTTCCATGATAGATCCATCCCCTTAAGACCCATCTGCTTAGGACAATAGTGTTACACTAGGACTATAGCATAGGTGCCACTCTTGTATGCTTTCGATGCTCTTGTCCAAGTCTATTTTTGGCCCTAACGATCAATTCCTTCTAGTTCCCTATCCTTATCCTTGTCGACGTAATGTGAGAACATTCAACCCATGACCAATAGATCCTTATAAAATTCCATTAAAATTTCATTTGGAAAGGGTTGGCAAATATCACTAAGCAAGCAAGAATAGAAGCAAGACTACGCAAGCAATCTTCCCTAGTATCTGCATACAGCCAGCCAATACACTTACAAGCTAATTCAAATCCTTACACTAGTCCATATCCACCTTAAGCACATCTAATTTATCATTTTTCATAATCATACACTTAATTTTACAAAGCACATCAAGTGGGAGAACTACATATGACTTGATCCCTCTTCGGAGTATTGGTATGTAAGTAGTGTGCCAAAATAATAGGTGTGGATCTACATTAAGTGAATCTTACACACACTAACCCCCCACCCCTCTTGCTCAAAATTTGTTAAAGAACAATGGAAGACAAGGTTTAAAGAGAAAATCTACTCTATAGGGAGCTCTATAGACTTCCAGCTACTGACACTTCATGGACATGGTCACACAAACCTGGCAAACAAAACCTAAAAAGTTGAGATCCTTAGGACAACAATGGTAGAGGTGGACTACAACACCTATGCCACTCTTTTCCACTTTTGACACTCTTATCTAATCATAAAACAAAGTTTATATCTTAGTTTGTGACAGTGTCCTAGTCCTACATAGTGAGTATCAGGCCCTGTCTCAACCATATCAGCCAGTTTCCAACTAAGTCTTATTTTTTCCATATTATTACTATTTTTAGAAAGGTAAAAATTACAATATAATTTACACAAATCAGTAGCTTAATTATTACATATTTATTTACTAATTTCACTACTCACCCTTTAACTAAATTAGGAATAATACACCAATATTCCCAAAATTATTAATTCAAATTGCTCAGCTAGTGATAGGTGATCACTCTTCTCTTCAAACCTCTTATACAATAGGTCTCTTAGTTCATCCCATGAAATAACAGAATAATGAGCTAGAGTCCCATACCGATCTAGGGTTTTCCTTTTGAAAGTCAATGTTAATAGCTTGATGGCTACATTCTCTTGAGTGATGTTATGGATGTTACAGAAGTTTTTCATGTTCTTAATATGCTCAATGGGAGTTATAAGACCTTCTCCACTAAAAGATGGAACACTCTTAAGGGTTGATCCAGGAATTTGGTCATATTGAAAAAGATTCAAAGGAGATGATATGGTGAAATCTACAAAAGGAAAAGGCCTCTACATATTGGAATGTGGCTTATGTGTATTAGGGCTTGAGCTAAGTAGAAACTTGGACTTCTTAAACACCAACTCTCTTGAATAAGGATGAGTATTCACAAACCTAAATCTCCTAGCAGAATACAAAGGTAATTACACAAAATCAAAAGGTATACATTTATTAGTAGACCTAGTGGTCACTTTTGGCATGTAAATTAAGGACTAATCAACAACTAAAGAGTTCAAAACTTTAGTGGAGTCACTAGGTACTAAATGTAGATGTTCTTGTATCTAAAATTATGGAAATACCAACACCAATATTTGATAATATTCTAGGACTTAGAATCCCATCAAGCATGCAAAAAACTATTATCACTTGGATTTTCACCCCTTGAGTAGATTCCTAAATCTCCTCATCTAAGTGGCACAATGGAAACATATTTCTTGTTGTGGGTAACAATTTGTTGAGATGAATCTCTAGAAGGGCTAGTTCCCTTGATGCACTCTTTGAAACACTCTCTTACCTGTCAACCTTGTATGAAAAGGGTTAAGAAGACAAACTAAGAAAACTAAAGGTGATGCACCAATATTATATTTCCTCCTATTGACCAAATTTATACTAATTAGATCAAAACAAAGCTTTCCTTACACAAAACTCATAACACAAGACAAATTGTTACAATGTTTCATAAGCTAGGTTCAAAAAGGTATTTTAATACTTAAGAGGATAATAAATGATTCATTTATGGAATTTAGTCATGAACCACTTCTAAGACACTTATATACTTATAAAATAACACTAACAAAGACCTATAACAATTACTCTTTTGCACACTTGGTGAACAATCAAGGATGACATGCTAGAAAAGATCATCTTCTACTAGACAAGACCAACAATATTGCAGTAAAACTAAATTTTATAGAATGTAAGCAAGAAAAATCACTTTTTTATTTATTTAATAGTCATTCAAGTTCAAATTTGGCTAGGGTTTCACCATTAACCAATGAATATTTCTAAAAAGAGCCAAAAGAGTCAATATTTATAGCCTTTGAGAAAAGATCAAGACAAGGGAAATCCAAAAGTCACTTACACACTTGTGAATATGAGAAGATGGGTTATAATTACATGATAAATAGTTATGTAATGAACCATGCAATTTTAGGAGTACCAAGTGCCCATACAAGTCATGAAACTTATGAAAAGTGGCATAAAACTCCCAATCTTGGCTCAAAAAACTACCTTCATAATTTGAACCTATTTAAATGTCCCAAAACTAACTATGGATAGGTATGATTATTGGAATGAGATGTAAATCCTTTAGGCATGCCTCTCCATGCATTTTTTGCATTCCTACTCATCTGGAAACACTTGGAAGGAAGCCATCACTGCCTACAGTCTAAAAAACTCCTTTCTCAATCACCCCTCACACTTGTCTTCAAAATTAGATTCAATTTTACATTAAAATCCATGGTATCAAGTTAATGACACTTTTAAATACTATTCATGGCCTTAGACTACTCAGGTATACCTTAAAAAGGCTCACATTTGGAGTTTTCACCCTTCTCACCCTTGTGTCCATTATGCCAATTTTGCTAGGCTAAGATGAAGGCCATTTTTTGAACACTTAGATGCTTCTCCCAGGATTTAAATTACCATTATGGGTTATAAAAAGTCTATATCCCTCCTCCAAACTTGATTGCATCTTCAGAAACCTCCTAGAACTTGCAAAATAGAAAATAATGGTCAAAAATACCCTATTTTGCACATTGTCCATACAATTCCATATAGATCATATTCATTGGAGATATCCTAATGGATTTATATACATTTTCCAATATATTTCATTACCAAACTATGTCATTAGGATAGCTTTCCAATCTTTTTTTCTCCATCAGGTCTTGACTGAGGGTTTAGTAGGGTTTTAGGCAGATTTTGGTCTTAAGCTTTGTTCCTAAATATTTGACGTTGAACCTATCACTAAATGAAAAAAACTTTATCCTAATAGACCTTGATAACTCCTTCAAATTCCTTTTGTTCACATGAAAACCCTTAGATGAGAAATGAACACTTGAAGACACCCTATCGAGCTTATCTATACCCTTTTTGAATGTTTGGGCTCACTCTAAACTAAAATTAGTTTTATTGTAGGTTTCTCTACATGATAAAAGTTAAATAATGTATATTTCCACCTCCTCAACATGTCTCAATCATCTCTATGGCTCATTAATATCTAAAAATGAGGTTGGACCTCCAATTGACCTTAGGCTTAAACCTTGCCTAACAAGGTTGTCTACACCTTTGAGGATCTAGACCTTCCTATAAAGTTTCTCCCCTTTGTGTGATGTTATTAATTATTCCCTATATTTTTTTCAACTCACAAAATCACCATACATCCTTCCAAGTACTTTTCCTCATCAACTTTTCCTTTTCACCAATTACGCCTAGTGAAGGCTTGCCTAGTTGGACTGAGTGCAGGGGCATTTTGGTTAACTTGAAAGGTCTAAGCCTGAATTACTGATTTTATATCATATAATTTCATTATATACACCTAATAATATGTTTTATAAGTTTCCCAAAGCTCCATATCAATCCCTTTACCCATTTTGTACTCACTAGCTTAGTTTGCTAAAGCCTAATTTTCCTAGACTGGCTGAACTCTGAGACAAAATAGTGAAGTATATCCCTCATCCCTGAGTCAAAATGAGTATTTTTGGATTTTTTTTAGGTAATAATTATTATTTTTACCAAAGGATTTATTTGTACTCCTTGGTTTAGGTGTCTAACTAGCTCCAAATGCTCAAAAATAGCCTATAAAAAGCCTATTTTCTTGCTTTTTCTTCAAATCCTCATAAGAGTGACCTCTCCAAGCTAAAAAAATGATTATAAATTATTTTAACATGTCCTCATTTTCAATTAATTTTTATTAATCTTTTTATTCATCCAAAAAACTTCTCTTCTATGGATTCTTCATATTCACTTATTGAGCAAACATGGTTTCCTAACTCATAGTATGGATTGTTGCCATTTAGCCAATTAAGGAAGGTAGATGGTCATCTTGGAAGGGTTTTGGGATTCTTAACACACTTTTTGATTATTTATAAACCACTTTTCATTGTTTATAATCCTCTTCTTCCCCCTAAACAATATCATGTCTTATCTTACCCTCATATGACTGTACCCTATTGTAAGTGCATATAGGTGTTTTAGTGTAAGTGCATACAGGGGTTTTGGGGCCTATGTAGGTTTTTTTTATCATGTATAAATATTTTTAGGTCCATAAATTTCCAAATTTAAATTTTCATATGTCATTTCATTAGGCCCAATTCTCTTTAACCTTGCTTATGCATTTTTGTGCCTCAAAATGAGTCTTCATTATTTATTGACTGAGACACCCTGATTTAGACCTGACTGTAGGTTACCTTGCTTCAACTACACTTATCCATGATTATTAGAGGTCTTTCATTGAATAATTTTGTATTTCAAAATGTATTATTTAAGTATCATTCTCCTTTGGAAACCTTCAAACACCATTCTAGCATCAATGTTTGGTCACGGGCCTATACTGAGATACTTTGCCTATAGGACCTATTGTAAGTGCTTATAGCCTTAACTAAGATTATTAGATGTGAAAGTACCTCCTTGAACCCACCTTGAGGTCACAAAACATCTACATCACCTTTAACTTACTTTATATGGGCTAAACACCATTGAATCACATGCCTAAGTCATTATTTGCTTTATCTTACCTATCTAACCCTTGTAGGTGTCTATTCCTATGCTAGAAGGATGTTTGTAGGTGACCATAGGACTTAAAAGACCTTGTCTTAACCTGATATTGATAACTTTCATTCCATTTGACCTCATTCAACTAGTTAATCCATTCTAGTCATGAGGTTTTGTCCAATGTTTCTCCTTAGGGTGTCAAAATTCATTTGCCACCTTAGACCTATAGATTTCAATGGAGTGTTTTAGTGTTTTTAAGGACATGTTTGAGGCCCTTTATTTCCGTATTCGCTTCATATTTTTATCCTCATATTTGGCATGGAACCTATCCCTACTAGGTAATACAGGATTTACCAAGCTATATGCTTAAAGACCTTTACCTCCATGTTTTAGGATAATCACTAGAAGCTCCCTGACCTCTATTTATACATTTTAGGGACAACTTCCCAAAATAAATTCTTCATCTTCTCAACATGGTTTCACACCTATTATTGCCCTTTTTACACCTTATTTGAGTTTGTCATGGCTTAGAGACCTTACTAATACTTTAAAGATGTGTCAAGTTGTTTCAATCCCTCCATATAAACACCATAGTCCCTTGCTCAGCCACCTGTAGGTGGATATTTTGGTGCATGGCAGTGAGTTGCAATATGATCAATATGAAAACTATTTATGACTATGTACCTTGTATGTTTTCCTCAATAATTATAATACACTTTTAGCAATCTTAATATTTTGGAACCATATCAATATTTACACCTATCAGCATGATGTCATCAATGGCTACTGTAGATGTGCATTGAATTGAAAGTGGTCAGTGAGCATGAAATGGAACAATGGCATGGAGAAAAGGCCTCATGGGCAGTTCTAACCTATTTTCAACCTTCCAAATTCATTATTGACAACAAGGGCATCCTAAGACAAGCTTCAAACATTTCTTCCAATGTGAAAATCAATTGCAAACACATGGAACAAGGTAGGTAGGATATCTCATGACTATTTTGGCATGGTGATTGAGCTTATGAACACACTTACACCTTTTCTAAACATCTCAATGAAATATTTCAAACTCTTTAAGGCTTGGACAACTAAAATACCCTGATTATCATCCCATGGACAAGTTGAATAATCTTTAAACATGTGACTACAACTGAAGTTGGGCAAAGAGTTGACAATGGAGAAAGACAAGGTTGCACGCTACCCAAAAGATGACATGGTGAAACTAAAACATGGAAATAGGTGGTTATATGACCCTGATACTTTTATAACATCATTTCCCAACTAAAATAGGCCCCTAAAAGAAAACAAAACTCTACTAACAAGAATAAATTTGACTGAGACTGCACACATGACACCTTCCTATAACATAGACAAATTTTATCATAAATACATTATAAACCATGAAAATAAGAATGGAGACCATTTTAAGAGGTATCCAATATCTTCTGTTACCAACATCACCAATTGGTTCATATGGATTTGACTAAAATTAAGCAAAACTTATAGGGTTCATGAAACAGCTAGCAAAAAACTATAGTCAACTTCATGAGGATGGTTCATTAAGAACATACCACCATTATTAAAAAAAATTATATTTAAATTAATGTATATAAGTTTAATACAAACTCCCAAAATCATTTATCTTGAAACCTCTTTAGCTTTCTGTACTGAGCAATAACTTGAAGGTCACTTATGCATGCCTAAAAATGTAAAAAAGAAGTAGAATAGTTTTTGCCTTAAAATTACACTTTCATAGGAAAATAAACATATAAATTAGTGTTATGAAGGTGAAGAGGACCTAAAATATCTTATCTCATGTGGCACACTTCCCCATGGGTTGTATAAGTGTCATTTGCTCTCTTTTTTAGCTATTTCTTGAATTTCAATTAAGGAACCTGCAATATTCTAATTTAACTAACATCCATTATATTTAACATAACTTATTTTATTTTTAAAAGGAAAAATGGACATCTAGACACCTTGATAAATGTGTCACTTGCATTTATGACCCTTAAAAGCCCACTAAATGACCCAAAATGATAAATTGATTAGTATGACTAAGACCAAGGCTAGGATGACATCAAATAACATGTAAACACCCCATGATAATATATTATACCCCCTAAAACATCTAAAACTCATTTTTTTACCTATAAGGGCCCCAATTTGACCTAAAATTCAAATTTGGTCAATAATAAGGAGAAACACAATGAACAACCTATGTCAAGTGAAATACAAGGTATACAATGAATAAGTTTGGTAAGGTTATAATGTGTTCACATGTATAAAATTAATTTTAAAATGATAATAGCCTTGTGAGACCCTTATATAGAATAAACAGGTTATGGAAGGGTTCTCATACAAGCAACCTATAGTCCATAGGTAAAGTCTACACACAATGAGTACTCAAAAGTCTGTCTTGAGAGTTTGAGTTATTTAGAGGTGATATAAACTTGATCTAACCCTACATATTTTTATAGCATTCCTCCATTACCTTTTCAATAACCTCATATAATTGTTTTGCATTAAACAAAAATGGAGATGCCCTTTATTCTATCTCAGATAGAGGGCACTATACAATGACTAAACCTTACAAGTGAGCTATGAAAGTGATGAGAGGGTGAGCTATAGGTTGATATAACCTTGCATAAATATTTTGATATCTGTGTCACAGATGGACCAACATGAAAAACCATGCACAGGTGATAAAAACTCAACAGGGTGGTCCTAACCCATATGGATGCAGTCAAATCCCATTAGGCATAATCTAAGCCTTATTATGAACCTGTGTTACCCCTTCTCTTTATTTTGTTAAGTGTAATAGTTTTTATGGATGCATATGATTTTTAAGTCATCCTATGAGCATTTTATTTTATCTCACATTCATGGGAAGTATTAGTTGCTTAGATTAGACTTAGTATATAAGTAAGTGTTGAGGCCAATGAAGGCATCCACAAATTTATTGCATTAAGCTTTCTCAAATGAGGTTGCCCTCTCGAAGTGGCCTATGATCAATATAATCATTTTAGTGCTTTTGATAATTTTTTAATCTATTATTTCATGCATTTTTATTAATTTGTTGCATGAGGATCCTCTCATCTGGTACCAAAGTGCTTTCCAAGGCTAATTTTTTTCAAAAAGTCTTACCTCTGTCTGCTGCATAATTCCTTTCAATAATTTTTCAAAAACTCTTAACTCTATTTTGTGGAAATATTCATTTAAATAATTTTTTGTATCACAATAATCTATTTTGGATCAAGATAAAACCTGACCACATAACTATGGGAAGTGATTGGGTGAAATCCCCAAAACTCATTATGAGGAGTACCATAGGAACCCTAAAGTAGTTGGCCTATTGAGAGGACTTGCCAGTGAAATAGGCAATGGCCCCTTCCTGATTGAGTAGTTCCCATCCATGAGGAAAACCAAGAGTTGTCACTAAGAGGTAAATCCATGGCCAAAAAATTTCTAGAGAGTGGTACCCACTTAAATGGCATTGGTGACCAGAGTGATCTTTTTCAAACCCTTAGGTATCCATTGAAACGCAGGGCCCATTTCTATCAATTTCATAATATTTCCATGAGACTCAAAAAAATCAATCAAAAGAGTATCTATAGACTATCAAAACACTTACAAGTAGACATTTGATAGGAACTAGAGTCTGCAAACCATCCATAGAGTATCATTAGACTCTCAGAGGACTTATCGCTAGATAGAAAATAGAAAAGAAAAACTAGAAAAAGAAAAAGAAAATCAATCAATAAATTTTTTTTCATATTTTTGTTATATCTCTCCATTTATAGCCCCATTGATCCTCAAATTTTATTCATGAGACCTAAAATTTTATTCCCCGCATTTTCTTCTTTGAGGTCCCTTATCCTGATTCCACTCCTAATTCCCACAAATCTCAATTTACCCACTTTTTGGGTTTTTCCATAACTTCTATTTTTGTCCATTTGTCTCAAAAAAAATCCATAGTGTTCCTCTCGCCTTTCTACTCCTTTGACCCTCTTTGATAAAATTTTCATTTTTTCCATTTTCACTCCTAAAATTGCCCTCACCTTCATTAATCTTACTCCCACTATGTAAAAAAATTGTAAAAGTACCTTTACCCCTTTCTATTTCACCCAAATTGAAAATTTTCCTTACTAAACATGTCTTAACACTAGTTTTTCTACCCATTACCAAAAAGAAATCACGTATTTTGGTCATGGTAGTAACCCAAATAGGAGCAAAAAATAGAGCAGATGAAATTGTTGCCCTCAAGTCCCACATGTAATATCTTGATAAAAACATTCTTGGCCTCAATCTTCAACATACCACTATGAACAATAGACAGCATCCAGAGTCCTCTTTAGATACTGGGTTTTCTTCTTCTAGTAATTTTTATAAGCTAAAGATTAATTTTCCTTGATTCAATGGTGTAGATCTGACTAGATGGATTTATCAGGCTAAAAAAAATTTAGTCTACATAATACTTTTGATGCCAACAAGGTCCCACTTGCCTCCTTTCACTTGGAACATGGATCCAATCAATGGTATTGTTGGTATACCAAGGCTCATGACGAGCCCATATGGACCAATTTTTGCACCCTCATTTTACAATGATTTGGCCCTATTGCTTTTGATGACTTCATTAAAACACTCACTAAACTTCAAAAAATAGGAACTGTGAGAGAATATCAAACAAAATTTGATAAGTTGGCCAACCACATAGAGGGAGTCTAATGAATTCTTCAAGAGTTGCTTTATCATTGGATTGAAGGATGCAATTCGATCTGAGGTCAAAATATCCTAGCCTAACATGATGATAGAAGCCTTAGGGTTGACTAAGTTATAATATGACAAGATTGCATCTCAACAACACTTCAAATCCAATTTTAATTCATTAAAAAATATAGCTCCATAATGATCTTAAATAATGTCAGCCCCCAGAACCACTCCTATCAGGTGTTTCACTAAAGAAGAGATGAAAACCCATCAAAAAAAAGGATTGTGTTATAACTTTGATGATAAATTCACTTAGGGACATCAATGTGTCGAGAAAAATCTCTACTTATTAGATGTGGACTCTCCACCTAAAATTAAAGATTTGTAAGATGTTTAAGATATAATAAATGATCTAGAAGAAGCTCAACTGATTATGGAACCTACTTCTTAGGAAGACCAACTAGAGATCTCTCTCCATGCCTTAGTAGGAGTCACCACCCCATAAACCATATGAGTAGGGGTTACTTCAATAAATTCAATCTCACAATACTCATTGATTTTGGTAGCACTCATAACTTTATTGACCCTCAGATCACCAAACAGGTTGATTTTTTTTTGTCTATCTTTACTCCAACTTTGAAGTCATGATTGTCATTATGGCCATATTACTTTGAAAATAAAAGTGTCATAATGTGCATATCTCTATTAGAGATTACAATTTTCACTCTGACATGTTTGCCTTACCCTTAGGCAGATGTGATGTTATTTTGTGAGCCTAATGATAATGCACACTTGGACCCATCTTATGGGATTTTGCTAAACTTTGGATGCAATTTTTAGACAATGGGCAAAAGCACACATTGAAAGGCTTACAATCAGGGTCTTTCAGCATCATAAGTTCACATTTCATGGAAATTTTTCTTAAGAAAAATTCATATAGTATCATTACCTAGCTCTATTCCATTCAAATGCAACCATCAATTATCTCCATTATTCTTGATCTACAAACCATTTTGCATAGGTATGTAGGTGTCTTTGTTGAACCTATGGGATTTCCACCTTCATGGCCAAAGGACCACCATATTCAGATCCTTCTTGGAAGCATTCCTCCCAACATCTAGCCTTATCAATACCCATTTCAGCAAAGGATTGAGATTGAGATGCTCATTCAAGACTTACTAAAGTAAGGCATTATTATCCCTAGTACTAACCCATTTCTTCTCTAGTTCTCCTTGTTTGGAAAAAAGATGGGTCATGGTACCTATGCATTGACTTCAATGCACTTAATCATATCACAATCAAGGATAAGTTTTTGATCCCTATTATTGATGAGCTTCATGGCACTCATTTTTCCTCTAAGTTGGATCTCCACTCTGGATATCACTAGATCTAGCTTCATAGGGATGATATCCCCAAGACAACTTTTCACACGCATGATGGCCATTATGAGTTTCTAGTCATGCCCTTTGGCCTCACTAATCCTCCTTAAACATTCTAAACATTGATGAATAAAATATTTTGTTCCTTCCCATGGAAATTCATTCTAGTCTTCTTAGATGATATCCTCATCTATAGTAAAACATGGTCTGAGCATCTCCAACATCTAGAGCTCACACTACAACTTCTCTCTGACCATCATCTTTGTGAAAAATAGTCCAAATGTGATTTTTGCCAAGATGAAGTGGAGTATCTTGGGCATATTATTTCAGCCCAAGGGGTTCAGGTGGATCCTAAAAAAAAGTTGTCATGACAAATTGGCCTCATCCTCAGACACTTAAGAACCTCTGTATTTTTTGGGGGCTGACTGGATACTATCATAATTTTGTCAAGGATTATGGGAATATTTCATCTCTACTAATAGCTATGTTTAAAAAATATGCTTTTACATGGACACAATTTATTGAGTTTTCTTTTGAAGAATTGAAACAAGCTATGTGTACTACACATATTCTAGCTATTCTAGATTTTGCCAAGACCTTCACTATCGAGATTAATGCTTGTGGAAATGGACTTGGTGTTGTTCTCCTCCAAGAAGGATGCCCCATTGCATTCACTATCAAAACCCATTCTAGAAATAATTTATTACTCTCTACTTATGAGATGGAAATGATGGTTATTTTGCATGTAGTATAGAAGTGACGGCCATACCTACTGGGGAATCATAATAATGGGTCTTTGTGCCATCACAATAGAAATGGGTCATTAAACTCATGGGTTATGACTATGAGATCACTTACAAGAAGGGTAAGGAAAATATTGTGTTTGATGCTTTGTCTCACACATTTTCAAACCAAGCCTCACTTTCAACTATTTTCATGCCTATTCTAAATTGGTTGGACACTGTACAATAAGGGTATGTCAATGATTCCTCATTATCTCAAATCATTCAACAATCAGCCACTAACCCTTTTGATGTAGAACATTATTCTTAGGATGGTGTTTTCTTGTGATACAAGGGTCATTTAGTGCTTCCCCAGAGCATAGATCTTTATCAGGTTATATTTTATGAAATCCATGTTTCTCCATCTATAGGTAACTTAGGGTTTCTTAAAACATATGAGTGGGCATGATACAACTTCTTTTGGAAGGGAATGAAAAATAAAATTCAATAGATGGTGGTTGAATGTGATACCTGCTAATATAATAAGGGTGAAACAACACTCATATTTGGTTTGCTTGAACCCTTGTCCATTCCTATTATGATTTGGATTGATATTTATATGGATTTCAATAAAGGACTCCCTAAATTGGGAGGTAAAATAGTGATCTTGGTTGTGGTTGATCTCCTCTCCAAATATAGTTTTTTTTTGTGCCCTTAGCCATCTTTATAATGCCTCCATAGTTGCACAAATTTTATTAGACCAGATTTTCCATCTTCATGGCATTCCTTCATCCATTGTCTCAAATCATGATGCAACCTTCACAAACCATTTTTGGATATAACTATTTCATCGTATAGGTACTCAACTGAAGATGAGTTCTATGTATCATCCCCAAATGGATGGGCAGACTAAAATTAGCAACAAATGCTTGGAGACTTTCCTTCATTGCTTCACCTCAAAACAATAATATCAATGGGCAAAGTGGCTCCCCCTCACTGAGTGGTGGTATAATACCTCCTACCACACTTCAACAAAAATGACTCTATATGAAGTAGTCTATGGTCAAGCACCACCAGTGTTCCTTCCATACACCCCCAATAGCTCATTAGTTCAAGAAGTCGACATGATTCTTCAAACTTAGGCTTAGATCCTTAGCATTCTATGGGATAATCTTCATATGGCACAAAATCAAATGAAATAACACGCTGATCAACACCATTTCTAGTGCACTTTTTAGGTAGGTGATATGGTTTTCATTTACCTACATCTATACAAACAATCCTCCCTAAAATTCAAAGGGTGTCATAATATGGCTCCCAAGTTCTATGGGCTCTATAAGGTTCTCCAAAATATTGGGTCGATTGCTTATAAGTTGGATCTCCCACCTTCTTCTCGATACACTAAGTATTTCATGTCTATTGTCTAAAGAAAGTTCTTAGCACAAAAATCAGAGTGCAGACTATTTTCATAGAACTTGATAATGAAGGATCCATCCTTCTCAACCCAAAGGTAATATTGGATAGTTGCACATGTCAACTTCACTCTCACTCCATCATAGAGGTTTTAATTTAGTGGTACAGAATGCAACTAGAGGATGCAACATGGGAACCACTATTTTAGATTCAGCACTAATTCCTAGATTTGAAGCTTTGAGGACAAAGACTTTTCTAAGAGGGAGGGGATGCTATGAACCTATGTTACCCCTTCTCTTATTTTTTTAATTTTAATAGCTGTTATGGATGCATATGATTTGTAAGTCATCCTGTGAGCATTTTGTTCTATATCACATTCATGGGAAGTAGTAGTTGCTTAGATTAGACTTAGTATATAAGTGTTGAGGCTAATGAAGGCATCCAAAAATTTATTGTATTGATATTTCTCAAAGGCGGTTACCCCCTTGAAGTGTCCTATGACCAATATAATCATTTTAGTGCTTCTGTTAATTTTTAAATATGTTATTTCGTGTATTTTTTTCATTTTTTTGTAGGAGAATCCTCTCAGGCCCAATACCTAAAATGGGTTAAACTTCATTTATAGTGCTATGAGAGCATTCAAAAACATTGAAACACTTAAATGGGGAGTCATAAGGAGTGTTTGAACTATTGGATTGCAAAGGAGACCATAGGTAAGCCATTTCTTAGCTTAAGACATCATAGGGCATGCAGAATGGAGAGCAAAGCTTGAGAGGATAACTTAAGATAATCACACCTACATGTAGGCTTATCATGGGAACCTAAGAGGTTGTGATGTGTTTAAGGAGGTCTTGAACAAAGACTTTGTGGAATTTTTTTGAAAATTGAATGTCAAACCTTTATGAACAAACCTTAAGGGTTATAAATACTCAAAACCCTCCAAAACCCTTTCTAAGGACCCAATTGGGAAAATTAAAAATGAAGGCCACCCATATGAGATAAAATGACCTAGGAGATGATTAAATATTTCATAGGACTCACCAAGGCTCCTTCCTATCCATTTGGATTTCACCCTAATTGTACAAATAGGGTGGAAAATGGCTTTTCTTGACTATTTTTGGTGTTGTGTATGTATGGAAGGGTTTAAAATGAAGTAACAAACTTTTAAGGGAATAATTATGCCTAATATAACTCACCATCTTCATTTCATGCTTCATCTAAGCTCACAAGTGCGTCTGCTAACACCTTCATCTCAGTTAGTACAAACTAGCATAGTGAACAAGCAAGTGAGAAGGTGAAAACTCTAAGTGGGAGGCCTTTTAAGGTCTAACTAATGAATATAAGGGCATGATGGACCTTTAAAAGCTTCATACACTCATCTTTATAGATTTTATTGGAAAAATGAAGACAACTTTGGTACCAAGTGTGAGGGGTGAGTGAAAGAGGAGTGATTATGACTACAGGCAATGATAGCTCATGTCTAGAAGAATCTTGATGATTAGGGAAACATCCAATTGATGTTGGAGATTTTTCATAACCCATCCCTCTTAGTGAAATCATATAATCTATCTCTAGCCTACTTTGGGACATTCAAGGAAGGCCAAATGATGAAGATAGTTCCTAGTCATGAAAATGAAGAGTCCTAAGCCACATTTCAAGAGTTTTATGCCTTTGAGGTACATTTATCCTATGAGACCTTGCATGGTATATTGAATAATTCATTCCCCTATAGATGAAACTCTTTTTCTCGGTTTGAAACATGTTCTAGTGACTCTTGAACTTCATTTTCCTCTCTCATCTCTCCAATTCTATAAGTAGTAACCATTTGGGCTCTTGTAGTCAAATTCCACTCCATGTATGGTGAATCCATACTAGATTGATGTTGTACTTTGCCTTTGAACAATAAATTCAAATATGGTTTTAATTTCATGAACATTTTTCTACGTGTGCAAAGTGATATATGGTGATGTTAATTGATAATATTATATCCTTACTTCTCTTTTTCCTCTCATGTTTATGCAAGCTTTCCTATTCTAACAGGTCATATTGAGTGTAGCTAGTATGTTAGGATCCTTTAAAGTGTACAATTTTTCTTAGAGTGTGCAATCTTCCCTCTGGTTCACTTACCTTGTGTTGCTTCATACATATCACCTCTATGTTAAAACACTTATGTTAGAACCTATTAAGACTTTGAAGTTAGTTTGTAGGTCTTGTTTCTTTATGAAAGAAGTATGATAGTATTGTGGAAATCCTTTTGGTGTATCACCCCCTTAGAGTAGTTTAATTTCATGCAAAATTTTATCTCTTTTCCTATAAGTAATCAGTTAAGTAGGTGATAAGCATTTCAAGGTATATTCAAGGAGCTAGCCCTTCTACTTCTACCATAGGTAAACCCACATGCCAAGAAGCATTCCCATGTTGCCCAAATATGGAGGAGGCTTGAACACCATCCTCTAGGATACAATATTTAGTGACAACAGGACTTATGGCCAAGTGATAAATCTAACTCATCCATCTTATGATAATAAATTTGGACCTTAGGGATATCCTTCGAAAATGATACTAGAATGTCACCAAGCATATAGGAGCAAAGTTTTGGATGAAGAATGGAGCTTGAAAAAAATATGAAGTGTATAAGATAAACACATGTGTGAAGTGTTTGATTTTTTATTTTGTATAATTTTATAATTATTCAACCTTGAAAGTATGATTAGGTAATTAGAGAACATAAAGAGTCTTTCATTTTGTATTTCAGAAGGTTGGAACGTGAAAAGACAATAAGATTGTAAAAGGCTATAAATAATACTTTGATGTAATAGAATATGGTTCGATGTGTTGATAGAGATTAATATAAATTGGCCTATTATGGTTTTCCCTTATTTTCTTTTATGTATGATGTATGTGCAATTAAGTAATCAATTTTTCTTTATTCTATAATTCGATGCAATATGATTTATGGTATTGTTCTATTATATCTATGCTTCATCCTGCTCTTTGGTCTAATTGAAGATGTCATACATAGCATGTATTATTTACATCTCTTTGGTGCCTTATTTTACTCTCCATTACACATGTTATCCCTATAATTAGCATGTTCTAGTGTAATTCTAAGAACCTCTACTAATAATGGTGCAGTGAGCATGAAACCATATTGGATGAACTATACTGAGATGGTTGTCAGGGCCAATAGACGTAGATTGATGGCTAGATGAGAGAATTAATAATTTTATAGAGGAATAAATGAAAAGAGTTAGAAATATTGTAGGGAAGATTGTCTAAGAACACATCTATATGGTGAAATCTATGAAATTTTTTGATGCAAATGCCTAGATTTTTAGTTGTGTGGTTATCCAGATTAGAATACTATTATTATAGTCTGAGGAGAAAAAACTTATAATATGGACTAAAAAAAAATTAGAGAGATTGCACAACCTATATATCAACTGGTCTCAAGTAGTATAATAATGAACGAAAACTATAATCAATGACTATATCATAGAATTTGTAGTAAAAAGATACATAGCTTTTGAGATTGTGTAAGATCAATTTGTTTATGGAATTAAAGTGAAGTTTATGTAGTGATAACCCTTGTTAATCAAGATTTTTGTTGTGGAAAAGGACATGGTGCCTACTCCTGCCACCATGGATTAGTCACTTTGGGCACCATAGGGGTGTGTGTGAGAGAAAGTGGATGATGAGGAGCTAAGTAGAGGAACTTGGACCAGATCCCAAAAAATAGAAGGTGAAAAGACTCTGAGTGAAAATAAAATTTTGGGACTCAAAAAGGAGCTATGATAGCAAAGATGGAATAAGATAAATGACCTTGAAGTAACTATGAGTAGGATTAGGAGTAAATTAGAAGTTGATAGAGTTGGATAATTTTAAGGTAAAGATGTTAGAGAAGAAAGGTTGGTGAAAGAAGGTGTAGAAGTTGTTGAAAAAGAAGGGTATGCAGAATATGAGGAAGGGCCCAATGAGAAATAGGATGATGGAAGCAGTGATGTTGAGGTAGATCAGTTAGGAAGTAGAGGTAGTCACAATTAACTAAGGGGATTTTCACTAGAATTAGGAAGGAACGTTCTTGGGAAAATGTTAAATTTAAAGGTAGTAATATTACAGGTTCAAGTTTAAAGTAAGAAGTTAGAAATAAGCATCATTGATTTCAAGGTTACGCATCCCTCAAGCCCACTTTATTTATTGAAGGTATAAAAAGTACAGAGAGAAGCTAATTTAGGTTAGTTTGATTCCTTTATCGATAAGTTTAGAAGGCTCAGTACAAAAACCAAATGGGTGTTAGAGAAAAAGAAGCTATAAGAAGTAGGACTTTTGGTTACTCCTAAAAATAATAGTGTGAAGTAGCCTATAGGCATAGTGACCACTACATAGTCCCTCAATTGCATAATGATTGGTGCATAGACACCACCAATTACAGTTACTAGTATTCATAAAATTGTATTAATAACTAGCAATCCATCAACTATGGTATTCCATGCATGTATGTTTGTACCTTTAATGTCATATGATGGATCTTCGAATCCTAAACAATACTTAGTTACAAGCAAGATGAAATGGGTTTTAAAAGGGGTTACATCATATGATGTGAAGAAATGTGAACTAGTAGGGGCTTTGGGAGGATGTGTTTTGGAGTTCATTTACTAAAGAAATGTCAATACCCTAGATTTAAAATAAGTCAAATATTTACTAATAGCAGGATTCAAAGTAAAAATACTCTAGTCAAGTGATTTAAGATCTAAAGGAGATTCATAAAAAATCAAGAGAAATGGTTGGAGAATATGATCGTGGGTTCTCTAACGTAATAAATAAAATTGATTTTATTTTAAAAGATAAATATAAGTTTGTTTGGTTTGTAGAGGGATTATGACCAAGAATAAGGTTTTTTATTACACAAATATAGTTATCCACCAAATTTGATGTTTAATCTGCTGCAATCACAGTTAAACAGATAGAAGACTATGTAGATCTTCCCTTGACATGATCAAAATTAGAAGCTAAGTTAGATGCCTTTATGAGGAGGATGAATGAAATGCATGAAAATGATAATCCTAAATTAGGCTTATGGTATGTAGAGTGTGGTCATGAGGGATAACATAAGAATGACTACTTGACAATCAAAATAGAATTTTGTGAAATCTGCAGGGTAGTTAGACAACCTAAATCTAAGTGCCATCTCCTCTAGCTATCTATTCAAAAGTCACACAACATGTATTGTAATTTTTACAAATATAAAAATCATGATGAGATAAGTTGTCATGCATTGTAGGAGTTAAAATAATATATAATAAGAACATCTTCACAATTATAACCCAGCAAATACCCACTACAAAGCAAGCAATTCTAGGACTAGATGTGGAGATGACAAATGAGACTCAAGATAGTCTAAGATGGGTGCCTTCATCACCACAATATCAGATGCCATCATCACCAAAATACCAACCATAATTCTTGGTAAGCTAGAATAATACATCATTTCCCTCTTATTAATATTCTGATCAGTATGTGTAACCATGAAACAAGACAAATCTTCAACAACAATAGGGGACTTGGATCCCGAGTTATCCTCAACATCAAAATGGAGGATATGATGTGTAGATAAATTAGAAGGGAGGATATAATGGATAATAATCCCAAGGCTAGAGATATCAATAGAATAGAGGAGGCTACAGAGGAGGATATCAGGGAAGATATCATGGTAGATATCAAGGAGGTCGTAATAATGATAATTGGCAAAATCAATCACCCATGCAATATTATCTATATGGAGTATATAATCATTATGCGAGGAACTGTTACATAAATCCTCAAAGGCAAGTTTATTATGTATATTTTAGGACTAAATGTCAACATCAAATAGAAAAAAAGAGAATCTAGTTCACAATGTAAACATGATTAATGTGTAGCGAAAGGAAAATGCATTTGTACAATCCATCACAAGGAAACAAAGGTTTGAACAAGGGTTACGTCCATTAGAGATTATTTAGGATCTAGGTATTAGAAAATTTTAGTGGGATAAATATCATGACCCTACAACTAAAAATAATTTAATAAATCAAGTTGCATAGGTATTATAGGAAATACAACAAAACCAAATTTTTTATGAGGATAACACTACTATTGATACTCAAATGTATAGGCAAATTATTCAGATCATGTGACAAGAAGGCATTATGACTATTTTGATAGATCTAATGAAACTAATTAGCACATTATGCAATGAGGACATATCCTAGAATATCATGAACCTCCTTCATAATCTTCTAGTAGTGTGCATAGCAAGGGCAAACAAGGGCCGATAAAATAGTTTGGTATGTCAAGACCAAGAAGCCCTGGGATGTGGATTCATGACTAGACATTGAGTTGGCTAGATACGAAATCCCAAATGTAGTATTTGATTTTGGTGGTATTGTTAATATGATTCCCCATTCAACATGGGAAGTTATTGGCCAACCAACTCTAACTTATAGTCCAGTAACATTAAGCTTAGTAGATTACAATAGAGTGAAACCTATTGGCCAACTAGAAGATGTTGAAATTAAAGTGGTTGAACTTAACTTGCAAGGAGACTTTGAGGTCATTGACATCAAGACAATAGGAACCCATAACCTACCTTAATCGATAAGAAATGGGCCTACAATGGATAAATGACTATTAATACTATGCACAATAAGTTAGAAGTGCATCAAAAAGATAAAATAATAGTCATACCTTTAAACAAATTTAAATAAAAACCATATATCATTCCTAAGGATCCAAAGTCTCCTTATGCATATGGGTAAAATAATTAGTTTAAGGTAGGGACAAATGAAATACAAACTGGGGTGCACATTATAAAATGTCAAAAGTGGAATCCTAGTACTACGTAGTAGGAATAACCACTAGTATTCAAATAGGTTATCACAAAGTCACCTATCAGATAGATTCAAATTGAAGAATGTGTTTTTTCTTCA
Organism: Torreya grandis; assembly: GCA_037957365.1. Classification (NCBI taxonomy): domain Eukaryota; kingdom Viridiplantae; phylum Streptophyta; class Pinopsida; order Cupressales; family Taxaceae; genus Torreya; species Torreya grandis. The sequence goes on from JARHVA010000118.1 coordinate 137,854, forward strand.
GTATGTTCACCGATAAGATCTAAGGTATACTTTTTATATAGTAATAGTGCAACTATGATGGATTACATTGAACCTAACCATGAAGGAATTTTACATTGGGATTTGGTATCATCCATAAGTGGTGACTCAGATACACACATCCTAAATTGGTCTTGTAGAGATCATGAATTGCAACCTCTGTGCATGGTGTTCACTACAAATGATAAATACCTCAATAGTTTTTTATCAAGGATCTTAATCCATTCATACTGAGGCTTGAGAACCATTCACTAGAGGTAGAAAAATGAGTTAATGCACTCATCTATGTGTTGAAAAGAATTGTTGTGACATGGTGGGTTGTACAAAGAAACACAAAAATGCATTAGGAGGATGCCTATGAAATATTGCATGCAAACTTTCATCTACCAACTAGTATTAAGATAGAATGGCCTTTGTTTCAAGAGGGTCAATGTCTCGAGATGCACATCCATCAGTGCATGGATATATGGACTACACAGGGAGTAAAGCCTCGATATTGAGTGCACATATTTAGTCATACCCTTGCACCTCCTTCAACAGCCTGGTACATAAATCAAGAATATAGAAGGGAAACAAAACATTGGTCACAACTTCAATAGGATTTTATCCAAACTTTTGTATTTGAAGATGGCAATCCTTTAGTACATAATGCCCTACAAAAGATCAAAAAATTTCTATGTCATGGATGTGTAGAGGATTTAACAAATGTTGTTAAATCATCCTCTCATCAATAAGTTGCATAGGACCTGGATCTCACACTATGCAATTACAAAGCCAATCAAAAAGAATAGCTCTAGATTCAATCATGTAATAGAATAAACAATGATTTGATATAATACAATGACATTGATAGTGATGGGGATCTTGATTTAGAAGGGTTATTTGAACCACAACATGAAAAGGATCCTAAGCCAATACAAAGTATAGAGTAGGTATAAGAAGATAAACTACGTAGTATTGACATCCCATAATGGGAAGGTAAACACATTTTACAAGATACTATGCCTAGTGGATCAGGTAAAATATATTAAGAACCATTATGAAAGACTCAATGAAATATTAGGACAAAAGCAACCCCTAAGCTTGTAATAGTGGGAGATTACTAAGGACAAGAGCAGATCTCTAAAGCCCTACAACTGTTAAAAGATTTCCAGGATGTGTTTCCAATCAAAATTTTGGAGGTCAAAGGTGTAGATACATCCTTGCAATAAATGCATATCGATCCAAAGGAATATGTGCACCAAATTTAAAAATGACCCTACAGGCTCAATCTTAACATGAAAACTAAAGGTTGAATTGGATTGAATGAAAGAAGCTAGAATTATTTATCCAATTGAAAAGGTAGAATGGGTGAGCCCCATAGTGGCATAACCTAAGAAGATGAGATAAATATGAGTGTGTGGGGATTATCATGCACTTAATGACCCTTGCATTAATGATACATTTTCAATCCCTTTTATTAATGATTTATTTGAATATGTGGCTAGACATGAGGTATATTCCTTTACATATGGTTTCAGTGGGTCTCACCAAATTTTGATTGCTAAAGATGAATAGGTCAAATCTACCTTTGTTACTGAATGGGGGTAATTTGCATACAAGGTAATACCATTTGGTTTAAATAACACACCTATTGTATTTTCTAGAGCTATGGTAAAAGCATTTAAAGACTTCATTCATGATTTCCTAGAGGTTTATCTAAATGACTGGTCTATCTTTTCTTTATTTAAATAGCACTTGTCAAATCTAAGATTGATGGTAGAGTGATATAGGGCTTTGTGCATCACCTTAAATTTAAAAAAATGTTTATTCTTTACACCTTTTGGTGTCTTAATAGGTCACATGGTATGCAATGATGGAATTTTGGTTGATACAAATAAAAATGTTGTTATAATAGGAAATCCACCTCTTACAAACTTAATTAAAGTGCACACCTTTCTGGGTCATACCATATATTATAAGAAATTCATAAAAGGATATGCAACTATATCAACATCCATGGAGAAGTTACTATGCAAGGACACCAAAGTGTCAAACAACATTTATCAAGTTAAAGCAAAGGTTGGTAACAGCACCCATCTTGGTATTTCCTGACTGGAAGAAGCCATTCCATGTACATGTGGATGCTTTAGGCATTATATTAGGATCCATTTTATTGCATCCAAGTGAAGGTAGGCTAGACCATCCAATACATTTTACAAGTCGGAAACTCTCAACTATGAAAAAGAATTACACAACCACTGAGAGAGAAGCACTCACTATGGTGTTTGCATTACAAAAGTTTAGGAATTACTTGTTGGCTATTCCTTTTGAGTTCTTCATAGACCACAAGCATTGTGATCCCTAGTTAATAAAATAATTTATAGGGGGATGGATCTCAAGGTGGTTGATGCTCTTATAGGAATTCCAATTCTAGATCAATGTGAAGCCAGGACAGGAGAATGTGGGGCCAGATCATCTCAACTGACTACACAATGGGGAAGAACTAGATAAATTCTAAGATGAATATCCTAATGCACATTTATTTAGAACTACTATAGTTACAAATAACATGGAGGACATCAAAAACTTTTTGGAACAAGGAACTTTGCCTGCACATTATATGAAGAAGGACAAGAAATAGATGGTTATCATAGCTATAACTTATAGCCTTATTAATGGATTCTTATATAATTTGGGTAAATATGATGTATTATGTAGGGTAGCTCTAGAACATGAGAGACCACAACTACTTTAAGAAACTCACCAAGGCATTATAGGAGGACACTGTTGATGCTTAAAATTGTGTTGTTTCCAACACTAACAATGGGAAGTTTCAGGAATGTGGGACTTGCAACCTGAAAGGACCTCCAGATTTTAAAGAATCTAGCTCTTCTTTATCTCAAAATTACTATGAGAAAAGGGATATAAATTAAATGGAATCACTAATGCAACAAAATAAAGTTTAACTATGGCGATGTGCCTGAGTTTAATTCATCCCTTAATACTAAGCACAATGAAGCTATCTTTAGGATTCAATTACATTAAAGAGCAAACAATGCATGATCAATGTAAAAGATGAAAACAAATAGAATCAAAGGCTCACAACTTAGATGATTTTGCAATAACATATAAAATATCAACAAAGGCATAGAACTCAGTCTTCTTATTAATTTTCCAGTCACATAAAAGGCACAGATACATGCATAATTATATAAACTTTCTAAATCAAGAAAATAGAACAAAGGCAAATGATATTACTAGCCACATCAAGAAAGTCTAAAAAAACTTCTTGATAACAATCTCTTGTAGAAAATTCTCTCTCTTCTGATGATGATCCCTTTCCATCTTACACCTGAACCCATATTTATAGCATAGGACTGGCTCAAGATTGTCTACAAGATCCAATCCCAATGGTCTAACTGAACTATAACTTAATTGGAAGTGTCTAAAAAAAGATGTCTTTCAAATCTGAAATGTTTAGCTTCTCTGCAAGTTCATTGGCTAAAATAGATACACATGACATTTCCCATTGTGAAAGACCCAATCCCAACAGTCTAACTGAACTCTAACTTAATTGTAAGTGTCTAACAGAAGATGTCTTTTGAATTTGAAACATTTAGTCTCTTACAAGTTCATTGGCTGAAACAGATACATGTGAAACTTTTCACTATGAAACAAGTGGAGACACTTGGCAGCATCTACTAGTCTTTGCGACTATAAACCCTAAGGCAAATAACATAGCTCGCACACTTTACTTGAAATTCCTTCATCTTTCTGGGAAAAAAAGAACTTAGCATGTGGCACTTTCTACTGCTTTTAGAAACAAAACCCTTGAGATAGATGGCAGCATCTGCTTGCCTTACTTGAAGACCATCTCATTATTCAGGAGGCACCAAAAAATGACACTTGGCAGCTTTCGCATAAATTATACTCTTTACTGTATCTTTGTATTGGGAGTGTTCCATCTTTGACATCTGTCATAGTTCACTACTTTGAAACTTTATCAACTTATAGAAAATGGGACCCACAACACTTCTTGCCCAAGCAGCTTTAAAAGGGGAATGGGGATAGGTGGAACTTTCTGCTGATCTTAACAAGTGACACATAGCAGCTTTCGCTTGTCTATAGAAGTTGGCACTACTTTTTGAGAGTCTTAAGGAAGATGACACATAGTGATCTCTGTTGAGCTTTAGCTACTATATGAGAGTCCTATGGAAGATGACACATGGCAACTTCCTCTGAGCTTTAGCTATACTGTAAAAACATTCAGGACTCATTTTAGATTCACATGAATGATGACAATTGGCGGCTTCCGCTTACTTTAGAAACAAAACTTGGGGCCCACCATAGTCTTTACTTAATAATGAAACAAAATGAATAAACTATGGATGTTGACACTTGGTAGCTTCCACCAAGCTTTAGCTAGGGACACGCGGCACTTTCTACTGCATTTAGAGAAACACATCAAAACCTTCTATAGTTGTCACTTGGCACCCTCTGCGAGACTCTGAGAGAAGCTTATTGAAATAAGCTTTTGAAACTCATAAGAAACTTAAAATGTAGATGCCGACACTTGTTGCGCTCTGCTGAGTTATAACAAGACACGTGGCACGTTTTTCTACTTTTAGAAAAAAATTATAATGTGTCTTGACAGATGACACGTGGTAGCTTTTGCTTGACTTTAAGACTTAGACAAAACTTTAGGCAAAATGAAAACCTGCACAAAATGAAAAACCTACGCCCTATGTCATAACCCTCACTGCCTCGAAACTGAAACGCGTAGGGACAAAACTTGGAGCACACAACTAAATCTCAAAATAAAATGTAGAGTATTTTTACTCTAAGTTCTTGGTGACCCTAAGGACTTTCGAGCCTACTCAAAAGAAGAATCCACAGAATATATAAAATGTGGAAAAAATCACAACTTTTATAAGGTTGTCTGGTAAACAGACCATTCAACATCAAATAGTCCCTATTTATTTTGCAAATCTTGGAAGGCTAAATCAAGGTTGATGATGTCCTTGTGCAAAAAACTCTGAAAAACATGAACTAAAGTCTTTAATTGGAATTCAAGCTGGGCCATGGGGATCAAGACAGCTTCCACTTCTGGGACTGATGAATCATCTATTAAACCCTAGAAAACTAACTAATCATTTTGTCTGGCTAACAATAAAGGTTGGATCTCATCAACCATTAACATAGTGTTGCTATCAGGGAAAGGGGAGGGAAGTCCCAATTGCACCAGATCTTCAATATGTTGTGTCATGTCTTTTATTCCCTCTTTTACAATATCTAGGACCTCTTTGCAATTAATTGATATGAAGTTACAACTGAGAACTTTGTTCACCCTTTTTACAGCAATCATTCTATCACTAATCCCTACTACTGATAACGTTCCATCAGTTGTGTCATATAGCTTTTGCACTAGCATTTGAGAATCAAACACTCTCAAAGAGACAGTGGATAGAGTGGCCTGAACTAAAATCTCCACCTTTTTGCATAATTTTTGTGCATTTAGCAAGAAATTTAGAGAGGGTCTAAGCTGAGTAATCTCCTCAGAGATTCTTTTCCACACTGATACATATAGCTCTTTGACTAGGTTCAGAACTCTTGTATTTTTTGGCCTATTAGCCAACTCAAGTGTCAATTGTTTTGTTATTTTTTGCTCAGCATGAAGTTGGGCCTATATAGTGGCAATATTGTTTTTCTCATTCAGAAGCTTTTGTTAGAAATGAGTGACCTATTACAGGTTTTCCTGGCATTTTTTTTTAGTGTTGCCTTTTCCTGCCTTAGGGCTATCACTGCAGCTTTCTCTTGTGTTAGCTCTTCTTTCAAAAAAGCATTTAGGGCTTGAATAGCTTGGTGAATTTGATAAGAAATAGTATCTTGCAACTATTTTTTGAGACTCTCTATTTCATCATACTTGGTTTTGATTTTTGTAGCCATCTTTCTACCATTTTCTTTTTCTTGAGCCAAATCAGTCTCCATCTTTTGCAGCTTCTTTGATACTTTCAAATAATCAGTAGTTATAGCTAAATTGGTTTCATTCAACAGCTCAACCTTGTCTTATGGTCTAAAAAGTGACATATCCATAGCCACTACACTCATTGTATAATCTTGAGGCTGCATCTGCTCGTTTGGCCTAACTACAATAGGTGACAAATGAGTCACAGTTAGCTGCTGTTGGATTGGGTCAAATAGTGACCTTATATGTGGTGTAGCTAGAGCTTTATTATCTTTCTTCCTCTTTTTATCCATCTAAGCTTCCCTAGCCTTCGTTGCAGTGTCTGCTTGAGTTTGGAAGGTAGAGGGAGAGGCAATATACCCACCCACAAAAGGATAACCTTGTGGCAAGCCATAAGGAATAGCCAAATGTTGGCTAGGAGGAATCAGGAAAGGTATTCTCTTTGGGACAGAGGGGGACAATGAAGGCAATAATGTGGTCTGTGATGACATGGCCTGAGTAGCTATAGGTGGGGCATAGCAGAGGTGGTAGGGGATATTATTTGTCCAATTGGGATTGTCACCCCTATAGAAGAAGAAAGAGACTGAGAAGAAGGAGAAATAACACATACCTGAGGAGCAATAGATGTACTTAGTGGTTGATGTTGTGATGGCTCTACCTCCTCCTCTGAATCAGGCTAAAGTTTCAGCTTCTTATGTTTCTTTGGCCTTTCTTCTTACTGTGCTTCCTTTTCTTTAACATTTACCACTGCTACTAGTGGTGATTACACAAAACTAGGAACCCCAAAGGCTGACACTGATGTATAAGTTCTGCGTGGTGAGGATAACACATTCTTTTGTTTTTCAACAACACTGAGAGATTGGGGCTAGACAGCTATAATGATTGTAGATGAGGTTTGTCCTGGGGTCTACACTATATGAGTGGATTTTGCTTGTCCCTCTGACTCTCTACCCTATGTCTTTAGTTTGCTTATATCAAGGCTAGAGACAAGAGACAGATGCCATTCATCCCAGATTGCCTCCCATTTCTTATTTAAGTTTACATTACCAAAAGAGTGAGTTGTCTCACAAATCTCCTACCTATACTTCCAATAGGCTTTTATTTTCTCAGGTTTTCATTCTTTGTCCTTCAATGCCCTTCTTAAAATAGCATTCACCCTAATTTTAGGGTCAAAATCCTTTTCCTGAACATAAAAGGTCTCCCATGGCCTAGCCTCCTGAAAGGGAAAATCTATCAATTCTACATACAAATCAGGAATATCTTCCTTAGGGTTTAATCTATTTTCCCAAAAGGGACAGCCCTCATTCATAATTTTAGCAGTGACCTTGTTATTCTTGACCCATGAGGTTATGAAACTACTTGGGTCATATTTCCATTTATCTTCAATCAGAAAGAAACCCAGGCAAGTTAGCCTCCTCAGCAACAAGTGCTCAGCATCTCTAACCTCTAGGGCCATATTTTTCTCTACCCATGGAATATCATACATTTTCTTTTTCTTCTTCTCGATGCCATAGTCATTATCAACCACATACACTTGCCAGGTGATCTCTAAGAATGTTAACCTAGGAGTCAAAATCTTGGGTAGCAATACTAGTTCTCCATTAAAACCATGGACCCTAATGATAGTATGATGGGATCCAAAAAAGTAGTCACAAAGAGTAATGCAATTTGTCATGAGGCCTTTGACACTTGGAGTTAATCTATTTTCAATAGGCTCTGGGCTTAGGTGACAAAAGGCAGGGGTAACAAAAAGTTCCCAAAATTCATATGGGTCAGATGTTTTGGATAAGATATGTGTCCATGTAGACACAGGAATGGTCCTATTATGACCGAAACTTGGGTCATACATATTCAAATGCATATATTGTGAAAAGATGCCAGAGTTTTGATACAACATGAGGTGAAATAGATAACCTTTGAATAGGCAATTTGCTCAAAGAAATCCAGTTGATACTCCAGAGACTTGTCTACAATTTTTAATCTGAAGAGAATGGCCATTTTCCAATCATAGACAGTTATGTCTTTTTTCATTCTAAAAATGAATGCCATCATGGATAGTGCCTCTTGACTAGCCTGTGCAAATTATGCCCTTCCTATTGGTAGCACTGGCACAGTGGTATCATCATCCCCTAATTGCAATTCTGATTTGAGAAACTTCATTTGATTATTAACATTTGCCCACATTTTTTGCATTTTGGCAATGGTGGGAAATGTGGTTGTCTTGTCATGATATAGGGCTAACATGTCCCTAATGGCCTTCAGTGTAATTTGCACCATGAATTGACCCTATTATATGGTGTTTAAGGGTGCATGAAACAATTTTACACATATTTCAACTAAGTCAGGGCACAGATGTACACCTAGGACAATGAATTGTGCCAGTTGGGAAGTCCATATCTTCATTGTGAATGTTTCATATTGTCTATCCTTGGCCCTCTGGATACATATTTGGTGTGCCCTTCTCATAGAGCTTTGCCAAACTTTTGAAGGGTTGGGTCCGTGATTCTATTTGCAAAATCCTTCACCTTTGCTGGGTCAATCGCATAACCAACTTTGGAGACTCTAGTCTGCGGATAGGTCTTTAAGGGTTATGCAAGGGCTGAAGCATATGATTTGCTAGTGAGAAGCTTATCAATGGATTCGTAAATCCTAGACCCCTATTGTGAAGATTGTGTCTCCTTGATATCTATGTCTATACTGGGAATTAGCGAACTTATGTAATGAGTATGGAAGCTTTGTAATAGGGAAGGCACTTTTACTAAGCAAGTTTTGCTATGAATTGAAAGTGCAGGTAACAAGGATTTTCTTAGCAAACGTAGGTAACAGAGATTTTCTTAGCAGACGCAGGAATGGATGAGACACTATTAAGCCTTAACTCTTGTTATTAGGGTATTTAATGACCCATCAAGTCTCAAAAATGGTATTAAAATTGGATAATCGTTAGTAAATCTTATTAAATTTGCGTGGGACAGTGAGTCAGACACGTCATGAAAGTGGCTGCGTAAAGGTACCTTGGGGAATTTTGGAGATTTGAAAGAGACTTAGTGAATGTGAGAGTTTCAAAAAATTTGAAAAGACTCTGAGCCATGGCCACGTGTTCATAGAACACTTATTAAAAGAAAGATTGGGAAAAAAAACAAGGAAATGGAAACTATCTAACTATAATACATAAGAGATATTGCTTAAATGAAATGTTTCAGGTAGATCCCATTCATAATAATCTCTTTGAGTTCACCCTCCATCATTTCAAGCTCAAATTAATTTTGTTGCTTACATGTACGAATCTTATAGGGGTCATTCCAAAATGCCTCAAATTTAGCGTGTCGACTCGGCTTGGCAGCTCTCGCATCCCATTTCAAAACAACTGAGCCTACTTCAAAATGGGGATTTGAAGTCTTATTATTGAAGCAGTATTTGATTTTTTTATGTTTCATTAATGATTCATGTGTTGTATCCCTCTTTTCTTGAACTTCTAGGAGCTCAGCAAGTCTGACCTGCATGGGGCCATTTTCCTCAATTTCAATCTATTTTAATAACTGGAGAGCAGGAATCTCCAAGCTTAGGGGCATTACAGCAATCTTACCATAGACCAATTCATATGGGGACATCTTTTTCACTTGTTTAGGTGTAATTATATCATCCCACAATGCTATATTAACCACTTTATGCCACTTTTTGTGATGATCAGCCCATATTCTTTTACTAAGTCTAATCAGGGTCTTGTTGGTTGATTCTGCCAAACCATTACCTTGAGGGTAATAATTTGAGGAAGTTTTTAGATAGATTCCATGCTTTAGTGCAAAGTCAAATATTTTTTCCCCTAAAAATGCTTTAGCATTAACTAAAATTATGGTATGAGGAGGCCCAAAGCCAGTAGTGATATCCCCCATAAAGTCTAAGATCACATTTTTTGTTACTTCTTTGAGTGGCACTGCCTCACTCCATCTGGTAAAATAATTTGTGGCAGTTAGAATCCATTTGTCTCACATACTCGATACTGGATTGAGCATTCCAATGAAATAAAGACCCCATTGAGCAAAGGGTTCATCAACAATTATAGGACTAAGGGGCATTGTTGCATTCCTTCTCATCCCCACATAATACTGACAAGATTGGCACTTTTTGACCAGTTGATAACAATCTGTAAATAAAGTGGGCTAGAAATAACCTACTTGACTTATCTTTATAGCTATGGTTCTTGTAGAAAAATGTCCACCTGAGACTCCATGGTGCATTTCATATAGTATTTTCTTAGCTTCATCTTTCTCTATGCATCTTAAAAGTATGCCATCAATATTTCTTTTGAAAAGAACTTGGTCAATTAAAACAAAATGGACCCCTTACTACCTATAATATCTCCTCTTGTCCTGAGAGAGCTCTTTTGGGAAAATCCCATGTTTCATAGAATGGATTATGTTTGTGACCCAGGAGTTATGATCAATTTCTTGTATCCTCAATACATTTTCCTTTTCTATTTCTTCAATTATCATCTTTTCCATATCTTGAGCCATGTATTAGCACAACCCCCTACCTCTGACTAGCTTAGTGGGTCTAACCTCTACATCATACTCAAGTATCTTTGTTATCTAGTTATCTCTTTTTTCAGTAATTTGACCTTCCATAATGTATTCTCTGACACTAGGATGAGCTACAAGTATCATAATTTTACTTCCTGTCACCATATGCCTAAATTTCTTGAGGGCTTTTACCATAGCATATGCCTGTTTCTCCACAAATTTGTATCTGGCTTCATACTCCCTAAGAGTCTTTGAGAAAAAGGCTATTGGGTGTTCTCTCTCTTGTTGATCATTTTTTTGTGTTAGGACAGCAACAATACTGAACTCTCTTCCATAAGCATACATTATAAAAGACTTAAAGAAGTATGGGTTACTAAGTACTAGGGCTATTGTAATTGCTTTCTTGACCTCCTCAAAATCTTGTCTTCCTTTTGTATTCCACGTGAACACTAGGTCTTTCTTCAACAAGAGTGTCACTGGTCTCATTAGGCCTACAAAGTCTGATATGAACTGACTGACAAAATTAATCTTTCCCAAAAAGGATTGAACTGCCTTCTTATTTACTGGTAGGGACAAGTTCATTATGGCTATTACTCTCTCTGGATCTATAGAGACTCCTTTGGATACTATATGTCCCAATAGTTTGCCTTGAGGTACTACAAAGATACACTTCTTGGGATTTAGGGATATTCCAAACTCTTGACACTTCTTAAAAATAGATTCTAAATGATGAAAATGATCAACAACATTCTTGAAAAAAATAGTGAGATCATCAAGATAAATCAGAATGATTTTATTTATGAGTTCTCCAAATGCTACATCCATTGCTCTTTGAAAAGTGGCTCTAGCATTTGACAGGCCAAATGAAATCTTGGCATATGTAAATGTTCCCCATTTGGTAGTAAATGCAGTCTTGTGTTGATCTTCATCAATGAACTAAATCTAATTGTATCTAGAGAAATCATCTAGCAAGGAAAATCTCTCTAATCCAGCCACAGTTTGTAAAATTTGTTCCATAGAGGGTAGGGGATAGTGATCTTTAAGAGATGCTCTATTTAGGTCTCTAAAATCCACACAGAGCCTTATGTCACTATTCTTTTTTTTTACTGGTACTAGATTGGATACCCAGATTGAGTGTTTGATTGCAAAAATTATTTTAGATTCTAAGAGTTTCTGCAACTCATCCACCATTAGAGGTTCAATCTTTGGATTCACTGGCCTCTACTTCTGTCTAACTGGCTTAGATCCTTCAGTCAGTTCTATGGTGTGCTGAATGATGTCTCTGTTATATCCATGAAGGTCTTCATAGGTCTAGGCTATTACTCTATCATATCTTTCACACAAGTCAATTAGTCTTTCCCTTTCCTCTTGGGTTGCAGAATTTCCAATCTTTAGTTTTCTCCCTTCACTCACTTGTATCTCAGAATAATTTATTTTATTTGCTTGAAACCTTTTCTTCTCTAGGCTTACATCTTCTAGATCAAATAGGTTTTATAAAGTAATCAATCCTTTGGGAAGCTTATTGGTCTTTAATTGAATAATTTGGTCTCCATATGCTTCTTCAATTTTGGGTTGCAATTGATCAGCAAATTCTCCTGGTTGTTGTAAAAATGAGAGTACATAAAAATCATTTTCAAAGACTTGCCAATTTTCATCATTGTTTGGGATAGTTGGCATTATTATAACTTTAACTGACTCATTGTTGACTAATAGATCAATTGCTGGGTCAAACTATGAGCCAATCTGTGCCATCCTATCAGCTTCAGAGTTTTGGGTTCTAGGAACTACTTCAATATTGAAAGCTTCAAAATCATCTATTAAGTCCCAAATTATGTGTCTATAGGATCCCATCCCTACATTTTTGGCTATTGCCTTTTCTCTGATTTGTTTCACCACTAGTTTTAAATCTTCTTTTACTATCAGATTCTTTACTCCTTTTTTCTTGGCTAACATGAGCCCACGTACTAAGGATTCATATTCAACATCATTATTAGTACAGGCAAATTGGAAACGGATAGCTCTTAAAATTTTCTCACCATTTGGAGCAACAAGACAAATTCCTACTCTAGCACCATTTTTACTTCTAGCCCCATCAAAATTTAAGGTCCAGATTTTTGAGTATTTTTCAAATTTTTGAGTCTTTGGCATTTCTTTCCTTAAAACATTTGGGATTTCATGGTCTTCATCAAATGTGACATAAGTGCCTATACCAGTGGAGTCATAATTTCCATATGGGTCACTTTGCATCATAGTTAACAACTGGTTATTTTCCTCCTCTTTGTCATGTTCAGTCTAGTCACCTAACTCTTCAACAAAGACCCTTTCTTCTTTATTCAGCATAGAATGAGCTACTTCTAATTTTGGGGTTGGTTCATTGGTGATATGATCCTTAGATAGTGACTCAGATAGTATTTTCATTTTTGAACCATATTTGGTTCTTAAGATGAGGTGAGACCAATCAAGTGACATATAACCTCCTATCTTGGCTGTGAAATCTCTAAATAAACATAGGCCAAATACAGGGGGTATATCTATGACTACCACATCTTGATTGACAATTATATTAGGGCAAGTATATAATTGCAATGGGAGTTGTTTAATTTTCCATATTGTTTGCACCGATTTCCCATCCAACTGCATAACTCCTCTTGTAAGTGGCTCATACTTTATTTTTAAAGCATCTAATATTTGCTTAGGCATTACTATAGTATTGGCACCTGAGTCTATCATTTCATTATGTAACAGTTTCTTTCCAACTATCAAAGTCAAATAGAAGGGCTCTGGTTTGGATTTGCTTACCTCTGGTGCATTGTTCAAAAGGGTTATTGTCTGTAGAGGAACCGTGTCTTTGAACTTTTCCTTATCAGTAGGTCCTCCTTTTGTACCAGTATGTTTAGGCACTGCTTAGACCTATAGAGCTTCTTGTAACAGTGTCTTTTACTTAGGAATAGTTAATACATCCCATATTGGCACATGCGTTGGGGTCCTCTTTAGCTGATCCACCACATTCTCCGGTCCTAGTGTTTGGGTTCTTGGATAATAAGGGTACCTTGCTTTTTCTTAAACTTGTCTAGAAATTACTTGGTTTTGCACTGGCTGAGGTATTTCTTATCTAGCAGCTATGTTTTGATAACCTTGAAATGGAAGAATTCCCATAATCTCATTATTTGTGACTTCAGGCTGTTCCATCATCCTTTTCTTGGCTCCGGTGTAGTAATTTGATTGTACCACTAGCTTCTTGGAAGTAGAAGCTTCATTTAAGAATACTGACTCTTCATCTTCAACCCATGAAAACAAAGCATGCTCAGGGGCTATTTCTTCTTCTTCTTGAAAGGACATCCCTTGTATCTGAGCCATCAGGACTAAATTTTGCATACCATGGGATTGGTAGGGTTGAGTATCAGAAGTATTTACAAATTGTCCATCCATTCTTCTTTCCTCTACTATCTTTTGTTGTAGATTACCCATGGGACAATCTCTGTGCATATAAGCATTATTACAAGGGAAACACCAGGCATTGGTGCCATCTACATAATTATTCTACCCTGGAACAATCTCTCTATTTAGATTAGGGGGAACAATCTGTGAGGGTGTAGGGACTGCAACTAATTGGTTCGATGGCTGAGGGTTAGTTTGCCTTTGAGGACCCTGATATTGATTTGGTTGTAGTGGAGGTCTATTTCCTTGGTAGCCTTGATATTGGGGTTTAGGATAAGGATTCTACTATCTTTTTAGGTTAATTATCTCATTAGAAAATGTCCTTAAGATGTTCTTGATATCATCCATCTCAGATGACTGGACAGGGACAAGTTCTTTAGCAAGTTTTTGAGGAAATGTATACATAGACACAGGTGGGGCTATGGGATTAGGGACTTCTTGAGGCAAAGGTAAGGTAATCTTTGGAAACATGGGCATGGGAGGGCTTGGGGAAAACTTTCCAGAATCTATTAAGTTATTTTCATCTCTGACTGCATAGTCATAAGCTTCTGGCAGAGTCTGACCTCCAAGTGACTGAATCATTACTGATATATCTGAATTTAAGGCTTTAAGATAAAATACTATAGCCATACCTGGTAATGGTCTTGCTATAGTAGGAATTCTTTCCCAAGTCTTTTGAAATTTTGAATTGAAATCAGTCGTTGCTTCTTGTGGTGGCTTTTTGATAGTAATCAATTGTTGCAACAAAGAAGATTTATCACCTTTTTCTTCAAATCTTTCAAAAAAAGCATCTCCAAGCTGATCCCATGTAGATATTGTATTTGGGGTCAAAGATATATACCATTCCAAAGCCTTCCCTTTAAAAGAAGTTGCTAACAATCTTATAGCCACATTCTACTATGTGATCACATGTATTGCATAGACATCAGACACATCCTATAGATTTTCTTCAGGTGTTTTGAAATCTTGACCATTGAATTTGGGCAGAGCTTTCAAGGCATTTACTGGAATAGGATCCCAAGTGGCTGGTGGTACTGGGAGACTCAAAAGACTGTCAGTGTTCCAACTTGCATAATTCCTTGGGGTTATAGGTGCTCCCATGTTTGCTCTTGGTGTTGTTGTAAAATGATTGACCCTTCTTCATGAATTAGTTATCAATTATGGTAAAATAATACCTGGGTTCTTAGCAGATTGAGCTCTTGTTACTGGTCCATAGCTCTGACAACTTGTAGCTCTTTGGTTCATACAGTCTTGAAAGAAACTTCAAGAGATTGTCCCACCGGGTGTGCCAAAAATTGTTGATGCTTAAAAATTTTTTGTTTCCAACACCAACGATGGGAAGTTTCAAGAATGTGGGACTTGTGACCTAAAATGACCTCCAAATTTTAAAGAAGTTGGCTCTTCTTTATCTCAAAAGTATTGTGAGAAAAGGGATAGAAGTTAAATGGAATCACCAATGCAATGAAAAAAAAATTAACTATGGTGATGCGCCTGAGTTTAATTTGTCCCTTAATACTAAGCACAGTGAAGCTATCTTTAGGATTCAATTACATTAAAGAGCAAACAATGCATGATCAATGTAAAAGATGAAAACAAATAGAATCAAAGGCTCACAACTTAGACGATTTTGCAATAACATAGAAAATATCAACAAAGGCACATAACTCAGTCTTCTTATTAATTTTCCAATCACATAAAAGGCACAGATACATGCACAGTTATACAAACTTTCTAAATCAAGAAAATAGAATAAAGGCAAATGATATTACTGGCCACAGCAAGAAAGTCTAAAAAACTTCTTGATAACAATCTCTTGCATAAAATTCTCTCTTCTGATGATTATCTGATGATGATCCCTTTCCATCTTGCACCTAAACCCATATTTATAGCATAGGACTGGCTCAAGATTGACTGCAAGATCCAATCCCAATGGTCTAACTGAACTCTAACTTAACTGGAAGTGTCTAACAAAAGATGTCTTTTAAATTTGAAACGTTTAGCTTCCCTACAAATTCATTGGCTAAAATAGATACACGTGGCATTTCCCACTGTGAAAGACCCTATCCCAATGGTCTAACTAAACTCTAACTTAACTGGAAATGTCTAACAGAAGATGTCTTTCAAATTTGAAATGTTTAGTCTCCTGTAAGTTCATTGGCTGAAACAGATACATGTGAAACTTTTCACTATGAAATAGGCAAGGACACTTGGCAGCATCTGCTAGTCTCTGTGACTATAAACCCTAAGGCAAATAACATAGCTTGCACACTTTACTTGAAATTCCTTCATCTTTTTGGGAAAAACAAGAACTTAGCACATGGCACTTTCTGTTGCTTTTAGAAACAAAACTATTGAGACAGATGGCAGCATCCACTGGCCTTACTTGAAAACCGTCTCATTATTCAAGAGGCACTAGAAAATGACACTTGGCAGCTTTCGCATAACTTATACTCTTTACTGTATCTTTGTATTAGGAGTGCTCTATTTTTTACATGTATCATAGTCTATTGCTTTGAAACTTTATCAACTTATATAAAATGGGACTCACAACACTTCTTGCTCGAGTAGCTTCAAAAGGGGAACAGGGATAGGTGGCACTTTCTGTTGATCTTAACAAGTGACACATGGCAGCTTCTACTTGTCTATAGAAGTTGGCACTACTTTTTGAGAGTCCTACGAAAGATGACTTGTGGCGGTCTCTGTTGAGCTTTAGCTACTCTATGAGAGTCTTGCAAAAGATGACAAGTGGAAGCTTCCGCTGAGCTTTAGCTATACTATAGAAACATTTGGGACTCATTTTATATTCACATGGACGATGACACTTGGTGGCTTTCACTTACTTTAGAAATAAAACTCGGGGCCCACCACAGTCTTTACTCAATAATGAAACAAAATGAAGAAACTGTAGTTGTTCACAATTGGCGGCTTCTATCGAGCTTTAGCTAGGGACACATGGCACTTTCCACTGCATTTAGAGAAACACATCAAAACCTTCTGCAGTTGCCACTTGGTGCCCTCCATGGGACTCTAAGAGAAGCTTATTGAAATAAGATTTTGAAACTCATAAGAAACTTGAAACGTGGATGCTGACACTTGTTGCGCTCTATTGAGTTATAATGGGACACGTGGCATGTTCCGCTGCTTTTAGAAACAAATTATAATGTGTCTTGCTAGATGATACTTGGTATCTTCCACTCGACTTTGAGACTTAGACAAAACTTTAGGAAAAATGAAAACCCACACAAAATGAAAACCTGTGCAAAATGAAAACCCTGTGCCCTCTGTCATAACCATCATTACCTCGAAACTGAAACGCGCAGGGACAAAACTTGGAGCACACAACTAAAACTCAATAAAATGTAGAGTATTTTTACTCTACAAACACTTTGTAGGAGATGCCATTGTTAGGAAAATACTTCAGAGTGGTTTGTGGTAGTCTACTCTTTTTTAGGATGTGTACAGAGTTGCTAAACACTACAACATTTGTCAATGAAGGGGTAATCCCAATCAATGAGATGAAATGGCTTTGGTTCCTATGCTTTCAAAACAACCTTTTAAACAATGGGGAATTGATTTTTTTCAGACCTATAGCTCCCCCAAGTAAGTGAAGTCATGTCAGATACATTATCACTATGATTGACTATGTCACAAAATGGGTGGAAGTTTCTAGTACTCTAAGCTACAGTGCAAAGGATGCTACCAAGTTCTTATATGAAAATATTATCACGTGGTTCAGATGTTCAGTTAAGTTAATAAGTGATAGAAGCACATATTTTCTAAATAATATTATTAATACTTTTAGGGAAGAATTCATGATATCACACCATAAAATCACAACTTACCATCTGTAGGCCAATGGACAGGCAGAAGCATCAAATAAAGTTTTGGGTAAGATGTTGACAAAAATTTACAATGTATATAGAGATGATTGGGAGGATCACATTACTAAAATTATATGGGCCTATCACACACATTATAATTGAGATATTGGATTCACTCTCTTCCAATTAGTATATGGCCTCAAGGAAGTAATGCCTATGGAATACATTATACCCAGTCTGTGCATTGTAATGATCATGAGGTTAGGGGATCAGGACTCATTAAGGGCACAATTGTAAGATTTCACTCAAATGGAAGAAGATAGGGTAAGATCATAGTAGACACAACAAATCAAAAAACATGGCATGATCATAATCTATGGTCTAAGTAATTCTAACCAAACCAAACTGTATTATTTTACATGAGTGGATTTAAAGCATTCCCAAGAAATTTGTACATATGATAGAAAGGACCCTACATCATTCACAAAGTATCACCACAAGGTACCATAGTGATAAAATATTTACAGGGAACCAGGTTACCATGGAGAATCAATGGTTGTAGGTTTAAGCCATATCATCTTTAATCTCTATCATGTTTCTAAAAATTGGGTGGGTGATGAGTATCACCATGTAGTTAGTATTTTATTTAATTTTGTTTATTTTTTATTTTGTTTCATAGGATAGAAATTTTGTTAGTGTTCTCATTGCTCTGCAACACATCATAACCACCATAACTAGTTATCTTTGCAAGATGCAACCACCTTACTGAGAAAGCTCACTAAGGACAATTGGCCACAACTATACCAAACTTTGTAATTAAGTTTGGGAAGGTGGCACAAAGATAGGTACAATAGATGAAAGGCCAATAGCTAGGTTAGACTATTAATGATGCAACATCTTAAAAGATTACAGTAGTTTCAAAGTAGATTTGGTAGTAAAATGACAAGGGGATGCATAAAATGAATTGATTAACCAAAGGGACATATACTCACAAGAAACAAGTACCCAAAACTAAATCAAATATCTTAGGCACCAAACATCCCTGTCAAGATTATTTCCAACATCTAATATTAATTACAAAGAGAAAATTTGTGTCCATGCAGTTAATGCATTCAAAGGAGGCAGTGACATGAACTTGGGCACCAAATAGCTATAAAAGAAAAGGATATGGATAATGATAAGACATTACATCCTCTAGCTAACAAGAGATTTATGTGATCAACCTATCGACTATCTCTTTGCGAATAGATTTCGCACTAGGGTATAATTTATTAGACTAATCATCAGCTCCTCTCATTTATCCAACCATGGACAGAGGTTAACTATTGATCCCACTATCTAATGCTCAGAAGGATTAAATGGGAATAGGGCTACAGATCTGACAAATGAAATATAATGATCTAGAACCATTCAATTTCATCGATGGGGTAGAATCTACTCTATTTGCTCAAGAAGCCCAAGGAGTAGCACAACTAGGAACTTTAACATTAGAACATCCACTTCGAGGCTTTGACACTAAAAAGTTACTCAAGTTGCCTAAATTTGGGCAGTTAGATGAAGTAATGATGACATTGTTGAGTTGATACAACCAGGGATCTATCCATTTAGCTCAAGATATTAGCATCTAGATTAATGCACACTCAATGTCAAGAGCAACTGGCCTGTCCAATCATGGAAAATCTCTAATGCCATACAAGTCTACAGTGCCACCACTTTATTCAAATGTCAAAGAACAATACACCACTAGGGCATGAAGAGAAACTCCTATTGATTCAATTGTGGATGCTTCACTGCGCATCATGGTCTAGTGTATTAGAAAATATTTTGGCAAACCACAAATCCTGTAAAGCAAACAACAAGAGGCATCATTGACATTACCTACTGAATGATGAAGTTGTATGAGTTTTTTAATTATCCTAAAATTTTAGCAATTGAGTTTACCACAAATATCAAAGAGGTACTTGTAGGAACTATGCAAACCTTTCAATATCAAATTTTAGTTTTTTATTATGTTTCACTTAGTGGAAGTGTCTATTAGGGCCAGTAAATGTAACTATCAATTTTTGGCCTAGTGATGCCTTCACAAACATTGCATGGACCAAAACTAGTCAGTATTATTAATTATTGAGGTGGTTAAATGCATGGTGGTTGGAAGCCCTATCATTAATTCAATCACATCCCAAGATTCCTCAGGATGTCATGTAGTATCTGAGTCAACATACATCCATCATCAAACTACATAATTACATATAGATCAAGGTACACAAATTGGCTACCCCAATGCCATTCTTCATGTCATTGATCAAAGCAAAGGTTGAGGTCTACTAATAAAAAGCCCTAGCTGCAAGGTCCATACCTCTATTACAAACCATCCCTCTACAAGCCCAACAATAATAGGCAGAGTAAGTACTTGCACAACAACCCACACAGTCGACACAACCACAAGATCCATCACAGTAAGAAAAAGGAAAGAGAAAAGTACCAATGCATAGAGCCTTTCCACCTCCACCAAAGAAAAGAACTTGACAAACAAAGTCACGGCTCGAGCATCCCATGGTTTCATGAATAGTCATTGAGTGAGGCCTACCTGAGTTGGGGGTAGAGGAAAAACAAGTGTTCCAATCAATGCTAGAAGACATTGGCATTGAGATGTATGATGCAAAGGAGGAGTTCTTCTTTTGGAAAGTAGTGCACACTTTCCAAGTGCAAAATTAGGTAAGGCAAGACCTTTGGGCTGATATCACTCAACCACCTGCTTCTCTCCTTGTTGACACTTTATGATAGGAAGTAACTTAGTAGAGGTTAGAAACATAAATATTTTCAATAGAACTAGCCATGGGATCATTTGTTGCACACACCATAGACTTTTTTGTAGAAGATAACCCCCAACAAACCTTTTTTAGGCAACCACATACGCATCTGACTGTGAATCCCTCACAAATAATGTAGGAAAGGATGGTCTCTTTTTGGTGCACCTATAAAACAAAGCAGTGCACATCTAGCTCAACAACCTTAACCCCAGGGGGTGAAGAAACAAAAGCAAACACTCAAACCTCTAGCCAAATCTAGAAGAAATAAATTGGTAGAAAAAATCAGTTGGGTGAAGCACAATCATCTGAGCAGACTAAATTTAACAAGGGCATCGAAGGAGAAGAAGAACCCATGAATACAGTCATGCCTAGGGAAGATGAGGAACAACAAACTACACATGGCACACTTGAGACTAAGGTGAGATAATACGAACAAACCACTAAGGAATCACAAGAACAAGCAGTGATGTCACCATCAACACAACAAGAAGCTACATAGAATTCCCAGTGGAAGCAACAAGACACAACCATGGAGCAAAAAAAGAAAGTTGAGGAAGCAAAGGCTACATGGAAATAAGTCAAAGAAGCTAAAGATAGAAAGAAAAAAATTGAGAAAACTAAAGTTATGCACAAGCAGGCTGAAAAAGTAGAGGCAAAGAAGAAACAAGAAGAAGAAGAACAAAGGCAACAACAATAGGCCCAAGCCACACAGAATAAATAGTAGGAGAAAGCAACTGAAGCTGAATCTAAAGCCAAAGCCAAGGCTAAGGTTGAAGTGGAAGTTAAAGCTAAGGCTGATGCAGAGGCCAAAGCCCAAGCTGAAGCTCAAGCTAAGGCTGAAGAAGAATCTAAAGCGCACGCTGAAGATGAGAATAAAGCCAAGGTAGAAGCAATAACCAAATCTAAGGAGCTCAAAAATGCACAAGTCCAAGCATAGGTAGCATCCACGAGTCACACTAAGGGTGGTGAAGAAGTAGTGTAGATCCCTAGTCAAGGGCTATGGGATGTCCCTACTACATCTACCTGACATACTACTTTCTTACTTCCACTTTCTCAATTTACACCTACTCCTGTGACATTCACAACTACATCCATGGCACTTGCCACCACTGCAATGGAAACATCATTAGATGTAACCCAACTATCACTCTCCAAATAGATTGAAGGAACAACCATTTTCTAGGAATCCATTAACAAAGGGCTTCAGATTTGGAGTAAGAAGTCCTAAGGCTACATGATGAAAAGGTTGAAGCAGAGGAGAAGCTAACAAATGTGAGGCAGTTGATCAATAATGTGTGTCCCACCTTAGTTACATAAGTACTAGGTGATCAAGTTATGTTAAAAGATAAATAATTTACGATGCTATTGATAAAACTTACAAAGCATTGGGGAGCTGCGTAGAAAGTTTTGACATTGTGCACACAAGGACAATCCCTCATGTCAGAAACAAAGACTATGTGCCAACTCCTAGAGGAATATGAGTAGGTCCTAGACACTACTGCAACACAAGCCAAAAAGCTAGCCTAGGATATGTTGAACTGGAGACAACATTTAAATCAATCCCTAGTCACTGTGTAGCCTAAATTTTCTATTGCTGACAAAGCTAAAGCCATGTTGGAGGATCAAATGACAACTACGGATAAAATGAGTGGTGCACTCAAATAACTATTGGATTCTTGAGATGTTGCTATACAAAAGCTGTAAGGATGACTTCATGAAATAATGTGCAACACTTTCACAGTCGTTCAAGCCCAGAGGACAACAGACAAATTAGATGAGCTCATCTTGGACATTCAGTAGAAATAATCTAATGCTAAGGCATTGCTTACAATCATAGAAAATAATGACCTATAAAACATGATGATGATCTAGGTACCACTGCGCATTCTACATACAATGGTACGTGAAGTACTTACTGACTGGAAAATGCTCAAGCAAGATCTAACCCAAGTGGATCTAGCCATTGTACAGATAACATATGAGCCCTAGTCCATTCCTCCACAACAACTTCTACAAATCATACAGGAGAGGGAGATAAAGACACAAGCATAATCTTCGCAAATACCTTTGGTAGTGGATACGCCACTGGGCTAGCAACAACAAACTCTGTAGTCCCCCAACACACCAACCTCCCATTCATAGCAATAAATTTTGTGCTCTACAATTTTGCAACTTCCAGTAGATTCACATTTTTGTAAGATAGTCTAAACATTAGGAGCAAGGCTAGATTGGTTGAAAACCCATAAAGGGTAACCACCTAGTTATGCTAGTCTATTGAAAACTCGAAAGGGCAGCGAAGTAGCGCACAAAGGGTGAAAACTGGTAAACGACACCTAGAGTGATTACTGCAACTTTTGTTTATGACTTATCTCTGCAATTTAATTCAGCGCAACTTGCATCTTTGTCTTGAGATGAGACACATAATTAAGTCTGAGAAAGTGTTGGACGAAGTATGGAGGTTGCTAAAATCATGAAGTATATAAGATAAACACGTGTGAAGTGTTTGACTTTGTCTTTTGTGTAGTTTTGTACATATTCAGTGTTGAAAGTATAATCAGATAATTGGAGAATGTGAAGAGTCTTTCATTTTGTATCTCAGACTATTGGAAGGTGAAGAGACAACAAGATTGTAAAAGGCTATAAATAGTACTTTAATGGAACAAGAATCTAGTTCGATGTGTTGATAGAGATTAATAGAAATTGACCTGTTATGGTTTTCCCCTATCTTCTTTTATATATGATGTATGCATAGTTAAGTATTATGTTTTACTTTATTATGTTATTTGATGCAATACAAGTTATGGTCCCGTTCTATTATATATATGCTTCATCCTACTCTTTGGTCTAATTGAAGATGTCGTACATGGCCTATACTATTTTTGTATGTTTGAGGCCTTATTGTACTCTCCATTGCGCATGTTATCCCTGTAATTAGCATGTTCTAGTATAATTGCAGGAACCTCTACTAACACGAAGGGACTTCAGAGAAGGAGCCGAAGACCCCAACCTACTCCCACTAAGGATGGAAGGGCCCTGTTCGAAGCGAAAGCAAGCAAAGACTTGCAGTGGCTACCACATGAGTGAAATGGATTCCCCGCATTTCTATGATCCACATAAATCCACTTGGTATTAGCATCTTCTAGCGAATCTTTCATAGGAGGAGTAAGGGTAGGCAAATCCCTCATATGCTCGTAGGCAAGAGTCCCAACCCCATCATTAGCTAGCATGACCTTAGGATCCACGCTCTTTGAAGACACAACAAGATTCGACTGCAAACCAAAAGAAAGCATCAGAGGAAGAGAAGATGGGACTCCTTGGGTGTAGATGTTTCTCGTAAAAGAGATCATGCCAGTTGACAGTCCCAGGAAACCCTTCTGCAAA
Organism: Torreya grandis; assembly: GCA_037957365.1. Classification (NCBI taxonomy): domain Eukaryota; kingdom Viridiplantae; phylum Streptophyta; class Pinopsida; order Cupressales; family Taxaceae; genus Torreya; species Torreya grandis. Next base: position 161,786 of record JARHVA010000118.1, read on the forward strand.
CTGAGACTGCCTAGAGCCAAAGACACCTTTTTCCCTGTAGACTGCTGGGAGGCAAGAAAAGCAAAAGCACAAATCTTCGACGGATGGCCTTCCTCTGCCTCAGAAAAACAATCTTCATCCAATCTTGAGTAGAAATCCGAAGCCCTCAAATCATTTAACCCCTACAAGCAATCGTTGGGAGAACAAGCCAAACTTTTTCAATTAAATTTTGATTTCCCCCACATTACAATATTTCTCATAATAATTTTTTAATATTATTATACTATGTAATTTAAAAAATAAAAAATCTCCGTATACAATTTTTTATTACAAAAATTAACCAAATAATATATGTCTAAGTGATGTTAAATTAATATGTAACACTTAATTAATATTTTAATACTTTTATAACATGGCAATTCAAACTGCCCGTCAAAATATTTATATTAATTTATAATTCATAAATAACAGAAACCTGTGTATGTATATTAAAGCTGTATACAGCCATGATAAAGGAAATATAAATGTCTGTCATATGGTACGAACAACTTATCCGCCCTATCGCCGTCATTATTTATTTTAAAAGCCGTAAATAAATAAATTAAAAAACTATCACTTAATTTTCATTTACGGTAAAAAATTTGACTAGTGAAAATTTTAGCGGTTTCACTTAGGTAGTAAGTCAAAATTTCAATATCATTTTCCGTGTCTAAAATAATTTATTCACTTTTCTTTTTTAACCAACCGCTGCTTATTAACTCATAGATTTATTTCATTTTGAAGAATTATTTTTTGGTTTAACACTTAATTATTGACATTGTAAAATATCATTTGCGTCTCTATTGAATAAGTGTACTTTAAATTAAATTTTAATTTTAATATTTAAAAATATATTAATATTTGACCGATTAAATTTGGTTTTAAATATGATTATTTAAAATATAATAAAAAATTGAATTTTAAATTATATAATATTTTAAATAAAAAATAATATTAATATTAAAATATTAGACAATAAGATTTTTTTTTGGGGTAAAGATTAAAATATTTATGCTTGTCTATTTTAAAATGTAAAGTCTATATATACACAATATGTTGGTTTTATATTATCACGTACTTAAAATGTTTTCAAATTTTATTTTAGATATTTTTTAGTTAAATTAAATTCACTCAAAATATATGTGGGTTTAAATCTAAACATATTTAGCAATATAAATTGAAATAGAATTCCAATATTAATGTAATAAAATTTATAAATAATATTTATAAAAAAATAATATATTTTCTATATTAGATTATAACATATATCTAAACATTAATTTTATTTTCAATGATTAATAAATATAATTAATATTAAGTAATTTAATTATATAATCTAATTAAAATATAAGTTAAACTATATTTCAATTCATTTAATTTTTATTAAAAAGATCTATACATATGAATCATTTTATTTGTAATTGGAATAGACATCTTTTTTTGTTTAGTTTATTTTGTATATATATAAGTTAGTTTGTTGTGTTAGATATCTAAAAGAATTTGTATTCTGGTGGATGTATATAAATAATCATCATTCTCACTAGTCAAATTACAACTCTTTTGATAGTAGGTCTTTTTGAATTGGGATCATTATGTAGGAGGCATTTTTTTAAGAGAATAATTAACTTTAGATTCTTCCATTAAATGAATATTTTATTTTGTGATTTCACATTGGTTCAGTGTTGCTCATTTTTTATTAGTTCAATCTTATTCATGTTACTCAATAATATCTACTATTTCTGCTCAACTTTATTGTCCATGTCTTGCTCACATTATTCACGTGATTGTGCTTTGCATAACAAAAAGGCCAACATTTTAAAACTGGGGAAAACCCAATAGGTTCAAAGTTTGAAACCCAACATTGCTTGTGTAACGACCCTTTTCTTTTTGGTTTTAAGCTTGAGGAATGGTAAGGAACAAGAGATGTACAGGTGACCATTGATAATTGAGCTCCTCCAACGGATTGTCATATGATTCATATATAGGTTATGTATCTGTTGGATCTCTCTCACCTTAGAAGATATGGTTTTTTATATTATTTAGTTGAAATCGTTCTCTAATTTAATACATGGATGGTTTAGAGGAAATTGTGAACTCTCCTTTAGGTAAACATTTATTGTGGCCAGTAAAAGCTTTACAAAATCTTGTTAGTAAAGAAATTAATTATGAGATATGGAGTCTTTAGATTCAAATATTTGTACTGAGAGCACAAAATAATAATGGTGGATGCCAGATGATTCTATAATGTCTAATTCTTCATGTGTAGTTAATTTTGTGAACTAGGAATTTGACTCAAGAGAGGTGATTAGTATTGTGTTAGTGACAAAATGAACAAATTAAATTGATAAACAACACACTAAACTAACACCTTCATGCCTAGTTATTAGGGTGAGCTTAATAACAAACACAAACGACAAACACAACTAAAAAGTAAGGAAAAACAAGAATCATTCACCTTCTTTGGATGTTTCAAATTATTTTGTAGTAGTGGCTTGCTCAATTTGTGCTCATGAAGTTATCATCAAAGGAAGCTTGGCTATCTCCTCTTCTCCTTGGCACCTTATAGCTTTGACTTAGCTTGGAATCAATTTGGCATGATAACACTAATTGAAATAGCTTTTGGAGTCATTTGTTCATTATAACTTTACACTAAAATAGCTTTGAAATGATGTCCATGGCCTCTCTATTTATAGATTTTGGAAAATGGCTAGAATCAACCTGAACCGTCCATCTCAAGATTAAGATGTGTGGCTAAGGATTAATCCAATTATGCAATTAAATTTGATAAATAGACTCATCAATATTTAGGATAAAAGAGCAATTAAGAGGCATAGAGGGCATTGATGAGGCATGCGAGGCATGAATCTTGATATTTATGGTATTTATGGCCTAGGGATGTCTTCCCAAGAAATGAGCTCACCTGATGATGCAGATATTCAATATTCATTTCCAAAAATAAGTATTCAACAAGTTTCCATGGAATTCTTAATTAGGCTCTAATTTGGTTTAATTAACTCTTAAGTATGATTAAGCACTCTGTGCACAAATTACTCAAATTGATCAGAATGCTTTGTTATTAGTCTAAAATTTGACTGGATTGGAATTAAAATGTGATGTAAGATATGTTGGATTCGGTATCATATTTAGGATGTTACTAACACCAAATAACAAAGGCACTTGTCTCATGCAAGAGATTTGATAGGAAAAAGCAATCCAAAGCACCCAGGTGCAAAATTAGCATTTTGACTCGGAATGATCTGATCAAAGTTAGTTGGCCCATAAATTGCATTGCCCCATTTAATAATACTCTAACCAAAATCGACACTTGACTATATCAAGTTCAAAGTTTTTAATGTGTTTTAGTGTTTTTAGGCCAAATTATGCATTTTGGTAAGAATTGATCAAAAACCTAGTTAGAGGTCATTGGTGACCAGATTTAAGTGTCTACAATTCGCCCCTATTTGGGAAGATGTTGCAAACCGTAGGCAAAGTAATGTCTTCTCAATTAATGAGAAAAGGCATGTATGCCAAAAAAAAGATGGTTGAAGAACAAAGCTACAAATGGTGTTTGGGAAGCCTAGGATGATGCCCCCTCGAGGGAGTGGCCATCACATATGTGGATGGATGGTACCTCAAAAAGAAACAAGAAGAAAGGTGAGAATTAACCCATGGTTGAGATTAATCTAAATAAGAAAATGCTTGCATGGATTGATTTGTAAAGATGATTGATTTGCCCAAAGGTAGTTATAATCAGGAATAAAAGTCAAAATAATGATTTGCCCATAGGTGGTTATAATCATTAAGTAGACTTAGATTGATTAAAACTGATGGTGCCCCAGTTAGGGATGATTATCAAGCATAACTCAAGGATATAACCTAAAATATAGATTAAAGATGAATGGGTGCAAAGTGACAAAAGAGATGGATAGAGGAATAAGATTGATTGATGTGAATAATTTAATTATACCTGCCAACAAGGAGATGCTCGTCCTGATTAGCAATGATATAACTAGAATGGCCAATGGGTTAATTTGATCAAGGGTGGGATGGAAGGATTTGCCAAGGTGCCAAGGAGAAACTTCTATGGCTTTATTGATTGTAGATCTTCTTAAAGCTGATTTTTATTATAGCATGTGACGATAGGCATCATGATAGAATACCATGAAGACTTGGTCAAAATATGCATAAGGACTGACTCCCAATCCAATAAACACTTGAAAATAATGCACCAATAATAAAAATCATGATGATAATGTTGACGTATGAATATGGATAGACTCAAGAATAATGTGTGCAAGGAATCACCCAATGAATATATATAGACTAAGTCGAGGCAACAATACTGAAAGCAAACAAACAGGCAAGCGAACAAACAAACAAACAACTTGAAATAAATAAACAAACAAAAATCTTGAAAATAAAATAAAAAAAGCATCATAACAATGACTTTGCCTCAATAGGGCAGATCGAGGATAACTGACTAGGCTTATACAAAATAAATGTTTTTAGAGTTTAAAATATTATGAATGTTTTTGGCATTTTGAGGTATCTTAACTCGTTAGAGAATGACAAGATACCTACTCGTAAAATGGCGAGATCATTTACCTTAGGTTGCTCGCAAAACATCGATAGTGTATAGAAAGGGGGACTGATGTGACCTCAACATGAATTGAGCATGACCCATATAGTCTTGACATGACCTCAAGTCACTGTAATTTCATCCACACAAAAGGCAGAGAAAAAACCAACTAGGTCCCAACAAGTTCTCAAAGCTAAAAAATGGTCAATCAAATGAAAACAATGATGGCAAGGTGATGTGGCAATGCATGGTAAACAAGTGCTGCCCCTAGTTTTCCCATAGGCGGTTATAATTAGTAACAAGATTGGTAAAACACTGATTTGCCCATAGGTGGTTATAATCAAGCTCACATAAACAAGCTTAATACAGGATGGAAAATGAAAGATATATTTCCAGATCAACTATCACACTAATTTCATAGACTATCATTTAAACACAGACTTGATTGATTGTTAAAACTTGCTCAGAATCCCCTCACAAAAAGTGCAGGAAGAACCAAAGTAACCAAGATCAAAACAAGATTGGATAAGATAACTAAAAATAAGCTTTGGTCTAGATAGGAATGGAATGATAGGATGGTATGGTTTTTCTAAGGATAATTATGGGTTTTGATAAATTGGAATAAATGGTAAGAGGGTTTGCCCCTAGGTGATGGGGTGATTAGCTAGGATATGTGATAATGACAAAAGGATATGTAACAATGGCAATGGCAATGGCATGGTAATGTGAAATAGTATGGTACATGTTTTTGGCTTGGGTGATTGTTGGTTTTTGATGTGTTTGGCTTGGGTATGGTAAAATGGCATATGATTTTGATGTTCCTGCTAAGGTGAAGATGCAATTCGTAATCAACAAATGATACAAACAAAATACTTAATCATGTTAATTACTATCCCACACCTCGTCTAAATAACTGATCTATCAAGAACTGCCAATAAAATGTGATTCAAAGAATGTTGTTGTGATCTTCATTGGTCATTGATTTTGATTCCTTCAAACGTCGAGACAAGGTATCTTTGTAGCCTCTACAAAGGAAAGTGTGACCATGGATGGTAAACAAGGATAAATAATGGATGGTAGGTTTGATTATGAAATGGAATGGTAGATGATAATGAAATGTATAATGGTGGGGAAACAAATGAAGATTAGGACGTTCAGTCATACATAATGTTGTTGATGTTAGATTCAACATAATTTTGGTTTTAGTAGGGCCGAAGACTTGTTCTCTCGATAGGACCACCAAATTTTTATATTGTTTGATCTTGAGAGTAGCTACCATCTGATTAGGCTATAGATTGGAAGCTATTTTGATTTGATATTTGATTTTGTCTTCATCAAGTAGTGAAGAACTTTTGTGCTTAGTTATTAGTGCCTCAAAGAGGTTTTCACCAATGAAGTTATCTTGATTATCTCTTAGCGCCTTCGAGAAGGTTTCACTAAAGAATGTTGAATTTTGACTTTGATTATCTTCTAGTGCTTTCAAAAAAGTTTCACTAGAAGATGTTGAGTTTTGACTTTGATTGTCCCCTAGTGACTCTAAAAAGGTTTTACTAGGAGAGTGTTCTTATGCTATATGAATGTGGTCTTGGCCTCCTTGCTCTTCTTCAACTACTATGTCACCATGGATGCAGTTCAACAAAGTGTGATTTTGTCAATCCCAATTGACACTTGTGGAAGATGGAATGTCAATGATATGGCTATTTTGGTTGATAGTAATGGCCTGTGGAATGGTAATGGAATGGGGAGAGGCTGCACAATCCTCATAGAAGATATTAGGATAATTTATGTCAAAGCTGAAGTACTCATCCTATTAAACCATAGAAGGATCACAAATGTATTTAAATTGATCTGTAAGGCATGTGTAACCAATGTTGTAACAACCATGAACACATTCTTCTTCTAAATCTGATTCTAATTCAAAGGACTTTAAATTCGATGTTAAGACTAATTTTGATTCAGATTCTGATGTTAGTTTAGGAGTAGAACCTGACTCTAACTTTAATTCTTCATTTGATGGGTACTCTATTACGGTGATGTCTTATTAAATATTTAGTTTTGGAGAAGTAATGGCCTATGATGGCATAATAGGCTCCACAAAATTGGTTTGTCAGAGTGGGACTCCTCTAGGATGGGAAAAAGATCAATAGATAATTAGAGACTGGTATATCAATATGAGGCTCTTGAAAAATAGGCACATGGTTGAGGTGATGATTTGCCCAAAGATGGTTATAATCATTAAGAATTTACTCAACAAAGACTAGCTCATCAGTGTGAGACTCCTCGACAACTAATATAGGATCATAGGTGATTCATCACATTTTGACTTATCATAAGTGGTTGGTTCAACAAAAATATCTTGGATTGGTTGGTTGTCTTGGCTTTGGTTTTCAATGAGTTGAAAAATACCAGTTTTGAACACAACTTGGTTGTCAAAGGATTGGATCAGTTGAGGTTTGGATGGGATTGGTTCTAGATGAGGAATGGCTTTTGGTTGGATAATAGTAGGGCATTGGGGAACATGATTGCTCACATGAGCCAAAGGATGAAGTCCTAAAATGGTAACAACAGGGCATTGTGGGGCTTGATTGCCTGTACAAGCCAAAGGACTAGGTCTTAGAATGATGAAGGGGCATTGTGGAGCTTGATTGCTCACACAAGCCAAAGAATGAGGTCCTAGTATAAAAATGGTTTGGTATTGTGGAACCTAATTGCTCGCAAAAACCAAAGGATGAGGTCATGCTATGGGAATGGTGCGACATTGTGGTCTTAGAATAGAAATGGTACAATGTGGTGGAGCTTGATTACTCATATAAGCCAAAGCATCTAAGTCTTCCACATAAACCATATCATCCCAGTTGTGAGTTGGCTCATAAGCTAGTTCTTGACTTTGTTCCACGTACTGATTATTGTAAAGAAGGTATGGATCCGTATCCCAAACAACATTATCTATAGTTGGGTCTTGAAAGTCCTCCTCACAAGCCTCTTCATTCCAATCAAGGTCTTGATTTAGATTTTGTGGATTTTGACTATGTTCTTTATATGGAGTATTATAGGGAGAATAATAAAAATCCTTAAAAAATATTTCTCTATAGGGGTTCCTAGTGGGATTTTGTGCAGCCATTCTATCATAAGTTGGATTGTACATGACTCCACCATAAGTGTAGCTAGACATATCCATGTAAATGATGAAAGCTCCAAAACAAAAAGGCTTAGAGTTTTACAAACTCTGAAAAACTATCCAAATAACAAATGGTTCAAACTTGGTCGAAGGGGTGGAGCTGTATCTCCAATATGGTCTAAAAGTGGAGCTGTATCTCCAAAATAATTTGTGCTAAGACTTGGCATAAAATAATCTAACAACAAATGTCTAATGTCAAATGTCATACGCACAAAAGTTCAAGCATCTGAACAAAACCTAGCATGTCAAAGGTCTAGGTTAAAGTGTTCCAAACAAGGTCTAAACTAAGAAAGGGAAAACAGTTGCTAGGTCTTTTGTCCAAACGTGGAGTCAAAACTTAGGCTCAAATAGGTTATGTTAGGACTTTTAGCCAAATGACATCAAAATCTAGAATTGAAACAAATGTTGATATGATTTGATTTAATCTAACAAGTTTAGAAACAACTTCGACATAGACCCAACACATGAAATCAAACATAAACATGATCAGTTGGCATAAGGTATAAGACAAAAGGATCTTTGAAGAAAGACTATGTTTTCCCAAATAAGAGCACAAACAATGATAAGGATAGGTACTGAACAAACAAACCAGCAATAGTTTTCAATTCTGGGTAATCGATTAACTTAAGCTATGCAACCCAAAAGAGAAAGATCTGTGTATCAGCATCACAAATTAAGGCCTAAATAGAAATCAATCAATGTTTGAATCTAAACTTGACAAGGCTAATTGAAAACTCAATGTTGAAAATTAGGATATAACCAAACAAACTAGACAAGATTGGACAACATGAAAACACAAGACAAAAGGTCTAAATGGTATACATAACATGATTTAAAACAATGGTTTTTGATACAAGGTAAACTAGTCTTGAAATAAATTGAGCAGCCTAACGGTGTAAGCATGCTCGAATGATGTGATCTATGCTATGTTTCAAAGACTCAAAAGGCTCAAAATGTTTTGACATGATTTGGGCAGCATAACACTACCCTCCTTAGCTCAAATACATTGTTTTGACATGGCTTATAAACAAAAAAACAAGTTTTAGTCTCAAAACATACCAAGAAAAAATGACCAAAATACACTAAGTATAATTGTCCAAATCCTAACAAGAGTATGGCAATGTGGGGTTGACTAAACTAGCAAGCTTTCAAATGTTTTGAAGGGAATAAATTGCACAATGAATTTTACGTCAAATGATGCAAAAGATAAGCATAAAAATTGGGTGACCACGGCATTGGCTAGTTGTAAAAAGGTTTAGTATTTTTCACAACCACTACATCCTATTGTTCATTCAGTGTAGTGCGATGTCCAAATGTAAATACGTCCCATGTGCAACTCAGAAGGAGTAAATGAAGTCAATGCCGAGAGATGAAACCCCAGGTTAAAGCTTCCCTAAAGAACTCACGGGAGGTAATGACATCCCCCTCGCAAGCCAAGTTTATATGAAATAAAGAAAACATAAAATAGAAAGACTTTAGGGTCGCTGTCAAGGTCACCCAATACTTTTACGAGTTTTTGGGGAGTGCTTTAGATGACATTCTTTCTATGCCTTGGACTAGGCAATTTATAAATAAAGAAAACATTTTTGATTCCAAGGGTTCCCTAAAGGGGACAAATGAAAGAGCATACACACCACATCCTTGTATTTTGTGAAAACAAAGTGCTAATTGAAACAAGTGAAAACAAAATTGATAAGTGTGTTCAATTTTAAGCCCAAATTAAAGATTTGGTGGTGTTCATTTGAGTCCCTAGTCTTAATTTGTAACTTTGAAAGCTAACTACAAGATTTAAGAAAGAATACCCTAAATGATTTTCTTTTAAGCACCAAAATGAAAAGCTTGATTCATTTTAAAACACCTTAAAAGAAGTTTAAAAGGATTTATTTAAGCATGCTTTGATGATTTTTCAAGTAAAAATTGCAAAAAAAATGTTAGCAAGATGTTTAGCTTATAAGCACTCTTGAAGATGAAACAACTAACTTTAAAAAAATGAGCTCTCAAGTTTGTGTAAAAAAATACAGTGATCGTCGACGATTATACTAACCTATGATGGTGACGTTTATGCAGACCGATGATGGTCTTACTAATCGATGATGGTTATGCAGATCGATAATGATTTTACTAACTTAACCGATGATGGTTATACTTAACTGACAATTGTTCATCAATGATTTACTCAACTGATGATGGTTAATGTGTAAACCCATGACAAAGAAAAATAACAAAACAAAGAAAATCAAATTGTAAAAGTTTTAATGATCTAAATGAAGATTTTAAAGTTGCATTATGATCTTCTTCATGTGTGGGATGCGTTTGGTCCCATTAGGCATGCCATTATTTAAACTCAGAGTTGACTCAAGAGAGGTGATTAGTATTGTGTTAGTGACAAAATGAACAAAACAAATTGACAAACAACACACTAAACTAACACCTTCATGCCTATTTACTAGGGTGAGCTTAATAATAAAAACAAATGATAAACACAACTAAAAAGTAAAGAAAAACAAGAATCCTTCACCTTCTTTGGATGCTCCAAATGCTTTTGTAATAGTGGCTTGCTCGGCTTGTGCTTATGAAGTCTTCATCAAAGGAGGCTTGGCTATCTCCTCTTCTCCTTGGCACCTTGTGGCTTTGGTTTGGTTTGAAATCAATTTGGCATGGTAACACTAATTGCAATAACTTTTGAAATCATTTATGTATTATAACTTTGCACCAAAATAGCTTTGAAATGATATTCATAGCCTCTCTATTTATAGATTTTGGAAAATGACTAGAATCAACATGAACCATCAATCTTAAGATTGAGATGTGTGGCTAAGGATTAATTCAATTATTCAATTAAAATTGATAAATAGGCGCATCAATATTTTGGATAAAGGAGCAATTAAGATGCATGGAGGGCATTGATAGGCATGTGAGGCATGAATCCTGATATTTGTGGCATTTATGGCTTAGGGATGTCTTCTCAAGAAATGAGGTCCCCTGATGATGCATTCAATATTTATTTCTAAAAATAAGTATTCAACAAGTTGTCATGGAATTCTTAATTTGGCTCTAATTTGATTTAATTAGCTCTTAAGTATGATTAAGCACTTTGTGCATAAATTACTGAAATCGATTAGAATGCCTTGTTATTGGTCTAAAATTTGACTGGATTGGAATTAAAATGTGATGTCAGATGCGTTGGATCCGTTATCCCATGTAGGATGTTACCAACACTAAATACCAAAGGTATGTGTCTCGTGTAAGAGATTTAATAGGAAAGAGCAACCCAGACCACACAGGTGTAAAATTGGCATTTTGACTCGGAATGATCTGATCAAAGTTAGCTGGCACATAAATTGCATTCCCCCATTTAATGATACTCTAGCCAAAATTGGCACTTGACTATATCAGGTTCAAAGCTTTTAATGTGTTTTAGGCCAAATTGTGCATTTGGTTAAGAATTGATCAAAACCCTGGTTGGAGGTCATTGGTGCCCAGATTTAGGTGTCTACAAATTCAATGGAAGTTTAGCCTCCTCCAACAAAGGAATTGAATCTACCAACAACAAAGGAGAAACACAATTCAATGATGAATATTCTTGAAATGCAGTCATAAGATCATCAAATTTAACCCGTCATTTCACCATTTTAAGATTAAAACAATTTAAGGATATATATATATATATATATATATATATATATATATATATATATATATATATAGAGAGAGAGAGAGAGAGAGAGAGAGAGAGAGAGAGAGAGAGATTTTGGAATCTCAATGTCTTGTCCCCACATCAATGGTATTGTTGTATAGATTCAAGCATCACATTGAATGTGAAGCCCTGCCACAATGAAATCAACTCTTATGACATCGTCACCCACACTTGACAATAGAAAATAGCCAATAAAAAATGATGCCACCTTGTAAGCTACGAACCCCTTTGCAATGGGTGTAGGTCATATAAAACCACTAAATGCCTTAAAACCAACTTTGGTGTACGACATGGGCCCTTTGATGTATTGTATCCCTTGAAATACTCTGTCATTATCCCTCACCATTATCACCCAACGAACTTTGAAATTTTTCTCCACGAATATATTCTATATGGTCTTACCCTTCCCCACTACTTTAACAGTATTAAATCTCATCATAAAATGTCTTGTCTTTACATAACACATTACCACATCGTATAAAAAACACACAACCTCATTTTCCATTAATATTATCGTTACTTAATATTTTATACACAAAATTTTAAAAATAAAAAAATAATATATATTTAAATTAATATCTAACTCCTTAAACCTGAAATTTTTTTTGGACTTCTTAGGATCCTTAATTCCATAAACTATTTTAGTCATGTGAACATTAATAAATTATCCATCTATCTCAATCTTTAATCTATAATGTCATTAGTTATGTTCAACAAGGGAGTTAAAAGATATGTTTCTATATGTATTTGACATGTAAAGTGTCTTCATCCCCACTCCCACTCCCACTCCCACTCCCACTCCCTTTCCATTTTATGGGTACACTTAAAGGGGATTGATTAGGCAACATAGAAAGCCACCCGACTTGGGGCGTTGAAAATTCATGTGCTCCGCCTCCTCACAATTCAATGTGATGATAAAAGTTGCCCCGCTGGAGACGAAACCTTGAAATCGAACTTTCCCACACACCTCCCCTTTTCCTCACTCACCTAAAACGAGTAGAAAGTTGAAAAAGGTTGAATTTGACCGCCATGGAATGGAATTGGTCCACCTGCTAAACATTTCAGTTTACAACGCATAACTTGCTCCGCGTTCGCAAACACGTTAACTACAAATTTATCCGTCCACTTTTCTATTCTTACACAGCAACGTCGACGAACATGTCTGGAATGAGCGTCAAAACTAGATAGTCTTTGCACAGTGAAATTCAGGAGCAGCCAAGACGAAGATCAGGTTTTGTATTCTATTCGCGTGTAATGTACAAGTAATGGGGGCGCCGGGATACCAAGAGAAAAGATCCTCCAAGTCCTGGAAGCTATTTGGGATGCCTTTCTGGAACAGCCCATCGGAGGATACACAGCCAATTGTCAATCGAAATCCTAATCATAATAACAACCATACCAATGATTCAGGTCCTAATGGCCACAGGCATCGATCCCTGGCCACCATGGCTAGAGCTTCGCTTCTTACGTGGCGGAGTCTCAGTCTCAACCCTGACAGGAAACTCTTTTTCTTATGTACGCTTATAAAATCTCCTCTTTCTCAATTTCATGATGCCCTGTTTTGGCTTGAATTTGATGTCCTGTTTTGGCTTGAATTTGATGTTAATTGAATTGGGATGTGTAGATGAACCTGGTAAACAAGTCTCAAGTGCCGTGAGAATAAAGAACATCAGCCGATCATACGTGGCTTTCAAGGTAAGTTTAATTTTTGAATTGGTGAAATAAGAATTTCCCTGGCTTTCCAAATGGGGGGTAGCAAGCCGGATTGATTGTGGGGGAAAACTTCAGGGTTAAGTACTTAAGTCCCTCGTAGTACTGGATAGGTGATTGACCCTGTTAGTGACAATTGATGTTATATGATGGGTCATTTCTCTAATTTCAATTATATTGCTTCTAACTCTGTTTGCATCTAATGAGCACCATGTGGACTATTCAAGCCCTTATGAGAGATCTGTCAAAGAATAAATCACTACTCATGAAAAATGGATAATTGAAGGAATTGAGTACTAAATACTATATGTGATTGATGCCTATATAATTTTTTTACATAGTGGAAACTTCAATCGCTCAAAAATAAGAATTTACTTTGACTGTGGGTGCTGTTCTGTTTAAATTTGATTCAGTTCCAAACAAATGCTCCCAAGAGCTGTTTTATGCGGCCTCCCAATGGCATCCTCGCTCCCAAAGAGTCCATACTGGCATCAGGTAATACTGTCATTTTCACTTTGGTTACTTTGGTGGTTTGTGTTCTGTAACCTCTGTCTGATTGTAAAGTTTGCTCTGCAGTTGTAAAGTTTGTGGAACAGCCAGAACATCCCGAGGAAAAGAAGACTACCAAGGATAAGTTTAAGATTGTTAGTCTGAAAGTGAAACAGGGCACGGAGTATACCCCCGAATTGGTAAGCAATATTCTGCCCTGTATTTTAGGTTATTTCTGTAATTTAAGTTTTCCCTTAAAACTTGCAAAACAGAGGATAGACTCTGCAATATACTGGATACATTTTGTTTCTTTAAAAAATTATTTGTTTTTGTGTACTAGTTCGAGGAGCAAAAAGATTTGGTGTTCGTAGAGAGAGTGCTCAGAGTAGTGTTTCTTGATCCAGAACGCCCTTCTCAGGTATATTTCCCAATAATATCATGCCCTTGTAACTTCATGCATTTTGTGAGCTATAAGATATGAAAAGCATTTCGAGCTTAGACAATTTGGCAACGCTTGATTTATCACAAGCTTTATCAAAGGGTCCAAAGCCCAGAGGTACAAATATGAATTAAATTTATAAGTGCTATGACCTAAAAAATATAGTATAACACCTTACCTTTAAATGTGTGAAACCCTGATAATTACAAGGCAGAATCAGGTGGTTCGCCTGAATTTAAATTTAAAAGTGCGAAGTGTTGTCAATCAGACTGAAATAGAGCCTGTCTGAATAGATTGATTCATATCTGTTAATCACGCTCTCTGAACTTTTTCTTAGATGGGGGATAGTGAATACTGAGTCCTTTACTGATCTATCCATGGATGATGAACTTTTTATTGAGAAGGATCTGGAGAAGCTGAAGAAACGGTTAGCTGAGGCAGAAGCTATTAAACAAGCCCAAAAGGTTCCGCAAGATAACAAAGCAGCAAACACAGCAGCTCCTCCGGAAGGAGTTATTGATGAATGGGTGAGTTTAGACCTTATGGCCTCTTTTTGTATGGTTCCATCTGTATTTGCAATTTACCTTCTTTTTGAAGGCACAAGGGAAAAAGTATTTTGAATGTAAATTTTTGTTTTGCAGAAAGAACGCAGAGAGAAATATCTTGCCAGGCAGCAGGATGAAGTAGATTTTCTATAAATTTTACCTAATTTGCTGGTAGTTCCATCTTTTTTATTATGGGTTACTTCTTAAATTATATATTCCAAAGCAGTGAGAGAGACAGCTTTTCCCTTACCAGAAGGAAATTGAGGCCTCTAAATTATGTTGTCAAGATACATTTTGGAATAAGAAGCTTGTCAATACAGGATGCAGGTTTTATTATCATTACAACACAGTCATATGTTGCATCATGGTGTTATCATTTGCAGTTTTCATAATAAGACCACGAAGTGGTTTACCCTTGCTCGAGCTGGACGAAGATGTATTTCAATGATTCCTATATATTTCATCAGACTAGTCACCCACAGTAAACTATTGGTTTCTTCAAAACAGGCATATCCATTCTCAGTTGGGTTGTGGAGCTTAATTCATTTGTTTTATTGTTTTCAGAGGATTGATTTACCTGTTTTAGTTGTTCTGTTGAAAAGAACATATATTATTATTTCGAGCTCTGCTTTCTTTGCACTTTGCATATGGATGGTATTTTGTAACTACACAATTTTGTATACTTTGTAGGGATATTATATGATTTTATTGGGTGTATATTTCTTGTACTTATGATTTTATATCCTTGACATCTGTTGAGAAAATAATTGGCAGCCTGTTGCTGATAATTCTAAATCAGTTGCGGATTTACTTTGCTTAAGACATCTCAGGTTGCTAACATTTTATAATTAATGTTTTGGAAATGATTCTTTATATTTTGAAGGAATAAATGAAGTCTCCCAGCCGGGGAATGAAGACTCCTAGATAACCCTAATTGCATAGTAATGTCTCTACCCAAACCATTTTTAAAAGTATAAATAGATCACAAATGCCGGCCTCTTATTCCCAGTAAATGTGAAATTCCAATGGTCGGTTAGATCAAATCTATGATTGAGAAGAGATAAGGGAGAGAAGAATTGAGGGCCCCTAATCATAGTCAATTTCAGAAGGCCTCATATTGAATAACACGCCCTGGGCCCGATGAAAGGAATAGGAATAGGAATAGGAATAGGAATAGGAATATGCGAACACCTACCTACTCTCCATTAGTGGATGCCATGCCATGCCATGCCATGCCAGTGGATACAGTGTGTATTTGTGCAATCTTATCTTGACTTTGTTAATTTTGATGGCGTTGCTATAACGCGTAAAGTTCGTTTCTACATTTGATTTATTGCAAAGTGGGGCCCGTTGATGCGCGCACACACATTTCATCTCATTTTTTAGCCTTCTGATAATGACAGCTTATTAATTAAAAGAAAAACTGCCTTCAGCTTTGCCGTCTTTGACGATTTATTTTTCCCAAAATGCTTTTGAAAATTGCACTCTGCTAATTTATGTTTTTAGACGGTCGCCCCGGGGCCCCGGCCCTCAGATCGGTTTCAGCCATGATCACACTCTAAAATTATATTTGCTAAAGTCTAGATGTATCATATAATTAGTTTAATAATATTTTAATTTAAAAATGTGGAAAAACAAAGTTTAGAGTTATATATTTTCAATAATAGATTACAAAAGAATATTAAATATTCTGAGTAATAATAAATGATGGTGGAAGATGTGGAGGATTATTTAATTTATCATTTCAATTTTTCCAGTGGTTATCAACAAAAGTTTTGTAAAATTAAGTAGAAAATTTTATTATTATTATTTTTAATTTTTATCTTTATGTCATTAATGTTGGTAGGTTAAATAGTAAGTGCCAAGCAAAATAATTTCCCTTTGCTAATGTGTAAAGCACCTAGAGTAGCTAGCACCACCACTACCACCAACATTATTATAACTACTAGTTTGAGGATTTAAAAATGGGGATGGAAAACATTTTCAAAGAGAGTCATTATGATCTTCCTCGTTATTCATACACACAATTCTATATAAATCATTGGCCATGAGACTCCGCTAATAATACAATGGACACTACCCCGATAATATCTCCAATAATCTAACAAAACTTGGAAGTAAATAAAAAAATGAAATTTTGTAAGGGATATTTTGAAATTTCTCAAGGCAACTATTTTTATGAAAATTAAAGAGCTATTTATTTATTTATTTTAATTTGAATGGTTTCATATTAATTTGTATAGTTTTTAAAAGTCACTTAAATTTTGGAGATAACATCTAAATGAAAAATGTAAAGAAAAATAATGAAAGGAAAATATGAGCTTAGGCCATTTAAGTAGTTACATAACAGTTGGAGATAAAATTTATATGGAAACTCTAAAGAAAAATATAAATTTTAATCATATGTTTTTGAATTTTTTTAAAGGAGTGGTTATATATATATATATATATATAGATAGTGTTGATCGTTGTTTTACGCAGTGATCTTAAGTTAATAGCCAAGGTCTAAGTGGTATCTATTTCACTAAAGTCATATGGGTATAATCTCAGCTTCAACTCTTATTTCATGTTAGGTTTTACTAATATTAAGAATTGATATTTGGTGGGCTCTCTATGAACTAAACAACTTCACCAATTGAATTAATAATTGTTCACAATGGCTCCATAATTTCAGTGTCCCCTCTTAGTCTATTTTTCAAAATTTCTATATTAAATTACAACTCCTATTTGTAAAGGAAAATATTTTACAATTTATTGTAGGTTGTTGAAGGAAATATGTATGGAACTAGTTTTTTATTGTCTAGGGCTTGTCGATATATTTATCTCCCTTAGTGTATACTTCCACTAAAATCGTGATTGAGGTGGGTCGGCTTTTAAAATTTTGCCAAGAGATGTGTTGTATACTATCCTTCATATTACCACCTTCGAAACACCATTGCATTAACAAACTTGTCCTCACGAGTCTCTTTATTCTTCATCTGATCCCTTTTCCCCCATTGTTTACATGTCACCAACATCATCAATCTAACAAATGATAACCTGTGGCACCCCTTATTTTGCCGAAAGTCATCAGCCTAGTCAATGACAAGCCAATTTCTTTAGATTTATTTTATAATTTTTCGATTGGGCCAATGACATTAGCTAAAGCCGATTGTTGAATTTTAAGGTTCTAAACCATATTTATAGGTTTTCCTTTATCATTTCTATTTAAAAAAAATGTAAAACTACTTTGCTTGCCCATACAATTCTACTTCAAGAATAAAAAGAGGAATTAGGGGTTAAGAAGAGCTTACACCAATGAAAACAAACTTACACAAAGGACTTAAAAGCTTTCAACAATAGGAGTTGTGTCAGTGAGGTATATCAAGTATTTAGAATCTTCAACTTTGGTGATGCAACTGTGGTTAGGGGTCTTAGTTAAGAGATGCATTCTATCACGTAACCCACAACTACACAACGTAAATTCACAAAATATAATGTAATTTTATTGCTACAAACAAAGATATATAAACACTTAGATTTATCACTGATAGTACAACATTACAACCCAAACACAAACAACCTCACATATGCTTATAGGCTTACAGATAATAATCCAACAACACAATGTGGTTCCTAATGACTCAATCCCAATAGCCATTCCCATATCTGTGTATAGTTACACTTTAGAATAATTCCTAATATGGAATCAAATGCATTTTTAAATGTAGGGGATATGTTTATATAGACACACAATCCACCTATTTTACATTAATTACTCAAACAATCCACTAACATCATTCAATGCACCTTAGTGCACCATAAATATTAAATGTCTAATACAATTCCAAAACACTATAGCACATTAAATTTAATATATCACAATATACTACATTGCATGAAATATTAAATGAATCCCTAATAGCTTCTCATGATTCAAGAAATTAAATGCAACAACTCTTTCCCATAACACGTCACAAGGATATATGCACCTAAACCACATTGTGCATTAGACAAGTTGCACGAAAGTCATGACCAAGACTTTGAAACCAATAAATGCATCAATAAAGCCTTGGCCAAGATAATTATATACTTACCACACGTCACCACAAGCTCACTAAATGACTCACAAATCATCATAGCACTTATGTGGTAAAGAACAAACTCCTCCAAAATCTCTCACCAACCCTGTTGCTTCTGTAAAAAAGAACCATTCCATGTGGTGACCCAAATGAAGGCTTTTATGTTCTAGAATATGTCTCAGATATTTGGAGTTACTTTGCATATCTTTGCAATGTTGCGCTTGTGCAAAATACCAAGACCACTTGTATAAAGTGTAATGTACCTAGAGTGGTATAATAGTATAGTGAATAATCCCACATGCATCAAAATATCCAGTGGGGTAGGTAAGAAATAGTATAAGTATGGGGGCATATGATGTTATAGGCATTGAAGAAAAAAAATCAAAAAAATGGTCATGTTGTAATGGATGCATTTTCGATTGAAACCGACATCCACTCTTTAGTTTTCATGGGGACTCCTATTTTATCTGGAGGTAATTTCATTATGGCCTTGACTCAACTTCGTCAAATGGGGACCATCCGATAATATCAAGCAGCATTTGAAGCACTCACCAACTAGACTGTAGGCTTCTCTAATGCCTTCTTCCCATATTGCTTCATCAATGGTCTTAATGATACAATTCAACATGAGGTTGAAATGTTCAATCCTCACACAATGATGGAAGCTGTGGGCTTAGCCAAACTTGCTGAAGACTACATTAACTAAAAACATCTCTAAATAATGCCCCCTTAAACCACAAAAGCACTAGAGCAAGTAACAAAAGTGCTTGAGCACTCCTCTAATGAGTCCATTCAGGTAACCACCATGCTCGAGCAGACCCCAGATAAGCCCAAGCCAACAACCATAGATACCAAGTAGGGAATTGAGGCTCCACCTCCATCGAGAAATAATGCTAAGGGGGATGGCATATAGCCTCAATTGGTTCACAAGGACAACTGTTTTGTATTCCCTTGTTCTAGATTTGAGCATATGATTGTCATGCTTCAAATCTCAGTGCTAGATACTAACCTCCTGGCTGACCTGTCTTCCCTTGAGGTTATTTCATACAAAAATCTCTATGTACTTCAATCTCATGTTATACTGCTTGCATTCACACTATTCATGTCTATGTTCATATCCCAACATCGGTGGAAGAAGTGGAAGCAGAAATGAATGCATGACAAATCTTCCATCTGGTCTTCAACCTATTTTTGGTTTGGCTTTCATTTGATCCTCCTCTTAATTCTTATCATGTTTTGAGGTAAAAAAATATTTAATGGAGATGGAATGTAATGTACCTATAGTGGTATAATAGTATAGTGAATAATCCCACATGCATCAGATTATGGAGTGGAGTAGGTAAGAAATAGTATAAGTATAGGGGCATATGATGTTATAGGGCATTGAAAAGCTATTATAATTGAGCTAGGATCAAAGAAGGTAGCCCATTCAAAGTGGCCCATGATTCAAAGTTGCTCTTTCTACAAAAAGAACATAGATTTAATATAATTAGTATTGTCTAATTTTCCATATTTCAACATACAAGTTCTTATCACAAAGCTTCACAAGTTTATTTAGATGAACAATAATTAAAACTACACATAACAATAAGCATGCAAAATATTACAAGCAAAATATATATGCATGCTCTTACTTTAAACAAAGCTTATACAGATCATGGGTTCACTCAGAGTAGTGCAAAACAAGGCCAATTTTCCTAAACTAACATATTTTTTTGGTTGATGTAAGATTACACCTTAACCTAGATGCTCATGCCTCATACATCCCAGGTACAAATAATTGTGATCCAAAGGTCAATTCAAAAAAAGTCCTAAAGTAGATCAAAACTTGTACCATTATGTAGAGACCATTGAGACCTTTCCAACTGTATGCAAAAAGTAGAAAATGGAGCTCATATGTTCCTTGTGCAGCCAGTCAAAGTTCTAGTCAAACTAGTCAAAATAGGTCAAAGTTGGTCAAAATATAGAAATTATCCAACATGGAATGATTTGAGAATAATTCCAATGCATATAGTTCATTGTGAGCTTTCTGGCATAAGTTACGGTTCATGAAATAGAGTCTGTATGTGAAAGATATGGTTGGTAAAAATTGTGGTCAAACTTGGTCAACAAGGTGACGTGGCAAATGTGGATCAATAAATATGTGACATGTGGCATGAGGTAAACAAGAAATAAAATCATGCAGTTTCATAATTTATCTTTGACAGGTAGAAAAGGGCCGGCTATGGGAGCCATAGCCGGTGGAGTCCACTTTTGTCTCAAAGAGGGACCTTGCCACCGATAGAGCGATGGAACATTCATCCAGTGGAAGACAAGTGGCAAGTGAAGATTAGAGCACATGGTGGGTCCTCAAGCCACGACGTGGCTTGCCACCACTTATATTATCTAATAATTAACTATATTATTAATTAATTACTATATCCCATGTCAAACTTATCACTTCCATGTTCTAACCACGAAATCACCATATACCTTCCACATGACATCCACAAACATTCACGTTCTAACCCAACATCCACGTGAAGCCCCAAAAATCCATGAAATTTCCACATACCATGAATTAACCAACATGTGTGCCATCCACTTCGTATAATATGCCTCTAAAGGCATTACTTACCATGAGTTTTGTGGTATATCTATATCCCACGAAACTCCCACTTTCTAAATGTGGGGTAAGGATTAACGTGCCCACCAAAAGCGAAGGCAAGAGACTCAAACCTTCATCTTCCCAACAAAAAGGATAAGAACCAACCGCACCATCGATGGGTGTGAATGGCTATATAAAGCTAGGAAACTATTTTTGTAATGCATTAAAAAATGCTTAGCAACCATAGCTAGAGGCTATAAGGAGCTTGTGCATATTGCAGAAGGAGTTCGGAGCAAAATTTGGAAAAAGTCTGAAAAGAGGATAACATTATTTTTATCTGAAGAACAACTTTGTAGTTGTTCAATTTTCATTTTGGAGATGTTTGTAAGTAATTTTTAAATGTTTTTCCTAATACATCGGTCGATATTAGACCCGAAGACGTAGGCCTTTGTGACGAACTCTGTTATCAATTGTGTGTTTGAATTTCTTGATTTCTTCTCATAAAATTGTTGTTATGATTTAATTTGTAAGTTAAATTTTTATATTATTCTATAAAATTATTGTAAAAGCAAAATCAAATTATGTTATTGTATTATTGCTTAAGTTTACAGATCAGGTTGGTATTAGAGCGGTTAATGTGCTGGGCTAACCTCTATGTAAACATTATTTTGAAATGTCAAGTTTGATATCAAAACTAAAATTGTGGGTGAATTTATGATTTTATAATTTTAACCAAAATTAGTTATTATAGAACAATGGATCCAATGCTAGCCTAGATTTAGTTTTTATTAAATTCCATTATCACTAAGATAATGCAATTCCTTCAAGCCCAAGAGAAAAGTTGATAAGCGATAGAGCAATAATAGGAGCAATAAATTGAGACGCTTCAATAGAGCATTGATGCACTATGAGTAGAACTACAACAAGAATGCCGACAGAAGAAGAGGATGCGTGGAAATTCAAAGATTTATGGACATTGTGCCTGATGAGGTCATATTGTCGAGAAATGTTGGATCCTACACCCTAGTAAGGCTCAATATGGTTTAGAAGGTGGAACAAAGAAAGAGGTAATGCACCAGCCATGTCCAATAGAGGTCAATCCATTCAACTAATAGTACCCTGTCAAGCAACTCTAGATTCTCTAATGTGATAATTATTACGAATGGAAGTACCAGATATTATGCTACACTCTAAAAAAAGTCAAATGCAAAACTGCACTGCTATTGCTAAATGGAAGTTTATGTAGATCTATTTTGACTAGAGTTTTGGAGCCAATTATATTATTGAAGGTCTTATACAATGTCTGTAGCTAAGGACTCTTCCATTACCACACACTAAGACATTTGGAGGAGTTGATGGCATAGTACAAGGACATGCAACTCATTATGGCATTTTGCATTTTGGCATCAGAGGGATATTATTTGATCAAGTAGCTCTTGACATAACTCTGGGAGAAGCTAAGGAGATAACTTTGGGTAATTATTATCTCACATCTCGGCATGCCAAAAACACTACATTAGGAGAAGGAATCCAACTGACAACTAATCATACTGATGAGATTCAGTTTGGGACAAGTCAGACTACAAAGGTACATTCTAATTATAGCAGTGATTCTTCTAATTCACATACTCCTGCTAGTCCTATTAATGAAAATGATGTTGTAAATTCAAAAGCAAATAATGCTCTGATTATTAATGTATCTTCTGATGTAAATTATGAAGAAGAAAGCAATGAAATCAATTCTTCTAGCTATAATCAATTGGAGAGATCAGGGACATCATGGACCTCCTCCATTCCGTTTTGAAGCTATGTGGATTAAACACAAAGGTTTTAGACAAATGGTGGCTCAATGGTGGAATATTCCCATTCAAGGTACTCCCATGTTTAGAATAGTCAAGAAACTCCAGCACATTAAACAAGAAGTTTATGGCTGGAATAGATACAATTTTGGGCGGGTTTTCCAGCAGAAGAAAAATATAATGGGAAAACTCAAGGCTATTCAGCAACTGATTGATCAAGGGGATGACTCTGAGGACACCTTAGAAGAAGAGAATAGTCTATCTTTATAATGGAAGAATCTGATGGAAAGGGAAGAGGTTTTTTGGAAACAAAAATCCCGTGTTCAATGGCTCAAAGAGGGTGATAGGAACACTGCTTTTTTCATCTCTCAGCTATGAAACATAGAAAAGCCAACTCAATAACTAAGCTTGTCCTAGATAATGAAGACATTATTACTAAGGATAATGAAATAGGGGAGCAATCCAGGGTGTTCTTTCAGAATCTACTTACAGAAGAAAACAATAATGATAGAATTGATAGATCTATGAGTCAATTCATTGATAAAATCCCCTATTTGATAACAGAAGAAGACAATTTGGAAATGTTAAAGCCTATATTCGATGAAGAAGTACATGCTATTTTATTCTCCATGGGTGCTTTTAAAGCCCTGGGTCCTGATGGCTTTCCTCCTATATTCTTTCAAGAATATTGGGAGATTGTTGGAGTGGACCTCACGGTTGCAGTTCATGATTTTTTCAGATCTAGAAAACTTTTGAAACAAGTCAATAATACCTTCATTGTACTTGTTCCTAAAAAATTTCAACCTTTACACCTTGCTGATTTTAGACCCATTAGCTTATGCAACACTGTGTATAAGATATGTACTAAACTACTGGTTTTGAGAATTCAACCCTTGCTTGACAAAATTATTTCTCTTGCTCAAAAAGGTTTCATCCTGGGCAGACAGATTCTTGATGCTGTGATCACCACCCATGAGACTATCCATTCCATGGATAAGAGCAGAATCCCTGGGATGGTCCTCAAGCTTGATATATCCAAAGCTTATGATAGAGTCTCATGGACTTTTCTATTCCAAGTGATTAGAAAGTTTGGGTTTAATGATAAATTGTCTTGCTTATTATGGAATGTGGTCTCTTCTGCTAAATTCTCAATGTTGGTTAATGGTGTTCTTAGAGGGTTTTTATCCTCCTTGAGAGGAATTCGTTAGGGAGACCCTCTCTCCCCATACCTATTCATCATTATGGCTGAGGCACTGAGAAGATACATATAAGCTGATATAGTTTCAAAAAAGCTAGCAGGCATCAAACCTGCCTCTTCCCTTCATCCTATGGTTATACAATAGTTTGTAGATGATACCATCTTATTTGGTATATCATCGGTGATCGAAGCTAGAAGATGGAAGAATATACTTAATGATTATGCCAGAGACTTAGGACAAAGAATAAATTTCTAGAAAAGCAATGTGTACTTCTTCAACACTCCCAATGAACTTAGACATATAATCATTGATGTCTTAGATTGTGCTGAGGCTAGCCTACCAGCTACCTGCCTAGGTCTCCCACTCTCGGTCAAAGAGGTATCTTCATGTTTTTGGAATGGTATTGTGGAACGGACACAGAGGAAACTTCTTGGGTGGAAGGGGAAACTACTCAGTAGTGCAGGTAAGCTGCAACTTCTTCAGACATCCTTGCAAAGTATTCCTACTTACTTCATGTCTCTTTTTAAAATTCCTACATATTTTGCTGAAAAGCTGGAACAAATCCAAAGGAAATTTTTATGGATGAGAGTGAAAGACAAATAGAGAATGTCTTTAGTCAGATGGGAAAAAGTGTGTCTCCCAAAATCTCATGGTGGACTTAATATAAGATCCATCAGGAAAATGAATAAAGCCCTCCTCTCAAAAGTTAGTTGGAATCTGATTCACAACAATAGTGAGTGGAGGGAAATAATGTATGCCAAATACATGCATAGCATTGATGATTCTAACTTTCTTCAACAGGCGGGATTACCCCAGGGGTCTGTGATATGGAATAAAATACTAAAAAGTAGAAGTCTTCTCAAACAGGGAATTAGGTGGAAGCTTGGAAATGGCTGGCCGATTAAATTCTAGGAGGATAATTGGTTAAGGGACAAGCCTCACATCTCCCAAGGAAACTATGGAGAAATTATAGGCCTGACTACTCAGTTCTTTGGTGATAGGGTTAGTGATTATATGGAAAATAACAATGGGATAAGGAGCTAGAAAAACCTTTTGGATTGCTGTGTGCACAGGCCTGAGCTTATCCCAAGAATTTGGGAGATCCAACAATGTGTTCAGGAGATCAAAATCCCACTCTTCCCTTGGGAGGATGAACAATACTGGTGGCTGGATAAGAATGGATCATTCTCTGTCAAATCTGCCTATCATCTGCTTACACCTGAAGCTTAGAATAAGGAGGTATGGAAAAAGGTTTGGAATCATAAACTCATTCCAAAGATTAACTTGTTTTGGTGGGTTGCTGCCCATATCAAAATCCTTACTCAGGACAACCTTCAAAAGAGGGGGTTTACTTTGGTCAACAAATGTTTTCTGTGTGGTTCTAGAGAGGAATCAATTTCACACCTATTCATACACTGTGAGTTTACCCAGGATTTATGGGGCAAAATACTTAACAACTTTGGCATTGAATGGGTTTGCAATTCTGACCTTAAAGAAGTAATTCTCAGCTAGAACTCAACCTTCACACATCCCTGGATTAAGGAACTATGGAAGCAAGCTCTACCATGCTTGAGCTGGACTTTATGGAAAGAGCGAAATCATAAAATTTTCAAGGACACTGCTAGAAATGCTGCTCAGGTGTTTAACTCCTTTGCTAGGACCATCTTGGAAAGTGTTACAACAACTCATATTAGTGTTGTAGAGAAACCCCTATCTGAATTTGACAGTCAAATTGCTGCCAAATGGAAGGTTTTAAACCTTATCCCTGGGCATGATAATTCCAAAATTCTTCAGAGACTTCATACTAAATGGATACCACCTAAACCCAATTGGATGAAACTCAATTTTGATGGGGCATCCAGGTTGAGTGGTAAAGCAAGTGGAGGAGGAATAATAAGAAATGAAAAAGGAGGGATGTCTGCTGTCTATGCTGGTGGCATGGGTTGTCAGAGCAATAACTATGCTGAAGCTATGGCCTTACTTTGGGGATTAAAGTTAGCTATATCCCTAGGAATTAGAAATTTAAATATTCAAGGAGATTCTAAGTTGATCATAGATGCCGTTAATAAAGCATCTAATGTTGGTATCCATCTAAAAGACATCATTACGGACATCCTGTTTATTTTACAAAAGTTTTCCAAAGTTGAGATTACCCACACCTACAGAGAAGGTAACAGGGTTGCTGATGCTTGTGCCAACCTTGGTCAGCAATTCTCAAGATGGAGGGTATGGTGACAAGGGGCTCATATACCCACAAATGTTAGAGAGATCATTTAGAAGGAGATGATGGAGCATGAATGATGCACATTGATGACGAAGATAGCTTTCGAAGGTGGTCCACGTGGAGAAGGCCATTGCAGATCATGGAAGTGGTGGGTAATCTAGGGAATGCTAACAATGCAGACAATAAGAATCTTAAGGATCTTGTTAGTTTTATAGTTATGTAGTTTCATCCTTTCTGGCTCTGGTCCTTCTAGTGTTTTGTTTTGCTTCTGACTTTATTTCTCGGCTGTGCCGTTGGTTCGGTGCTGGCATCTTTTGTTTGCCAGCCTTCCTGTCTTTTTTGACTGTATAGGGTTTGGCCCCTGGTTTGTCACCTTAATTAATCAAAAGCAATGTTAGGGATACTAAATATACTAACCCTAAACATTTATCGAAGTCATTTGAAAATCACACAAAGAGACCACTCCATGCAAGATTAGGATATAGTGGTGAAGGACAAATATCCCAAGAAACTGAGCTAGAGAGTTATTCAAATAATAAGAAACTTAAGAAATAGGTTATATATTTTATTCTGTATGAGTGTGAAAACATGCATATATTTGCTTTATATAAGACCCTATGGGCAATGTTTGTAATAATTGTGTTTGTGTTTGTCAAGACCCAATAAGGGCAATGTTTGTAAAACTATGTTGGAAGGTAAGACCCTAGAGGGCAATTGTAAAAAAGTGGTTGTATAACACCAAGTGACATGCGATAGTGCCAGATTTGAAAACCTGAAAATAGATGACATCCAGAAGATCATTCAAGCTAGAGTCGAGAGCCAGAGCCATATAAAGATCCTCACACAGAGTACTAGGTCTAGTACTAGCTTTTTGAGGATAAAAAGCCTTTTTAGTGGGGAGGATTGATCCAAAGGTCAATTCATAAAAAGTCCTAAAGTAGATTGAAACTTGTACCATTACTTAGATCCCATTAAGACCTTTTCAATGATATGCAGAATGTGGAAAATGGAGCTCATATGTTCCTTGTGCATCCAGTCAAAGTTCTAGTCAAATTAGTCAAAGTTGGTCAAACTATAGAAATTATCCAACATGGAATGATTTGAGGATAATTCTAATGCGTATATCTCATCTTGAGCTTTCTGACACAATTTATGGTTCATGAAACAAAGTCCGTATGTGAAAGATATGGCCAATCAAAATTATGGTCAAACTTGGTCAACAAGATGATGTGACAAATGTGGATTAGTAAAGATGTGACACATGGCATGTGGTAAACAAGAAATAAAATCATGTGGTTTCTTAATTGTCTTTGACAGGTGAAAAAGGGTCAGCTATGGGGACCGTAGCTGGTGGAGTCCACTTTTATCTCAGAGAGGGACCCTACTACCGATAGAGTGATGGAGCATTCATCCAGTGGATGACAAGTGGCAAGTGAAGATTGGACCACATAGTGGGTTTTGAAGCCACCACTTGGCTTGCCACCACTTATATTGTCCAATGATTGACTATATTGTTAAGTAATTAATTAATTAATTAATTACTATATCCCATATCAAACTTATCACTTCCATGTTCCAACCACGAAATCACCATATACCTTCCACATGACATCCACAAACATTCATGTTCCATGTCATGTTTCAACCCAACATCCATGTGAAGACCCAAACATCCATGAAATTTCCACATACCACGAATTAACCAACATGCATGCCATCCACTTCGTATAATATGCCTCTAAAGGCATTACTTACCACGAGTTTCATGGTATATCTATATCCCACGAAACTCCCACTTTCTAAACGTGGAATAAGGATTAACATGCCCACCAAAAGCAAAGGCAAGAGACTCGAAACCTCATCCTCCCAAAAAAAAGGATAAGAACCAATTGTACCATCTACGAGTGTGAATGGCTATATAAAGTTAGGAAACTATATTTGTAATGCATTTGAAAATGTGTAGCAGCCATAGTAGAGGCTATAAGGAGCTTGTGCATCTTGCAGAAGGATTTTGGAGCATAATTTGTAAAAAGTCCAAAAAGAGACTAGCATTATTTTTCCCTGAAGAACAACTTTGTATCTGTTCACTTTTCATTTTGGAGATGTTTGTAAGTACTTTTTAAATGTTAATACATCGGTTGATATTGGACCCAAAGACATAGGACTTCGTGTCAAACTCTGTTATCAATTATGTGTTTGAATTTCTTGATTTTTTCTCATAAAATTATTGTTACAATTTAATTTGTAAGTCAAAATTTTACATTATTTCATAAAGTTATTGTAAAAGCAAAATCAAATTATGATATCATATTATTGCTTAAGTTTACGGATCAAATTGTGTGAGCATGGGACCCATACACGAGAGCTAAGTGGTATAACCACCCTTTCATCCTTTATCAAATTCTTCGGCATTGAAGGAAACAAGAAGACCCCATGATTATATTTTCATAGTTATGACTCACCCTAAAAGGAAACACTATGCAAATATATAATAATATGTATTGCCTTTCAAAAAAAATTGAAAAAGTATCTTATTATTACAATGTACATAGAGAAGAGGGTATATATCTATAAACAAGAGCTATCCATCCTTTTCTTTTTGGTTACACTAAAGGTGACTTCCACAAAGGGTGATGACACATGTGAGTTGAGTAAGTATTAAATACACATTTCTCTATACTTGCACATACTAATTATACTTAGTGGAAAAACTAACTTCCTGAGTTAACTTAATATTAGTGCTTCTAGAATAATGCACCAACATCCACCCCTTGTCCCTGCCCCCTCCCCACTTAAGTGCAACTTAGGGAGGTATATATAAAGCAAGAGAGCTAATAATACTTTAAGAATGGGTATCAACAACTAGGCCTAATGAGATACCCATGTACAATAAGTACACACTAAAAAAAAAGAGATACGTAATGAGGAATTCTAAAAAAATAGTAATAATAGCAAAAAAAAATGCCAAAGGAAGTGTTTGGTGGACATAAAGTCACTCAGGAACTCAATCATGTGTGAGTGGTTTGGATCAGTTATTAACGCAAAAAAAAAAAAAAAACTAACACTGTATTCACTAGAATAACTCCTTAAAATAAAGAATTTTCATAGGTAGAGAAAGTGTAAAAAATTTCACCAAATTGAATACAAGATCAACTCTCTGAAATAGAAGATGTGTTGCACTAAGGGTTAGGAAGGGACAAGACACCCAAAAAAGTAGGTTCTGTACCATCCCTCACCCCTGACCCACCCATACTACTGACTGGGTGGAGCGACGTGAAAAATATGTATGAGTGGATGAATCCAAATACTTAAACATAAATAAGTTGATATTGTATACATGATAATAGCTCCATATCAAGTTGAAAGAGTTGTTGAATTGTTGAAGAAGACAAACAAAAATTGGGATCACCAAATAGCTACAGTTCAAGTTGTAGGATACTACCAACATGTTTAATAAGTGCAAAAGATACTGATAAAATATCTCTCAAGAATATGGTCCTAGTGGTGATGGGAGAGTCAAGAAACTAAAATAGTGAAAATAATGCAAATAGCAGAGCATCCATGCATGAAGGTAAATGAGGATGAAACATCAAACCCCCTGTGGCACTTTATAACTTAGTGTGAATACAAAATGATCCCATAAAAACCCCCACCAAATGACATAAAAAATTCCAGAATGTTGTCAATTTGAAGAAGAAACCATAAAAAACAAGATATTTTA
Source organism: Torreya grandis (assembly GCA_037957365.1). NCBI lineage: Eukaryota > Viridiplantae > Streptophyta > Pinopsida > Cupressales > Taxaceae > Torreya > Torreya grandis. Next base: position 192,032 of record JARHVA010000118.1, read on the forward strand.
TCCTAAAATAAGGCACTAGTGTGCAAACAAAGAGATTAAATAGTGGAAGAACCCCCTAGTAAAATCCTTGCAAAGAACACTGATGTCACTACCACAAGTGCTCTAAAATCCATCCTATATGAATATGGATGGTGAATGATGATGGATGTATGTGATCGAGTGAAAAATGTGTAAAAGGTGCATGCAAGGAAACATCTAAAAGTGTGTCAAGTTGGTCATCACTAGCTGAAGCAATATAATGATGTCAAGACCTGAGTGAAGGTGCATTAAAACTCATGTATTGCTCAATATATTCACATAAAATAGAGCACAAAAACTAGAGCTTTGTCATCAAATGACCACAATGAACCACCTACATCAAAACCAATGTCATGGTAATAATCCTAGCTAATAAGTTGAATGGGAGAAACAATACCCTATGAATGTCTACCAAGACCTCCGCCAAGAAATCCCATAGAAGGGAGCATGCAATAATCAAAGGTAATAGAATGCTTCTCAAAATAAATAAATAGATAATAAGGTGGGTATGAAATGGGACAAACAAAAGGTGAAATATCATAAGTAGTGGGTTTAGAAATAACATAAGCATCAAATACAGTAGATGGCTCAGATACTAACAAACCAAGGTCAATAGGTGCAAAAACAATGTCTATATGTGGACTAGGCTCAGGGGAATGTAAGTCCAAAATATCAATTTTATGCTACAATGAATGAATGAGGGTTTCCTTATTGGAAATGAGGGAGAAGATAATGGAATTCTACTTTTTGATCTTCCTATTCTCTTCTACAAATTGTATCATATCTTCCTGAATTGAACAAAATTCATAAAATAGCAATGAGTTTTCCAACATAAGTGTGTGTAGATCTGGGAAAGAATACATTATAAGATTCAAAATAAAGGCTTAAAAAAACACATTCAACTATATGAAATAGATCTCCTCAACTGCTTAGAAATACACATTTTTATACAATGATTTTTCCTAGTACAAATAAGATTGACACTTTATAAATAGTGTGAATACATGAGATTTTACAATCACAAATTTTGAAAAAGACTAAAATAAGTATATTTTTCAAACTAAATAAACCTGATCTAAACTTAAAATAATAGAGTGAAAAAAATACACACTTTCAAAACAAACATCAATCAAATCTGATGAATAAATCAAAAGATATAACCCTCAAAATGTGTCATAGACTACGACTATGCAAGTAGTCAGATGAAACCTCTAAAATCCTAGATATTTGGTTGTACACAATTAAAAAATAATTACACCAATATTTAGACCAAAAAAAATAAGAAGAGTGAAAAAAAAATCACCCTCACATGCCTTCCAAAATAAAAGTTATGCCCCTTGGAAGTTTGTTGCTAAAAAATTAAGTTGCATTATAGAAAGTAAGGGCTAAAACCCAGTGGTTGGTCACATGAGCATGATTTTTAACCAAGAAACAATGGTGGTAGTGTAACAACAATGGTGTATCTTGGATTGGTGTATCTGGGTGCCACTTAACTTGAACAATCATCCTTGCACCAAATGCAACCTCCAAACTACATTATGATCTTCAAATGTTTTCCATGGGTGACTCAGTGCTTTATTTTCTGTAAAATAGGACCTTTCAAAAATACTTCAATGAGAAGAATCTGATTATGTAGATATCTAATCATTTTTTTAAAATGCAAAAAAATCCACTATCTTCTTTGTTGTTTTGTGCTTGCCATGTAGATCTAGATCTTCAAAAAATCACATAAAATCACTAGAATGTCAAAAAAATATGTTTTTATAAATTTGTAGTTTTATGAGTACTATTCTAGAAAAATAGTGGATATTTCTATGAAATTCTATTTTTTCTAAAATAGAAAAATGTAGAAAATGTCCCTAATTTTATATATTTAGCTCAAACAAACTATACCCAGAAAGTAATTTTGAAAATCTATGACATGGATTGGATAAAAAACTACTAATGGGCTTTGGGGAAGTAGTGTGGGAATGTTTTATCTATTAAAAATATATAAATACACAACTAAATTAAGAAATCCAAGCTCTAGTATGATATAATAATTTAACAACATAACTCTGATACCATGAAATAAACAAGAATACCTGATGATTATATTTTTGTAGTTATGACTCAATCCAAGCTGAAAAACTATGCAAATAGACAATAATATGTATTGCCTTTAGAATAAAATTTTAAAATTATCTTATCATTAAAATGTACATAAAAGAGCAGGTATATATAACTATAAACAAGAGTTATCCCTCCTTTTATTATTGGTTCCACTAAAGGTGGCATCCATAAAAGGGTGGTAGAACATATGAGTTTAGTAAGCATTAAATGCATGATTCTCTAGACTTGTGCACACACTAATTATACTTAGTAGAAAAGTTAACTTTATAAGTTATCTTAATACTAGTGTATCTATAATAATGATCCAACATCAATGTTCTTATGCCACGTGGAATATTTTTCCCTTATAGTCCACATGGTTGACAAACTGGGTCAAAAACTAACCTCCTCCACAAAAATCCATTTATTTATTTATTTATTATGCAATCTTTTGTCTATGCTACACAATCCACTCTTCCTCTTATTTGTTGTGACATTACCCACAAAAAAATATCATGAAATTATGATTTGAACTCTCATTTACCTTCCTTTGTGTAGTGATAGTTTGCATCTTTTCATATTCTACCTCCTATTCCACATGCAAGCATTTCTTTCTTCTACATATGACCAACTACATTTGATATGCATCCTATTATTTTCTCTTCCTTAAATTGATTTAAGATATAAACTCTATCATCTTTTTCACTTGCAGTATATTTTATATTCCATCATATAATATCTCATGGTTGTATTGCCACAACCTCCCCAAAAAACATGACATGCATCCATTTTTAACACATCACACAAAACCTTATTTGTGTAGCTACCAATATTCATCTCCACTTTGTATTTCTCTTCCAAAAATATATCTTAACCTTACACTAACCATGCTAATTTTTATGGCCTTGGATGTGGTTTTCACACCAATCCCAGATTCCTCACCATCTCTATAGATATCAAATTATCCATACTCCAATTATCTACCACCACTATACAACATTTACCTCTTGTCCTGTACTTGGTTTAGAATGGATGCCTCTACTACTTCATATATTAAATTTTTCTTGAAAACTTCAAGACTCTCCTTACTACCAAAAAAAATTCTCCTTATTTAGGTTCATGTACATGATGTTTCATAGTCTCTACTTGCATTTGTAAAACTTGTGCACCATACTTTTTCTTTAGTTTCAATCAACATACACATGAGGGGAATCATATGTTTGGTATATTACCTCCCCACATCTAAAACATGTTTCGTTGAACCTTCTATGTCTTCATTTTCCACCACTTGTAGAATATGATCCTCCCCTTTCATGCGATGCTTGCACAATGTTTGTGTCTTTATTGATTTTTTGGATCGATTGTTCTTCATTACCACCAACATTCACTTTACCTCTCATAGTAATTTGTTTATGTGCCAACATATATTCCACCCATAACACATATTGATATGATTCATCCACTCTCTATAATCTCATTATGTGGATGTCATCTTGTATCTCCCATTGAAGTCCATTAATATAGCACACTACCTGATCTTGGTCCATCTTGATATGACAAAATTAGATAGTGATCTTGTAAAACTCCTATGTATACTTTATCACACTCAACTCTTTTTATCATAGATTCTACTACCTCTTCAACAAATCCAATTGATAATCTCCAAGCCAAAAATTACCTTTTAATTTCACATACATTCTCTCCTAATAGATAATTTTTTCTTTACCCTAATGTGATTCCTCTCAAGCTATACCTCCTTCCAACATAGAGATGTGTATCCGCTCAACTTTTTTTACATGACCTTTGTATTTCACTCATCTATTACTTTGTAAAATTTGAAATATTCCTCCATCTCCATAACCAATTTATTAACTCCTCTATATTTAAGGTTCCATAAAAACATGAAACCTTCATTCACATTCCTATTCCAATATTGGAAATGGATTTGATTAAAATCTCTTTTCCTTCATACAATCACCCTCATGTTGGATATGCTTCTTCATCATCATCCTCTTGTGATTATTCCTCTATATCACTCTCATCCCTTGGGATAAATCCTCTTCTTCTATCTTCCTCTATTACAACCAAATTTATTTGCATAACTCACATCAATTCCATAATCTCATCAAGCCTTCCATCCATATTCACAACTGTTGTTCCCACTCTCTCTACTCTTCTTGGTGACATCTTGACTTTTCAAAACCTTCAGATCTACTGTGACTCCTTTTACAAACCTATGAAAACCTCTCTTTTGTACTCCTCTTGTTATCTACCCACTTTAATTCATAATTGAGAGCATAAAAAATGATATCTCAAACCTAGAGTTCATTTGATACTATGATACCAAATGATGCAACTATGATTAGGGGTATTAGTTAAGATATGCTTTCTACTACACACTCCATAATTACATAACAAAAAATAATGATACATAAATGAAATTATATTTGTATAAATGAATATATACAAACACTTAGACCTACTTCGAACAATACATCCTTACAACCCAAACACAAATAACCTAAAAAACTCCCACATGATTATATATAACAATCCAACACCACATATTGGTACCCAATGACTCAATCCTAATAGCCCATCCTGGATATGTGCACAAATATAATTGTATTATTCCTTGAAAACATAATTTAGACTATTTATGAATATATAATTAAAGTCATTTTCAAAATTAGGGAATGTGTTTATGTAGAGACATAGTCCACCCATTTTACATTAATTTCTCAAACAACCCACTAACATCATTGAATAGAACTTAGTGTGCCATAAATATTAAATTTATAATATAATTTTAAGACACCATAACACATTATATTTTAATGTATTACTACATACTAAATCACATGAAATATTAAATGAATCCATAGAAACTTCTCATGATTCAACAAATTATATTGCAATAACTCTTTCCCATAACATGTCACAATAATATATGCATCTTGATGCAGGAACATCATCAAAGATAATGTAGATTTGATTTGATAAGTAAATGTTTTGTTAATTAAGTCTTAATTATGCTTATAAAATTTTTATTATGTGTTTTAAGAATTTTCATAATTCATCACATTTTGTATAGGTCATAAAATCTCTATTCCTAGTTTCCTGTCAAAATTGGGAATTCAAAAATTTGAATTGTTATAAGGATTTTTGAGTGATTTGGCATGTTGTAAAGTGATTGGTCCTTTTTTAAATGGTTATTAAGGTCTATAAATATGTGGTAAATGTATCCTAACCTTATAATCAATTTAAATTTATCCTAAACCCCATCTATAAGTATCCGATGTAGGTGGAAGACTACGTTAGGCATGTTTGAATGAGTTTTATAGGTTGTTAAGAAGTTTATGGTGTATGTATCTAAAATAAACCAAGTTTATCCAACTAATTAGAAGGTGATAATGATAAAAAAAAATAAATCAAGGATCCTAATAAAAGGTGAATAGGATGAGTAGATAAGGGGGTTGTAGGTCTCTAAGTCTGAGTGGAGGTTGGTGTGTAGTATGTCATATTCTTGCAGGGTCTGTATGTAAGTTCTTAAGCATTTATGAATAGAAAAAGGATTGTTATGATTTTGGATGCAATTCATAGACATGTTAAGTGTGTAATTAAATGTTCTTGAATGTTTATTGATATTGTTTTATGTTATCAGGAAGGATTCTTGGTTTATAGAGATCTAATAATATAGACTTTAGGGTTATAGTCTAGAAATAGAGGACATTTTCTTATAATTTCATGATTGGTTAAGTATAAAACATACTTGGCAGAGTAGGGCTAATCTATATAGGTCTTAAAAAATCCAAAATGAAATATTAACAATCATTATATTCTAATAATTCACCTTATTTATGCTCTCATATCTGCATACATAGTCCAAATTGTAAAAACTAGATAAAAGCAGTTTGTTTTAACATTTTAGAATTGTTAATGCTTAATAAATGAATGGGGAAGGTTAATATAATGTGTGTGAGTCATTAAAATCAAAAGTATAAACTCTTAATTGATAATATTTGAATTTATGCCTAATTTAATGTATCAAGTTTGTAGAGAGGATTGCATAACATGATTAGTCAAGCATTAGTCCAATAAATCAAAGGAAGAATGCATAAGAACAAATAAAATTAAGTGAATATATTCATGTGGGAATTACAAAGGATAGAATGAAAAAATTGAAAGAAATACAAATCATATTACCTTCCCAAATGGATTCACCATACCAATGCGTCTCAAAAACATGTTCTCCCTTGATCAAGAGTTCTTGTCTTCGACAACAATGGTGGCCAGCTCCTCCAATGTCTCAAGAACTCCTTGTAAAACCTAGGCCCATGATTTGGAATCACTAAACTAGACTATCAATGAAGCTTGTGTACAAAATCAATGATCAAATGTAAAGAATTTTGGAGACAATTCAACATAATAACTTTGTATAAATCAAGCTTAAAAATGTTCATGGCCTCTCTATTTATAGATTTTTGAGATTGGTTAGGATTAACCATGATCGTCCATCTCAAGATTGAGATGTGTGATCATGGATTAATTGAATTATATAATAAAAATCTATAAATATCCCTCATAATGATTTTCAAATAAAGGGCATTGAATAGGCATGGAGGGTCATTAGTGAGGCATGGGTGACCCATAATCCCGATATTTTATGTATTTATGGCTTATGGATGCCACCCCATATGATAATGTCACCTGATGATATAGTTAATAGAAATCAATTTAAAATAAAGATTTATTCAACAAGTTCCATGAAAAATTAACTTAAGGCCCTAATTTGGTTTAATTAGCCTAAAACATAATTAGTCAACTTTGGTGCAAATTTTGGCCCTTGGTGCAAATTTTGGCCCTTGGTGCTAAAATTAATCAAATTGTTCAAAATGTCTTGTTATTGGTTCAAAATTTGACTGGATTAGAATTGGAAGTTGATGTTAGATGCATTGGAACCATATTACCATTTAGGATGTTGTCAACACAAAATAACAAAGGTACATGTCCCATACAATAATTTTGATAGAAAAGAGCAATCCAGAGCACCTAAGTGCAAAATTGGCATTTTGACTCGAAATGATTTGATCAAAGTTAGCAGGATCATAAAATGCATTGCCCCATTTAGGGATACTTTGACCTAAATCAACACTTGTAAATGACAAGTTTGAACCATTTAGGGTGTTTTTATGGATTCTAGCGTAAAATATGCATTTGAGTGTAATTCGAGTAAGATTGACAATTTTAACATAGATAGTGTTAGGAATTAGATGTCTACATTTTACCCCTATTTGAGAAGGCATAGTGAGACATTCAAGTGAAAAAACATCTTTTCAAAGAAAAGAGTTATCAAGAAGAAATATGAACAGACCTATTATGCCCCCTCCAAAGGACATACTAAGATGAAAGAGAAGGATGGAATCTCAAAAAGAAAGAGAAAGTGAGAGATTAACCTATGGAATAGATCACATCTAGATGAGCTAATGCTTGCACATGTGATTTCCATCAATGATAAAAATAATATTAGAGGTATAATAGGCCCCAGAGATGGAGGTAATGGGAAATATACAATCCATAAATGTAAGGGACACATTTTAAATGTACCCAATTTGAGAGTACAAGCTGCATGCTTGCGACATTAATCAATCCTGAGACAAGTTGCACACTAAATGTTTCCATCATGGGTAGTAGTGTGGATAACTTAGAATTAGAGGGAAAGAGAGAACTTTCTTCTTCAAGAAGGGAAGCACCACTAGAATAGGGTCTCCAAAGAGAAGATAATAAGAGGTGCCCCAGTAGAGTAAATGTGATCATGATAAAATAGTTTGCCCCAATAGAGATAATTTTGATCATTGATAAAGAATAAATAATAGTTTACCCTTATAGAGCTGATTTGAGTTAGACATTATTCAGATGTTGTGCCCTAAAATTGGCATTGGTAAGCAAAATAGCTCATGGATATAACCCAAAATATAGGTTAAAGCGAGTGAGCACAAACGTACATGTGATGGTGTAAAGGCTTAGAAATACACATAAGACCAAGCATATAATAATGTACAAAGTGATGAAAGATAAGAAAAGAAGAATGAAAGATAGCTGAGCTGACTCCAAATGTGCTAGACAAGTGGACGCTACCTACATAGTTCCATGGACTCATGTTCTAACCTAAACTTTAGGCTAATGTAGTTCACCCAAATTTGGGAGAGAATGAAATGAGGAATGATGAAATTTGACCAAGAATTGATTAGACTCACAATGTATGCAAAGAGATGCATGTCTAAGCATAGAGTTGAGTGATAAAATGCATGCTACCTAGATGCCTATATTCATATCATGAGCCTAGATTATGCAAAGTGTTCTTGATAATCATTCATCGAAGCTGTGTTGATCTTAAGACTTTGAGACCTGAGCACAAAGTGCTTGCTATAGCAAAAAGAATTAGGCATCATAAGTATGAATAAATTAGAATGACATAATATTATAATTGCACTGAGCCAATTCAAATGTGAATACCTATAACTAAAGATAATGTTAAAATAATGACTAAAACCAGAGTTATTGTTATGTACATTTAAACAAAAAAGCAAAGACAAAGAAAAAGTTAAACATAAATGAATCTAACTTGAAATCAAGATATGATCAATCAAGACTTAAGGATGAACAAAAATGCTTAAAAACCAAAAAATAAGAACATCTTAATGATATGAGACCAAGATATAAATAATCAAGATCCATGTAGACCATCAAGACATTCTTCAACACAAAATAGAAAAACAAAATCAAATAGAAAAATAGGACACCAACAATAATCAAATAAATAAAAAGGTCCAAGAACAACTTGATAACATAGGATCAAGATATAAATAATCAAGACCCATGTGAATCATCAAGATGTTCTTAAACACAAAAGAGATAAACAAAAACATACAGGGAAACACAAGACCAAAATGAGACAAGAAGTGATAAAAAGATAAAGGAAAAAGAAATAAAAGGAGAGGTGCGAAAGCACAACAAAACACCAAGAACACTCAAATAAACACACACAAACAAAAAACCAAGTTAGTGTTGTTTAAAGACAAATGTTCATGCATGTGTGGTAGAGGCATTACTTTCCACCACAACATAACAAAGAACAATGACACAAAAGTTGTTATCCATTTAAAGAGGAACAACGATAGAAGAAATGGGGGAAGAGAAGAAAAGGAAGGGGTTGGTTGAGTTGAATCTAGATGTATAAGACAAGTGGATGCTGCCTACATAGTTCCATGGATGCATGTTCCAACATGAACTTCAGGCCAAATGTAGTTCTCCTAGGAAATAAGATAGAAAAAAATGATGATCAGAGCAACATGATTACTGTTATTTAAGAAATGGAAGATATGACAAACAAATGAGAATGGTCTTGAAAATAACAAGATGATGGGATGAGAAAGAATGATCTTTAAAAATGGCAAGTGCATGGGACAAGATGAACTGGTGTTTCTTTGCTTACAAAATGACAAGAGCATAGCATGGTGGGACATGAATATACAAATATACAGAAGCATGAGATAATGTTTTTGTTCTTTTGTGGATCATGTTCTGTTATTTTTGGTATTTCTAGTATTTCCAATGTTTTTGGTGTTTTTAGGTTAAAATATTCACATGGTGGGACCATCTAGTCAAGGAGATTCACATCTAAGAGTAGAGGTTCCAATAAAATAGCTAAGTTGGCTACAATGACCCATGCTCACAAATTGGTGAGAGTGAGGAAAAGGTGGTGACCAAGCTGACCTCAATAGAAATTGAGCACTACCTACATAGTCCTAAAGGACCTCAAGTCAATGTAGTTAAAACAACATGATTCATGGATCACAATGGTATAATAATGCCTAAAAAGGGTTTATAGGATTTCCCCTAAGAGATGAGGCATGGTAATGGTAAATGGTAATTAGAAAAGTGAAAAATGGTTCTATTGCTCTTGCTGATAGGGAGATGCATGTCCTAATCAATATGTGAGACAATAGAGATGATTAATTATAAATTTGCTATCCAATTCCCTTTCAAAAAAGCTACTCTATCAAGAACCTACTATCGATCTGGATCTCAATAATGTGTCTGTGATCTTTGTATATCATTGATTCTGCTTCCTTCAAATGTTGAGATAAGATAACTTCATAGCCTTTATAAAGGAAAGTGCTGCCAGTGATAAATGATATAGGTGGGTAATAAATAGGTGGGTGATAATGGAATGTCTAATGAATAGTAAACAAATAAAGATCAGGACTTTCAGTCAGATGTAATGTTGTTGAATTCAAATTCATCATAGTTTTGGTTGTGGCAAGGCTAAAGACCTCTGAAGATGCTCTCGATAGGACCACTAGTTTCTTCTGTGCTTGATCTTGAGAGTAGCTACCATATGATTATGTCATAGATTGGAAGCTATTTTGATTTGATCTTGAATAATATCTTCAGTAAATAGTGAATAAATTTTGTGCTTAGCTATTGGCACCTTGATGAGGTTTTCACCAATGAATTTGTTCTGATCATCCCATAACACTTCTAAGAAGGTTTCATGAAGAGATTCTAACATTTGAATCTGATTGTCTTATAGTGCCTTCAAAAAGGTTTCACTAAAAGATGCTGAGTTTGATCTTTGTTTATCCCCTGACACCTTCAAAAAGGTTTCACTAGGAGATTGTTCTTCTTCTACATTAATTTGGTCTTGGCCTCCTTGCTCTTCTTCAACTACTATGTTACCATGGATGCAATTCAACAAAGTATGATTTTTTTAGTCCTAATCAACATTTGTTGGAGGTAGAAAAAGGCAAGAAAGATTGTTTCAAAACCTCAAATACCTCCATCAATTCCATTAGACCCATCCTGAAGACCGGTGCCACAAAAAAATCAACTAACTCCATTACTTGAAGATTATCATCTACCATTATCAAAAAATTACTTGCAAGTATGGAGAGTATTTCTAAAATGACCTTGACCCTATAGCCAATGTTGAGATATGACTCTCTTAGGATTATTTGTACTTATTTTAACACTTTACCAAATAGAAGTAGAACACCTTCTTGAATCAGATACATGACACTTCCCTTATAAATGCCATATCATGTTTATTCCCCTACCCAAAAACCATAGGCATGGATACCAATTCTACCATTAAAGCCTCCATTCCTCCATACATATGCCTCCCACCTCAACAACCAACCAAACCAGAGCCTATTGAGCATTGTTACTATTGTTGAGGTTTTACATTAATGTTGTCATTAATGTCAAAGCTTATTGAGAAAGGTCTTCATGAGGTCATTAAAGAATGTAGCTATGAGAGAGGATATTGATCAATGTTATAGTGATTTTGAGAATGTAAGACATGTTTGGTGTATGTTATTATGACTGAATGAGTGATGTGAAGGTCATCATGGAATGTCCTTGTTGTCAAAGTTGTCAAGTGTTTGAACTTAGTAAGTGACTTTAGAAGGTATGAGCATAGGATGCCTATTCTTGCACATGAAGGGTCACGATGGATTGGTGAGATGAATTCACATAGGAATGAAAGGTTGTATGAGTTTGATTGATAGTGTATATGAGGCATTAGATCAATCATGTGAGTCTCAAGGTGAGCCTACAAGGGTAGGACCTACAGACCTAGTCTACAACTAGACCACTTCTAGACCTTGTCTAGCCTAATGAGGCATCATGATATATTGTCAAGACACATGAAAGATGTATGTAATTTTTTGATCATGGTAAGAGTTTTTGTGACATGTATATGAGGTGTTGAGATTTTTGATAGTGGTTAGAAGGTTATTTTCAAGGACTAATGTGGTTTGCAGGTCAAGGTCTAAAGAGCAAAGAGAGATATGGTGGGCAAATGAGGTATGAGATTAAAATTTCAAGATAATAATGAGCATGTAAGAATTTTAAGTGGTGTGATATATTTTTATAGGTGTTTTTACCAAGTATGAGGTCAAATTTTGAAGTTTTAGGATATAAAAAGTGTTTTAAGGTCTCTCAAGTGCATAGGTTGAAGAGTTATCTACCTGAGAAGATTTTTCAAGTGTTTATTGGCATGTGTAACCTATGCATGGGAGCATAAAATATTCATGGTATATTAGGAAGGGTTATATCTCAAAGTTCTAGGCATTAGTTTTTTTAATGAGGGGATAAGCTTTATGAATAATTGCTAATAATGCAAGATGGTTTAAACCGTTAAAGAACCCTAATACAGACTTGATGTCAAATAAGTTGTTATAAAGTGATCAAAATGGATTAGTATGTATATTTAAGTGATTGGATGTTTTATTAAACTATCCCAAACATATCCAAGTGTGATTGAGTCTTCATGTGAGTGAGTGGAGCCTATAAGAAAGGCCTTATTTCTCAAAGATTTGTTGTAACAGTCAGAGTTGACCAAGTCAAAGTTGATAAATGGATCAAGGAAAAATTTTGAGACTTTTAATTTGTGATAATTAAGGTTTCTATACAATTTATATCCCTTAGGTGTGTTAAATTAATCATCCAATTTAGCCAGTTGCTAACAGGCCTAATGGTGGAAATAATGAGAAACCTAGGCAACAATAAGAAGATGTTTAGGAATGTGTTATCATGAAATAGGGATGAATACAAGTGAATGGAGGTATTATTCAAGAATTTTAATATATGATCATGTTTTTAATAAGTTTTGGAGGTCAGTGGTTATATTTAAAAATTTGGTCACAAGTTGACTTGTTTGGTTCAGTGAGGTATATGTATAGTGAGGTTTGGAGATTGGTCTGCAAGACTAATATTTCCATTTGAACATATATATATAATGGTTTATGATCTCATAAGATAATATACATGCACAAAATTCATTTAAGGTATCTACATAGGTGTTTAATGTCATTATCACCATGACTATGCTTGAAGGTATTCTGGCAGTTCTTAGTGGGTTATTTGTAGAGAAGGGTTTGAGTCATTTTTCCCTAAGTTATGAAATATAAATTATATGATGATGTATCTAAGGTAATATATCTTATATATATGTGTTTTATTTCCATTATTGATCAACTAATTTATGTTTAAACGTCAGTAGCTTAAGATATACTTTTTGTACGTTCACAAGCCTAATTGTGAACAATGTTAATGGCATGCTTCAAGTGGTGGTTAGAGATAAAATGTGTCATGAACCTAAGATGATATTATTATGGGTCTATTTGAGTGTAATATTAAGTTTTATTTCCATGTGTGTTGTTTGAAAGTGTTCCAATAAGATCAAAGGGTGACGTGTACTAATGAAGGCCTCATTGAATTAGGTCTCCTTAAGGCCTAAAGAAGGATTTAGTCCATTTGAACTATGGTAGACCTAATGTAATGTTTGATTCATGTTTTTGGCATGTCTTAAGGCATATTTTGTGGAAAATATAAGTGATCAAGTGTGTATGGCTGACCAAGAGGTGTATGAGCAAGAGCCTAGTATAAGATCAAGGCCTAATAAGCCTAATTGATCAATTAGAGAATGAGTGAGTTGAAGCGAAGGAAATATTACTTTGAATATATAAATGAGGTATTTTATACCATTATAAATATTAATAAAAACTATCATGAATGTCTAACAGGTTTACTGTGTATGAAAATTAAGGTCAGATGACCTAATCAAGTCAAGAAGAGGGTTAGTTGAGCAAAGAGGCCTAAAAGCCAATTTGAGAGGGATAAAAGTGTGAAGAGATGAAGATATGGTCATCATAAATTAGTTTATAAACAAGGTAATATTAATTTGATCAAATAAATTAGGTTTTTGAGTTGGTGTTCAGTCATCTAGGGGGTTAGTGCCTCCTTGCAAGTGGGTGCTTACTAAAGCCTAGTTGGGTTGGTTCTGAGCTAATTGGGGTTGGTTCTCCATGTGAAGTTGGTGTTTCAATAAATTTAATATTATAAATTATATGATTTTATTCCAATTTAATGTATTATTGGTACTATTACCCTCTAGGGTTTCTCACTCATATGTGTGTTTCTTGTGTTATGCTCATGTGAATGACTCTTTATGCATTTTTATATCTTTATATTACTTTGATGGTTCAAATATGTTAAAGTACATGTGAAATAAAGTTTTAAGAGATTTATTCACCCCCACCCCTCTCATTCATTATGTTTAGAATATTTGGTATCAGATCATGGTCCTTTAAAACAAGTCTAACATCTTGAAGGTGGTCCTAAGCAGCACAAGATGTATTGTGATCAAAAGGAAGAAGACAACATGTATGATGAATAAGTATACTATGAAAGTGAAGAATGAGATGATGAAGTAGACCTTGAAGAGAAGCTCATAAGTTTCCTTAATGATTTGAAGCATCAAAATAATAATAACAAGGATCTTAGGAGTCAGTTAGAAGATGCCAAAATAAGGTTTAGGTCAAAGGAAGTTGAGTGTGACCAGTTGAAGACAAAGATAGATTCCTTGAAGGTTGAGCATGAGAAACTCATAGAAAAGATGATAAAATTTGAGAGATAGGGTGAGAAGTCAGAATAAGCCAAAAGTACCAACATGAAAATACCAATCGGGTAACCCAATAAAGGATAAGTCATCATGGGACCATGGGAAAAGGAGTAATCAATCATGAGGTAAGTAGATCAATATTGTTTACTACATCTATTATAATATAGGAAACATTGCAAGATTCTACTCTAATAGAGTTATAAACACCTCAAGATTCAACAATACATATGAAGCTCCTAGAATGCATGAGAAGAATCAAACATTGGTATGGAAGCCAAAGAAAGTTAGGATTGATCATATTGAGCTCAAGAGTCAAGATGGACTATTTACCAAGGAGTAATATAAGGCCAAACATGATTCTTTGCTAGCTTAAACTACCTTTCACATTCAATATGAAGGCATCCAATTATATATTTATAGTGGTTTCTCAAGCCACATGATAGGAGATAGAAATAATTTCATCTCATTGAAAAAGAATGTTGTAGGAATAATGAGGTTTGGAGACAACACAACTACCAATACAGTTGGCAAGGGTGTCTTGAGTTTAAATAAAGGGAAGACCTAGACATAAAATATGTTGTATATAGAAGGTTTTAAAAATAACCTGCTTAATGTAAGTTAAATGTGCAATCAAGGACACACACTGACCTTTCATGATATAAGTGCGAGATAAGGAAAGCCAAATTAAGAAGGCTAATTGTCAATGCTAAGAGGATTGAAAACAATCTATATTTGTTGAATGATATCAACAAGGAGAGATATTTCATGGGAAAGATATATGAAATTTGGATATGGCACATAAGTTTAGGTCACCTAAACTTTGACAATATGGCCAATATTAGCACTAATGAAGAACACGCTTAAGATCACCAAACCTACAAACATACGTTACACGGCTTGTCAACATGGTAAGTATAATATAAGAAGGTTCAAGTCCAAGGAATACTCTACTAAAATACCCTTAGATTTAATACACATTTATCTCTATGGGCCTACAAGAATTCAAAGCATTCAAGGAGATAGCTACTCCATGTTACTTATAGATGATCACAAAATAATGACTTGGGTTGCATTCTTGAAAGAAAAGTCATAATCTCTTGACAAGTTCAATGCATTCAAGGCTCTTGTTAGCAAGATTAGAGGCCATCAGATTATTTCTATCATATAAAGGATTCAAAGGGTTCAAGGTATACCAGATGGATGTCAAATCTACCTTTTTGAATGGGAATTTGGAAGAGGAAGTGTACATTGAGCAACCTATGGGGTTCTCACTATCAGATGACAAAGACTATTTTTGTAGATTGAAAAAGGTTATCTATGATCTAAATCAAGCTCTTAGATCTTGGTATTCTAGGTTAGACAGGTATCTATTGGATCAGGGATTCAAAAGATGAATTACAGATAATAATCTATACATCAAGATAGAAGATGGCCATCAATTAATAGTAGTTGTCTTTATGGATGACATCATCTTTGGTGGAAACAATGAGAACATAACCAAGGCACTTGAAAAGGTGATGAATAAATAGTTTGAGATGTCCATGCTAGGAGAACTATCATTCTTTCTTGGGTTTCAAATCACTCAATCTGAAAAAGTTATATTCATCTCACAAGCCAAGTACATAAGAGAGATGTTGAAGAAGTTTGAGATGGAAGATTGCAAGGTAGTTAATACACCCATGATCACAGGGTGTAAGTTGAGCAATGAAGATGAGTCTTCAAAGGTCAATTAGACATCATATAGGTCAATTATTGGAAGTTTTATATACACCACTTCCTATAGACTTGACATCATGCAAGCAATAGGTCTTGTGGGAAGGTTTCAACTAGATCCAAATGAGAATCATCTGTAAGTAGTCAAAAATATACTCAGGTATCTCAATGGGAACATGGAGTATGGGTTGTGGTATCCAAGAATCAAAGAGTTAAATTTGATAGCCTATATAGATGTAGACTAGGCAGGAAGTCTAGATTATAAGAAGAGTACTAGTGGAGAAAATTTCTTCTTAGGTGGGTGCCTAGTTTCATGGATAAGCAAGAAGCAACCATCAGTAGCATTATCCAATTCTGAGGCTGAGTACATTTTAGTATAATCATGTTGTACTCATGTCCTATGGATGATACAAACCCTAAAAGACTACAAGGTGGAGTATGATGGTCCTAGCCCTATCTATTGTGATAATACAAGTGTTATAAGTGTCTCAAATAACCCTATCATACATTTAAAGACCAAGCACATTCTCATTAGGTATCATTTTATAAGAGAGTAGGTAAGTTAAAAAAGTGTTAGAATTGAATATGTTTATACATAGGATCATATTGTAGACATTTTGACTAAACCACTTCCAAAGGTAACATTTGAACACCTAAGATAGGAATTGGGTGTAATTCCTGCACCTAGCAATCATTGAGGAAGCCACGTAATTAGCGAGAGATAATAATCCTCATTATCTCAAATAATAGGCAAGTTTTTACAATAAGGTATGCATGGAGATAATGGGAGCATGTTTATTTTATGTCTCATAAACTCATAGTTCTGTGTGTTGAGTATTTTGGTTTCAAGGAGTGTGATCCAAGGAGTTGCAGACATCACTTTGTCATTTATGTTAAAGGGGGAGGAAGACCAGGATGGGGAGATAAGAATGATTAGTTTGTAATTTATTTTTTCATCAATAAGAAAGGGGGATATTGTTGAGCATTTTTCCTGTTGTTGAGGTTTGGCATTGATGATCTCATTGATGTCAAAGGTTCTTGAGAAAGGTCTTCATGAAGTCATTAAAGAATGTGGCTATGAGAGAGGATATTGATCAATGTTGTAGTGATTATAAGAGTGTATGAAATGTTTGTTATATGTTCTTATGACTTCATGAGTGATGTAAAGGTCAACATGGAAGGTCCTTGTGGTCAAAGTTATCAAGTGCCTGAACCTAGTAAGTGACTTGAGAAGGTATGAGCATAAGATGCCTAGTCTGTATGAAGGGTCATGATGGCTTGGTGAGATGAATGAAAATAATAATGAAAGGTTGTATGAGGTTTATTTGTCATGTATATAAGTCATTATATAACTCATGTGAGTCTTAGGGTGAGCCTACAGGGGTAGGACCTATAGAACTAGTTTGCACCTAGACCACTTTTAGATGTTACTTGGCCTAATGAGGCATCATGATCTATTTTCAAGACACATGAATGATGTGTGGAAGTGGTTCATAATTTTAAGAGTTTTTATGGCATGTATATGAGGTTTTGCTATCTTGGACAGTGGTTAGAAGATCAATTTCAAGAACTAATGTGGTTTGCAAGTCAAGGTCTAGAGGGCAAAGAGAGAGATGGTGGCTAAATGAGGTATGGGAATCATATTTAAAGATAAGAATGAGCATGTAATAAATTTTATTGGTGTGATAGATTATAATAGGTGTTTTGACCAAGTCTAAGGTCAAATTTTAAATTTTTAGGATTGAAAAAGTGTTTTAAGGTCTCTCGAGTGCATAGGTCAAAGAGTTATCTACCCGAGAAGATTTTTCAAGTATACGTTGGCATGTGTAACCTTTTCATGGTAACCTAATACATTCATGGTATATGGGGAAGGGTATTATATCAAATTTATAGGCATTAATTTTTGGAATGAGGGGCTAATATTTATGAATGATTGCTAATAGTGGAAGATGGTTTAAACCCTCAAATAATCCTAATAGTGACCCAATATGAAAAAATTTACTATAAAATGATCAGAATGGATTGGTATGGCTAGTTTAGTGATTTGAGGTTGTATTAAACTCTCCAAGTCATCTCCAAGTGTGATTGAGTCTTGAGTTGAGTGAGTGGACCCTATAAAAAAGGCCTTATTTCTCATAGATTTGTTGTAGCAGTCAGAGTTGACCAAGTCAAAGTTACTAAATAGATGGAGGATAAATTTTGATACTTTTAGTTTGTATACGTAAAGGTTTTTGGGCAATTTATATCCCTCAGATGTGATAAATTGGTCATCCAAGTTAGCCAGTCACTAATAGGCCTAATGGTGGAAACAATGAGAAACCTAGGCAATAGTGAGAATATGTTTAGGAATGTGTTATCATGGAATAGGGATGAATCCAAGTGAATGGAGGTGGTGTTAATAAGTTTTAATACATGATAATCTTTGTTATAAGTTTTGGAGGTTAGTGGTTATAGTGAAAAAATTGCTCACAAGTTGACTTGTCTAGCTTAGTGAGGTCTGTGTACAATGAGCTTATGAGATTGGTTTGCAAGACCAATATTTCCATTTGACCATATATATATATATATATATATATATATATATATATATATATATATGGGGTATAACTATCTCATAGGATCATCTATATGCATCAGAAGTCATTTAAGGTATCTACATAGGTGTTGAAGGTCATTATCACCATGACTATGCTTGAAGGTATTTTGGCAGTTCTTAGTGGGCTATTTGGAGAGAAGGGTTTGAGTCCTTTTGCCATGAGTAGTGAAGTTTAAATAATATGGTGATGTATATGAGGTCATATAAATTTTGTATATGTGTTTTATTTCCATGATTGATTAGCTAATTTATGCTTAATAATCAATAGTTCAAGATAGACTTTTTGTAGGTTCATAGGCCTAATTGTGAACAGTGCTAATGACATGATTCAAATGGTGGTTGGAGATAAAATGTGTCATGGACCTAATATGAGATTATTAAGGGTATATTTTAGTGGAATATGAATTTTTATTTATGTGTGTGGTGTTTTAAAGTGTTCTAGTAATATCAAAGGGTAACGTGTACTAATGAAGGCCTAATTGAATTAGGTCTCATTAAGGCCTAAAGAAGGATTTGGTCCATTTGAGCTATGGATGACCTAATGTAATGTTTTACTCATGTTTTTGGAATGTACTAAGGTCTATTATGTGGAAAATATAAGTGATTAAGTGTTTATGGCCAACCAAGAGGTGTAGGATCAAGAGCCTAGTATGAGAACAAAGCCAAATATGCCTAATTGACTGGTTAGAGAATGAGTGAGTTGAAGCGAAGGAAATATTACTTTGAATAGTTTAAGGAGGTATTTTAGACCATTATAATGGTGCATATAAACTATAATGAAGATCTAATAGGGTTACTATTTATGAAAATCAAGGTCAAATGACTTAATAAAGTCAAGAAGAGGGCTAGCCAAGCAAAGAAGCGTAGAAGGCAGTTTGAGAGGGATAAGAGTGTGAAGATATGGTCATCATCAGTTGGTTGAGAAATAAGGTGATCTGAAGGTGATCAAATAAATCAAGTGTTTGAGTTGGTGTTGAGTCATCTAGGGGGTTGGTGCCTCCTTGGAAGTGGGTGTTTGCTAAAGTGTAGCTGGGTTGGTGCTTAACTAGTTGGGGTTGGTATTCCATGTGAAGTTGGTGCTTTACTAAATTTGATCTTTTGACTTATAGGACTATAGTCCATTTTTAAACATTATTGGGTTTTCTTCCTCTTGAGGGTTTCCCACTCATATGTGTATTTCTATGATATGCTCATGTGAATGACTCTTTATGCTTGTTATATCTTTGTATTACTTTGATGGTTCAAGGAATGTTAAAGTAAATGTGAAAGAAAGTTTTAAGAGACTGATTCATCCCCACCCCCTTATTCATTATGTTTCCAACAAATCCAATTTCTAAACACCCATCTATCAAGAGAATATATCATCACCATAAAACACCAGGCATAAATGTCGGTCCAATCCATCATTCCTTCACACTAAATCCATAAATGGCATGCTTGGTGAGATCACAATATGCCTCTACAAAAGCACCCTATGTGTTCAAAGTCACTTGAAGTGACTTAAAATGTTTGATGCCCCAAATCCATAAGTGGATCCACAACATACTTTGACCAAGCCTTGGTAATGTTTTCCACCTAAACCTTCTCATCATGAGTAATACCTTGGTTAAGAAGGAAATCCATAACTCTATTAGCCTCATGATAATAACACATTCCCTCCCATTTTGTGAGAGAGTCTAGCCAAATCCACAACTTTTCCAAAATATTTTTAATCATCCATGCCTTGGCCCCCTAATTGCGTAAGCCTTGAATCAAGACCATCGAGTCCCATTACACTATCAACCTATCAACCCCACACTACACAGCTAGATTCATCCCTGCTATAAGAGCATGAGCCTTTGCCTCATTATTAGTACCATCAACAAGCTTGAGCAAGGCTGCTCTAATCAAAGACCCACAATAGTCCTTGATGATGCATCTTGCATCAAACACTCCTAGATTACCATGGGAAGCTCCATCAAATTTCAATTTAAACCAACCCAGAGGAGGGAATTAGTCTACATTCTCTTTCCTCCTAGCATTGGGCACCAAAACTAATGATCCATTAATAAGGCATTTTATTTATTTTTTAATTAAAAAAATATCCTTATAAAAAAATTGAGATGAAAAATCCTCATATCTATTTATTAGAGATAATTTCATACACGCATTAAAAAAATTCATTAATCCTCATGCCTCCAAGCATTTTGACCCATCAATCTTCATGTCTCCATCTTGCTCTACCATATCCTCTGCTTCTCCTTCATCCCTTGATTTTTCTTCTTATATTGAGCCTAATATGACACATTTATGGATTCAAGCACTCCATGTTAAAAAGTTGCAAAAATAGAATTTGGACAAAATCTATAATAACGTAGAAATAATTGAGTACGAGTATGATTTGTTCCTTAAATCGAGGACGAATAAAATGCAAAAAATGACAATTTGGATGAAATTAATAAAAACCTAGAAATAATTGAGTATGAGTATGATAGCTCTTTCCCACAGGTTGATGGTGGTCCCACCAATGGAAATGAAGAAAAGGGCCCCACCAATGAAAATCTAACTGACGAAGAAGAAGGTCATGCCATAAAAGAATTAACGATGTTATATGAGATTCTGGACCCATCAATCTTCATGCCTCCATCTTGCTCTACCATATCCTCACCTTTTCCTTCATCCCCTGAGTTTTCTTCTTATATTGAACTTTTTGAGACAACTATGAATGCAAGTGCTCCAAGTTGAAAAGTTACAAAGAATTTGCTCTTGATTGAGGACCATAAAATCACTTTAGAATTTGAGGAAACTACCAATAAGGTCAAAAGGGTAAGTAGATACTTGGAGATATAGATGTATTGATCTATATATACATGATAATTTAGCAAAGAAAATAAGGGACTAAAATAATGAGTTTCTTATAATATGCTAGGATTAATAGTGACAAGTAAAGGTATTGCATGTCATTGTGATGTGGTTGTGGAAAATATATCTAATAAAATTCTCATTTATATATATTTATAATTAACTATACAAGGGATTTTGGATTCTTATTAGGAATTTTAGGTTCTAAGATTCGTTCATTAGGAATAGGGGTATGAGTTTCATAAACTTTTGTATTTTTTAACAAAAAAATAATATATATTTTAAACAATTATATATATATATATATATATATATATATATATATATATATATAATTTTAAAAAAGATTTTCATAATTTTTTTTTAAAACACATAAAAAAAGATAAAAAAATTTATTTTTATTTTTTTAATTTAAGAAAAGATTCTCAATCTAGAAGGGAAAAAAATCTTCATATAGATTTATTAAAAATAATTTTATTATTATAATATATTCACACCTCATAAATTTTATTTTTTATATAAATATTAAAAAAAAACTTAAAAACTAAAATTATATACTATAAAAACAAGGGTATGATCTTCATAAACTTTATCATGCCTCCGAGCAAAAAAATATATCTATTTTAAATAATAATATGTATATTTTAATTTTTTAATTTTATATATATATATAATTTTAATTAAAAATATATAATTTTTTTAATTTAAAAAAAAATCATGAATTTAGATAAAAATAAATCTAATTATTAAAAGCAATTTCATATATATAAAATTTTCATAAATTTTAAAAAAATAAAAAATAAAAAATATTTATATTTATTTATTAATGACAATTTGAAACATATATATTAATTGACTTTTTCATAAACTTTATTTTCATCTTAATTAAAATTTAGAAAAAATAAATATAAATAACAAATAGAATGAACGCGACTGTCCGTGTAAAGTGGCGTAACTTTTCAATCCACGTATTTCCTTTATCACAACTCCTCAAAACCAATAATTCATTTTTATTTTTTAACACTAAAATGGAGGCTGAAGACAATGTATAACCACCTACAAATAATTGAATATGAATATGGAAATGATGGCGGCGACCGCACCAATGAAAATGAAGGAGGCGGCCCCCACCAATGAAAATGATGAAGAGGAAGGGGGGCCTGCCAATGCCATGAAAGAATTAGCGCTGTTATATGAGGATCTGCCAGCTGGCACCGACATGGTTGCATGGGAATCAGCACAGTCCCGTTCGCGAAAACAAGTCCCATTCGTTCGCCGGAGAATAATAAACCGCCGATTTACCAAATGGCAGATAGAGATTCGTATGGCGCCGCCACTTGTCAAACGAAAGACCAGAGACGAGTGGGACCACATCCGGCTGGGGAAGGGCTTGCCACCTTTCACACGCGAGCAATTCGAAGAGAAATGGAGGCTCAGAAATTGGAAAAGGGAAAAGGAATACAAACCAATACGTGGACTGTTAGAGGTGAAACGCAATTGGCAAACGGACATCGAGGCTGAAGTGGCAGGGACCGTGCTGGGCATGATATACGATGACTTTGCATTACAGGATTGGGAGATACAAAATCCAGGGAAACCCCGGAAAAATTGTCATGGTCGTAAATTTATACGCTTCCACGGTTGCCGGTGGCTCATCGAAGAACAACGCCGACGTGGCGTCCAAGTTCCGGATCTTAACGAAAATGACGCTGTTAAGAATTACGTTTTCGAGTGCTCTCGCATTTTTAAGGAGATTGCAGAGCAAAAGAAACAACTTGACGACTACGACGTCCCTGACCAGCTTGTGGAAGCCGTCACAGAGTATATTCAGAATGCGTGGAGATTTGACAGAGTGTATCGCCACGACTTGCCCCATCCAAAGCTTCGCTACGCCTCTCATGTTAATAAACGGAAACCCCCAGATGCGCTTCCACTGCAGGACGACGAAGATGGCACGTGGATATCATTGGAGGTGAGCTGTCAGTCACATCGCCAACCCAGGGTTATGAGGTGGAGAGTGCCGCCTGACACGTGTCTCTGCCATGGTGTCGCGTTTCGTGTAGAGGATAGTTCCCTGAGCGCCGCCCACTCCGGACAGCTTGTATGCACTGATCAAGACACGTGTTACTAAATCAATATATTTGTTGGTTGGGGCGCTTCTATCATAGATTGTAAGAAGTTTGAAAGAAATAATAGAAAGATGCGGAGGGTTAAAAGAAGAATGGTTTGATTAATTTATTTATAATATTTGATTTATATCAATAATTAATAAATATATAAAATATTAAAGAATATGAAATAATATTAAATAAATTTTACAATCTATTTTTAAATATTTATATTTTTTATATATTTAAATGTATGTGTATATACATTTTAAAGTTAAAAAATATATATAAAAATGATATAGATGCACATTTGGATTTTTGTGAATGATGTGCCTCAAAATATATAAAATCATTTGTCTTATCCACACAAACATGGGTACGTGATATATTAATAAGTGTTAAAATTTAAAATATTGAAATAAAATAATGTTGAAGGAGATGTGAAGATGAAGAGGAATTATGAACCTTATTAGACACGAGCTTTTAAATTTAAATAAAAAACTAAATCAATAGAAATTGAAGTTAATAACCTTAACAATTACAAGACTCAAACTTGTAGACATATAAATCTGGCCACCAATAACCTCCAATTAGGGTTTTAGCCAATTTCTACCAAAATGCACAATTTGACCTAAAAACATTACAACATGCTAAATGATGTGAAACTGATATATTCAAATGCCGATTTTGCCCAAGGTATCCCAAAATGAGGCAGTACAATTTATGGGCCAACTAACTTTGATTAGATCATTTCGAGTCAAAATGCCAATTTTGCACCTAAGTACTTTGGATTGCTCTTTCCTATCAAAATTTTTGCACAAGATGCATGCCTTTGTTATTTGTTATGAGTAACATCTTAAATGGGATAACGGATCCAATGCATTTAACATTAACTTTCAATTCCAATCCAGTCAAATTTAGGACTGATAACAAGGCATTCGAATCAATTTGGATAATTTGTGCATAAAGTGTTTAAACATGCTTAAGAGCTAATTAATCCAAATCAAGGTATAATTAATAATTCCATGGAAACTTGTTGAATACTTATTTTTAGAAATGAATATTGAATATCTGCATCATTAGGGGACCTCCTTTCTTGGGAAGACATCCTTAGGCTATAAATGCCACAAATATCATCTTAATTGCTCCTCCATCCCAAATATTGATGAGCCTATTTATCAATTTTAATTGCATAATTGAATTAATCCTTAACTACACATCTTCATTTCAAGATGGATGGCTTAGGTTGGTTCTGTTCAATCTCAAAAATCTATAAATAGGAGGCCTTACCGCATCATTTTTAAGCTTAATTTGTGCAAAGTTATAATGCAGAATTAGTTTTAAAAGTTGCATGCAACTAGTGTTACCATGCCAAATTGATTCCAAGCCAAGCCAAAGCCATAAGGTGCCAAGGAGAAGAGAAGATAGCCAAGCCTCTTTTGATGAAGACTTCATGAACACAAGCCATTACAACAAGCATTTTGGAGCATCCAAGGAAGGTAAAAGAGGGTTTCTTTTACATTTTAGTTCTGTGTTTTATTAATGTTTGTTACTAAGCTCACCTTAGTAACTAGGCATGAAGGTGTTAGCTTAGTGTGTTCTTTGTCAATTTGTTTTATGCATTTTGTCACTAACACATACTAATCTCCTCTTCTTAGTCAAATTTTTAGTTCACACAATGGCACATCTGTTGGGACCAAACGCATCCCCCACATGAAGAAGATCATTCTGCAACTTTAAAATCTTCATTTGGGACCTTGAAAATGACTCTAAAGTCTTTCTATTTTATGTAAAATTGGCTTACAAGGGGGATGTCATTACCTCCCATGAGTTCTTTAGAGAAGCTTTGACCTGAGGTTTCATCTCCCAACATTGACTTCACTTACTCCTGAGTTGCACATGGGATGTATCTACATTTGAACATTGCACTACACTGAGTGAACAGTAGGATGCAGTGGTTGTAAAAAAGTCTAGACCTTTTTACAACTAGCTAATGCCACAGTCACCCAATTTTCATGCTTTTTTTTTGCATTGTTTGAAATAAAAGTCATTGTGCAATTGATTCCCCTAGAGACCTTCGAAACTTGTTAGTTTAGTCAACCCTACATTGCCATACCCTTGCTAGGATTTAGACGATTATAATTAGTGTATTTTGATCATTTTTGCTTGGTATGTTTTAAGACTAAAACTTGTTTGTTTGTTCATAAATTCATGGAAAAATCAATTTATTTATACATCATTTTTTTGTTTAAAGAGGTGTTATACTGACCATTTTACACCACACTTATGCCTTGAAATTTTTGTTAAAATTGTTTGTGTATGTGTCATTTGAGTTGCGAAGGGTAGTGTTATGCTGCCCAAATCATGTCAAAACATTTTTGAGCCTTTTAAGTCTTTGAAACGTAACATATATCACATCATTCGAGTATGCTTATGCCATTAGACTACTCAATTTATTTCAAGACTTGTTTACCTTGTATCAAAAACTATTTGTTTCAAACTATGTCACATCAGTTGTTTGGACCTCATTTATGTGTTGTCATGTTGTCCAATCTTGTCTAGGTTGTTTGGTCAAATACTAGTCTTCAACATTGAGTTTTCAATTAACCTTGTCAAGTTTAGATTCAAATATTGATTGATTTCTGTTTAGGCCTTAATTCATGGGGTTGATATTCAAATCTTTCTCATTTGGGTTGCATAAATTTGGTTAATCTATTACCTAAATTTGAAAACTATTGATGATTTCTTTGTTTAATGCCTATCCTCATCATTGTTTGTGCCTTTATTTGAGAGAACACAAACTTTTTCAAAGATCCTTTTGTCTTATGTCTTATGCCAACTGATCATGTTTATGTTTGATTCTATGTATCGGATTTATGTCAAAGTTGTTGATTAAATCAAATCACATCAGCGTTTATTTCAAGTCTATATTTTGATGCCATTTGGTCAAAAGTCTTAGCATACGTTTATTTGTTTGAGCCTAGCTTTTGACTCTGTATTTGGATAAAAGACCTAGTCACTCAATTTTTCTCTTTTTCAGTTTAGACCTTGTTTGGTATACTTTGACCTAGAATTTTGACATGCCAATTTTTATTTAGACGCTTGACCTTTTGTGCATATGACATTTGACATTAGATATTTGATGTTCGACTATTTTATGCCAAGTCTTAGCACAAACTATTTTGGAGATACAGCTCCACTTTCAAACCATATTAGAGATATAACTCCACTCCTTCGACTAAGTTAGACCAAGTTTGAACCATTTATCCTTTGGACATAGTTTTTTAGAGTTTTTAGAACTCTAAACCTTTTTGTTTTCAAATATTTCATCATTTATATGGATATGTCTAGCTACACTTATGGTGGAGTCATGTACAATCCAACTTATGTGATAATGGCCGCAAAATCCCACTAGGAATCTCTATAGAGAAAGATTTTTTAAGGAGTTTTATTGTTCTCTCTACAATAATCCATATGGGGAACATAGTCAAAATCTACAAAATCCACAAAATCCAACTAGAGACCTTGATTGGCATGAAGAGGCTTGTGAGGAGGACTTTAAAGACCCAACTATAGATAATATTATTTGGGATATGGATCCATACCCTCTTTGCAATAATTAGTACATGGAACACAGTCAAGAACCAACTTATGAGCTGACTCACAATTAGAAAGATATGGTTTATGAGGAAGACTTGGATGTTTTGGCTTGTGTAAGAAGTCAAGTTCCATGATGTCCTTTTGTTATCCGATCATCGACTACCCCTAACCCTACTTTGGATTATATAATCTATCAAGCTTCATAATATCTAAGGAATACCAATACCATTTTGAGACTTCATCCTTTGGCTTGTACGAGTAATCAAGCTCCACAATGCCCTTTCATCATTCCAAGACTTAGTCTTTTGGCTTGTGTGAACAAACAAGCTCCATACCGCCCTATCGTTACCATTTCAAAACTTCATCTTTTGGATTGTGCAAGCAATCATGCTCCCCAATTCCCTACCATTATCCAACCACAAGCCATCCCTCATCCAGAACCAATCCCATCCAAATCTTAATAGATCCAATCCTTCGAAGACCAAGCTGTGTTCAAAACTGGTATATTTCAACTCATTGGAAACCAAAGGCAAGACAACCAACCAATTCAAGATGTTTTTTTTTAACCAACCACATATGATAAATCAACCTGTGATGAATCACCTATTGATCCTATTCTAGTTGTCGAAGAGTCTCACACTAATGAGCCAATCTTTATCGAGTCACTTCTTAATGATTATAACCACCTTTAAGAAAATCATTACCTCGACCATGTGCCTATTTTTCAAGAGCCTTCTAGTGACAAGTCAATCTCTTAAGAGTTATCTCTTGACCTTTTTTTCATCCTATAGGAGTCCCACTCTGATAAACTAGTTTTTGTGGAGCCCATTATGCCATCATAAGTCATTACTTATATAAAACTAAACATTCAATAAGACATCATTGTAATAGAGTACCCATCAAATGAAGAATCAGAGTTAGAGTCAGGTTCTATTCTTGAATTGACATCAAATTTACCATCAAAATTTGAATCAACATTAGTCTCAACATCAGATTCAGAGTCCCTTGAGTTAGAATCGGATTCATAAGAAGAATATGTTCGTGGTTATTACAATATTGGTTACACATGCTTTGTAGATCAATTTGAATACATTTGTGATTCTTCTATAGTTTTTGAGGATGAGTACTTCAGCTTCGATACAAGTTATCCTAGTATCTTCGACAAGGATTATGCAGTCTCTCCCCATTCCATTACCATTCCATAGGCCATTACTATCAACCAAAATAGCCATATCATTGACATTCTATCTCCCACAAGTGTTGATTGGAATCAACAAAATCACACTTTATTGGACTACATCCATGGTGACATAGCAGTTGAAAAAAAGAAAGGATGCCAAGACCACATTCATATAACAAAAGAACACTCTCTTAGTGAAACCTTTTTGGAGATGCTAAAGGACAATCAAATTCAAAACTCAACATCTTCTAGTGAAACTTTTTTGAAAGTGCTAGAAA
The DNA here is from genome assembly GCA_037957365.1 of Torreya grandis. NCBI lineage: Eukaryota > Viridiplantae > Streptophyta > Pinopsida > Cupressales > Taxaceae > Torreya > Torreya grandis. The sequence continues at coordinate 220,926 of JARHVA010000118.1, forward strand.
ACAATCAAAGTCAAAAGTCAAGATTCCTTAGTAAAACCTTCTCGAAGGCACTATGGGATAATCAAGACAACTTCATTGGTGAAAACCTCTTTGAAGAACCAATCACTGAGCACAAAATTTTTTCACTGCTTAGTGAAGATAAAATCAAAATAACTTCCTATCTATAGCCTAATCAGATGGTAGCTACTCTCAAGGTCAAACAACAAAAAAATCTAGTGATCTTAAAGAGAATAAGTCTTCAGGCATGCCACAACCAAAGTTATGTCAAATCCATTATCAACAACATTAAGTGTGATTTTAAGTCTTGATCTTCATTTTTTCCCTACCATTCCACATTCCATTATCATCTACCATTCTATTTCATAGACAAACCTACCTTCCATTATTTGTCCCTATTTACCATCCACAACTACACTTTCCTTTACAGAGGCTATAAAGATACCTTGTCTTGACATTTGAAAGAATCAAAATCAACGACCAATGAAGATCACAAAAGCATTCTCAAAAACCAAATTTGCAAGTAGTTATTGATGAAGCAACTATTTAAAGGACGTGTGGGCTAGCAATTAACATGATCAAGTATTCTGTTTGTATCATTTGTTGATTAAGAAGTGCATCTCCCCATCAACAGGAACAATAAAATCAAAAACCACACCCAGACCGAAAACATGTACCATACTATTTCACATTGCCATGCCATTGTCATTGTTACATATCCATTTGTCATTGTCAAATATTCTTGCTATTCACCTTATCACTTGGGGGCAAACCCTCTTAACATTTTATCCATCTTATCATTCCATTCCTATCTAGACCAAATCTTATTTTTAGTCATCCTACCCAATCTTGTTTTGCTCTTGGTTCATTTGGTTTTTCTCACACCTTTTGTGGGGGGATTATGATCAAGTTTCAACAATCAATCCAATCTGTGTTTACAATGGCAATCTATGAAATTAGTGTGACAATTGATCTGACAAGATATTTTTTATTTTCCATCCTATATCAAGTTTATTTATGTGATCCTGATTATAACCGCTTATGGGCAACTAAGTGTTTCACCAGTCTTGTTGCTAATTATAATTGCCTATGGGCAAATTAGTATCATTGACCTATTCTGTTGTATCCTAGTTATAACTGCTCGAGGGAAACCTAAGGGAAACACTTTTTTACCATGCATTGCCACATCACCTTGCCATTACTATTTTCATTTGATTGACCATTTTTTAGATTTGAGAACTTTTTGGGACCTAGTTAGTTTTTTCCACCTTTTGTGTGGATGGAATTACTATGACTTGCAGTCATTTCAAGACTATGTAAGTCATGCTCAATTCATGTTGAGGTCATCTCAGTCTCCTTTTTCATACGCTCTCACCATTTTGTGAGAAACCTAAGCCAAAAGCTTTCACCATTTTGTAAGCAGATATCTTGTCATTCTCTAACGAGTTAAGATACCTTAAAGTGCCAAAAAACATTCATAACATTTCAAAAATTCAAAAATATTTGTCCTATCTAAGCCTAGTCAGTTATCCTTGATCCACCTTACCAGGGCATTGCCATTGTTAGGATGCTTTTTTTTCTTTTGTTTTCAAGCTTTCTATTTGTTTATTTATTTTAGGTTGTTTGTTTGTTTATTCACTTGATTGTTTGTTTGCTTTCAACACTGTTGCCTTGACTCGGTCTATATGTATGCATTGGGTGATTCCTTACACACATTATTCTTGAGTCTATCCATATTCATATGTCAACATTGTCATCATAGTTTTTATTATTGGTGCATTATTTTTGAGTGTTTATTAGATTAGGAGTCAGTCCTTATGCATATTTTGGCCAAGTCTTTATGGTGTTCTATCATGAAGCCTACCATCACATGCTATAGTAAAAATTGGCTTCAAAAAGGTTTACAATCAATGGAGCCGTAGAAGTTTCTCCTTAGCACCTTGGCAAATCCTCCTATCCCACCCTTGATCAACTCAACCCATTAACCATTCTAGTTATATCATTGTTAATAAGGATGTGCATCTCCTTATTAGTAGGTACAACTGATCATTTTCTATTGATCAATCTTATTCTTCTATTCATCTCTTTCATCATTTTGTGCTTGCTCATCTTTAATATGTATTCTAAGTTATATCCTTGTATTATGCTTACTAATTAGCCCTAATTGAGGCATAATCATCTTTAGCCAATCTAAGTCTTCTTAATGATTATAACCACCTATAGATAAATTAGTGTTTTGACTTTTAATCTTGATTATAACCACCTTTAGACAAATCAATATCATTTTTACATCAATGCATGCAAGCATTTTCTCATTTGGATTAATCTCAACCATAGGTTAATTCCACCTTTCTTCTTATTTCTTTTTGAGGGACCATACATCAACAAATATGATGACCACTCTCTCAAAGAGGCATTATCATAGGCTTTCCAAAATCATTTGGAGCTTTGATCTTTAATCATCATCTTCTTATAGGCATATAGGCATTTTATCATTATTTGAGAAGATGTTACTGTGCTTATAGCTTGCAACACCTTCCCAAATAGGGGTAAACTGTAGACACCTAAATCTAGACACTAATAATCTCTAATCAGGGTTTTGACCAATTTGTACCAAAATGCACAATTTAGCCTAAAGACACTAAAACATGTTAAATAATATAAAACTAATATATTCAAATGTCAATTTTGGCCAGGGTATCTCTAAATGAGGTAGTGCAATTTATGGGCCAGCTAACTTTGATCAAATCATTCCAACTCAAAATGTTAATTTTGCACCTAGGTACTCTAGATTGCTCTTTCCTATCAATTTTTTTTCACAAGATGCATCCTTTTGTTATTTATTATTAGTAACATCTTAAATGGGATAATGGATCCAATGCATCTAACATTGATTTTAATTTCCAATCCATTCAAATTTAGAACCAATAATGAGGCATTCTAATCAATTTGGGTAATTTGTGCACAAAGTGCTTAAACATGCTTAAGAGCTAATTAATCCAAATCAAGGCATAATTAATAATTCTATGTAAACTTGTTGAATACTTATTTTTAGAAATGAATATTGAATATCTGCATCATCAGGTGACCTCATATCTTGAGAAGACACCCCTAAGACATAACCACAAATATCAATATTCATGCCTCATCAAAGCCCTCCATGCCTCTTAATTGCTCCTCTATCCCAAACATTGATGAGCCTATTTATCAATTTCAATTGCATAATTGAATTAATCCTCAACCACACATCTTCATCTCAAGATAGACGGTTTAGGTTGATTATGATAAATCTCAAAAATCTATAAATAGGAGGCCTTACCACATCATTTTTAAGTTTAATTTATACAAAGTTATAATGCAAGATTGGTTCCAAGATCTGCATGCAACTAGTGTTATCATGCCAAATTGATTCCAAGCCAAGCCAAGCCAAAGTCACAAGGTGCCAAAGAAAAGAGGAGATAGCCAAGCCTCCTTTGATGAAGACTTCATGAGTACAAGCTGAGCAAGCCACTGCAACAAGCATTTTGGAGCATCCAAAGAAGGTAAAAGAGGGTTTCTTTTGCGTTTTAGTTGTGTTTTATTAATGTTTGTTACTAATTTCACTCTAATAACTAGGCATGAAGGTGTTAGCTTAGTGTGTTCTTTGTTAATTTATTTTATGCATTTTGTCACTAATACAATACTAATCTCCTCTTCTTAGTCAAATTCTTAGTTCACATAAGTATTTCATCATAATGAATAAAATCATCAAACTATAAGTACATAATTATATATAAAAACTTATGGAAGGATATGGCATGATAGAACTTAAAAAATCTAGTGAAACTCCTTTTAGAACTTTTTTTCATGTGCAATGTGTCATTAAATTCTTTTGAATCTTTTTCATTGTTGGCTTTAAATATCCATATTGTATTTCTTTATCATCCATCTTCCTCTTATTTCACACCCACTTGTCAATCATGTTTCTCAACCCTACCTTTTTGTAATGGTTTTTACAAAGACACTTCCATTGTTATTTAGGGGTGTGCTTGTTTTTTATATACATTATGTCCAAGGAAATTGCTCAATATTTAAATTGTGTTCTTCTTTGGAACATATTTCACATAAAATGACACCATTTTATCATTGCAATGTTTTTATTTCTCTTTGGAAAATTCTAACTAAATTAGATGGGTTAACTCATTGTGATTGGCAATATGCCTAATCACTTCTCTAATGTGAGATAAAAACTTCTTGTTTATTTTATCTTTTCACACATGATTACAATCATTAAACCAAATAAGTATATTTTTTCTCCTATGAGAGCTTATGTAGTAATTCATGGGAATCATAGAAAGTTGTGAGGGTTCATATTAGTTGTTTGGTGGAGAATGAGGGTTACCATTTATTTCTATAACATCTATAAACTTAGAACTTTTCAACCTATTGGTATTAAATAGATTTGACCCAATTTATTTAAGATTTCTAAGTGTTTTTGTAAAAACTATAAAACAAAAATTTTGTCTTAGAAAAAAATCATATACAACATAATCTTTATATTAATAAAAAATATGATTTAAAACAACAAAACTACTAACTATCAAAAGTAATATCAAAATATAAAATATTTATTAATATTTCCTTTTTTAATATTCAAACAAAAACCTTACAATCAATATTATCCATTTTATCTTATATTTCTTAAAACTTATATTTTAAATAAATGATAATTTATATCACTTAAACTACAATCCTATTAATAATAAAATTTATACTTTAAATAAATTGATGATATTTGGTTCTTCAAAGATGAAGTGTCTTAAATTTTGAAGGCAATGTTGAATGAAATGTCTTAAATTTTGAAGGGCAATGTTGAATGAAAAGACGACGTGAAAAAGTGTGTGTTTCCAACATTCCAAGTATGACCATTTCCAACAGACGGCAACGGTATGACTTGGCCGCCTCAATTGGCTTTTTTGCTTCGACAATTAATTCCACAATGGTCAACCAAGAATGGCAGATTTAAAACATTATAGAGGCTATGTTTATCAATATTATTCGACGCGTCTACAACCATTGATGTTCAACAACAATAATTCCAATTTATTTATTTATTTATGCTCAAATGTTGATTTAGAGAGTCTTCTTAACTCATTAACTTGCGGTCCATTTTCCAGTAAAGCGTGTCATTTTACATTTAAATATTTTGAAGTTCTGGTTGTTTCGGTTGTCTCTAATAGAGACGATAAAGAAAAAAACAAAAAAAACTTGTATTTATGCTATCAATATTTTGTGCGAGTCTTTTAACTTTTTTGGCCTTTTCTTTTTTTCAGTGTGGAGGCTGGGATAAATTAAAATATAACAATCAATCTACAATAATTAAAAGATATGTGGGTGAGTTGGTAAAGTGGTTTGGTTGTTTCAAGCCCCACCCATGTTTAAATCTCACTAAGGCATATGAGGCTGGCTGTGGCCATTGGTGTTATTCTCGAGACTAACAATCGTTGGTACTATTCTCATGCTCAATTGTAGTTGTTAGTGGTATTTTCGAGATTGGTTATGGCCATTGGTGGTTAATCACTCGGGAATATGAACCATCATTGTGTCCCATGATAGTTCATAGCTCTGATGGAAAAATGATTACCAATAAAAAAACTAGTGTGTATATTCATATAAAATATTATAAGAGTTTGTATAGATGAGGATTCTCAGGGAAATAGATTTGTGTTATCATGATCTTTCCAAATCTCTCTCTCATTTGAAAAATATATTCTCCTCACAAGGCATGTGGACTCAATTTTTTAACTACAAAGGTTTCTCCTTTTGTTGATTTCATTGCAACTCCCTTGAGCATCATGTAGTTGGGTGCCCTGCTAACCTGCTAAGGTTTTTCAGTTGGTTTCACCTCATTCTTAGTTAGTTTGGAGCAAGAAGGATGGGATCCTTGATCAAGACTTTTTATGGCATAACCATTACAATTTCTAGTCACAGCTTCCTCTCAACATATCTCAGCGCTAGAGGTTCAAGGGGGTTTCCTCCCAACTGGAAGAGTCCTTGAAAGTTGTGTTGATTCCTATTTCATCACAGTTATGCCTACAACCAAATGAGAATATTTCTTCCCCTTCTCGATAAAAGAAATAAAAAGCTGATGTAGGCTCTATAACTAAAAGGAAAGGTCAAATATCAGAGACAAAAACACTAAGAGAGGAAGTACAAGCAATGGTAAAAGATGGCACTCAATGGATGATAGAGGATGTTCTTTTCTAATAAGGGAGAAGATTGGCTTTTAATTCCTTATCTTGGGATACATTGATCTTCGATGAGAATGATTTTCCCTTTAGTCTTATTTTTGTTGTTTTCATGTTGTTTATTTGTTGATCTTTCATTGTTGGACAACAATGTTGTCTCTTTAATTTCTCTCTTTTCCCTTGACAATTGACATGGAGGTTTTTTTCCCCCTATGGTCAGGGTTATCTATGTTTTCAATTTTTGTCTAGTGCTATATTATGTTGGGTTGATTTTGGCTCTTGTGGGACTAGGCCCCTACTTTGTGCCCTAAAACCGGTTCCAAGGTCCAATCAAAAGTTTTTTGTTAGTTCAAAGTTATGGTCAAAAGCATGTACCTCAATCAAAAAAATTTATTATTATAAATTATATATTTTATATTTGATTTAATATAATATATTTAAATAAAGTTGTATTTTATGTATGTAAGACCAAGAATTTCATGAAACGTAATTGTTTATTTGAAGAAATTAAGGTTCAAGGGTTTATAAGAAAAGGAAAAGTGGTCTATTAAAAAAGGAAAAGTGGGCTATAATGGTAATTTAAGAATAATATAAATATAAAATATTATTATTATATATATTTATTATATGTTATATTATAATTTTATATATATATATATATATATATATTATAATATTAATAATATTATATAATAAAAATACATATACATAATAATGTAATATATTTTATTATTATACTGAATGCATGCTTGGTGATGTTGTGTTTTATAATGTCATATGCACTTGTCCTGTCCTAGGCTCCAAAATTTATACTGTACATTTTTTATTTTGTTTTAGCAGATATAAAATAATAGCATATATGAATGATAGCATTGATAATGCATTTTAGTGGGAATGAATGTTTGTGCACCACTTACTAGATCCTTTAACTTCTATGTGTCTCTCTCAATTTTTAATATAATGTTCTCTTTGATCAAATACTGTAAATTTATTATGTTGTTTAATCCCAATGGATTTGTAGAGTCATGTTGTGTACAAAGACACATCAATTTGATGCCCAATGATGAAAAATAGATACATCACTTTTTCATGGCCATAATACCACCACCCTAATACCATAGCCTACATTGACTAAAAGTTTACATGGATAGTAATTACACCTCCAAAGATGATTTTGTGCATCTACCTTATATCTTTCATTGCACATTTTCAAGTTCATATTGTGTGAAACTAAAGTCTCTAAATGAACACATATTTTTTTGTTAATCTCCCAATTGTGTCCTTATATACCCAAACTCTTACATTGTCCATTTTAATTTCCTCCTCTAATATAGTCATTATTGAAGCCACCTTCTCCTCTTGATTGGCCATTGTGAACTCATAGATCAGGAGAACAGTCAATAACTTTATTCTTCTATCTTGTGAGAAATAAATTGATCCAAAACTCAGAAGTTCTGGTTGATAAATATTTCAATAGCATAGAAATAACACAGTAACAATGAATTCTCTAAGAAGAGATGTAGTATTACTCAAGATCGCAATACAAATATATGCTTATCTCTGGGAAGATATGTCTATCTTCACATTTCAGGTTACCTCTTCATTTATACACATTTTGAAATCATGGGGAGGATGTGGAAGGTCACCAATATTGAGGGAGATTAAGTGGTTCGACTTCCAAGATTTAAAACAATATAGAATTCAAGGAATTACTATTTTTAGAAACAACACTACTAAAATTGAAATTTGGGGCACTGTCACCCGAATTGTCACCTAAATTATTGTCCAGATCATTCCTCCCTCCTTGAAAAGCAATGGGCCCCATTGCATCAATGTTCCCCATCAAATGTGGTAGTTCTATCTTGATTTGATTCTCTGTGAGCCACTCACCTTGGTGGCTAAGCTGGCCCCTTTTGACCACTCGATAAAGCAGAATAGAGCATCCTCTTGTTGTCTTCATCCAGGTATCCACAATCTAATCCTCTTCCACTGGAGAAAAACTCTATGGATCAAGCTCATCAATGTCTATTTGTTCTGCTACAATTAAAGTGTCCAATAGAGGTGGGTGATATGGTTTGAGGAGCTTCACATTGAATATTGGATGCATACCTAGGTAGGCTGGTAGGTTCAACTCAAAAGCATTTTCACCAACTTTTTTGGTGATGGTGTATGGACCATATTGTAGAGGCTGAATCTTTTTGTGTGGGCTTGCAAGCCATTCCTTCTGAAGTCGTAACCAAACCTTGTCACCCACAACAAAATGGTGTGCAATCCTATGTTTGTCATGGCGTTGCTTATACTTCAGATTCATCTTCTCCAGGATGTCATGAACTTGTTGCTGGATGTGTTGCATTTGTTCAATAAACTTTTTTGCTTTTGCTGCCTCAGATATTCCATGAGGTGTGTATTCCATGGTGGAAAATGGAACAACTATATCAATTGGTGCCATGGATTGGAACCCAAAACATACTTGGAATGGACTGTGCTTGGTCGAGCTATGCAACACATGATTGTATCCATGTATGAAAATAAGTCCCTCATCCCATGTGCGTGGATGTTTGGAGTGATACATCTGAATCATGTGAACAATCAAGTGGTTTACCACCTCTGTCTGACCATCAATCTGTGGATGGAAAGCTATGGACTTCATCAACTTAGTATCCGTCATCTTCCATAGAGTGGACCAAAAGATGCTTAGGAACCTACTATCTCAATCTAAGACAATGGACTTGAGGAGACCAAAATGGAGCCATACATAACTAAAATATAGTTGAGCAGTTTCCTCAGCAGATATATTTTTCTTACAAGTAATCATCATAGACATTTTTGAAAAATGATCAACTACCACAAAAATACAGTCCTTGCCATGTTTTGAAGTGGGAAAACCTGAGAGAAAATTCATTGAGACGGATTCCCAAGACTTGGTTGGTTCTGACAATGGCGTGTACAATCTTTGCTTCTTATTTGTTGGCTTGGCTATTGCACGTGGGGTGCAAGATTTGAGATATATTTCCACATCCTTTCGCATATGGGGCCGGTAGAAGTGTTTTTGAAGAACTACCAATGTCTTTTTGATACCAAAGTGTCCAACTGTCCTACTGAAGTGTGCTTCCCATATCATCTTTTATTACTCTGCAACTAAAACATAGATGTGCCCAATATGACAGAGGACATTATCTTGCAAATAGAAATCAAAAACATGTTTACCTTTTTGAAGTGCTTGATATGTATCATCAAAGGTAGGATCTGCTTCATACAAAGCACCCCAAATGGCATCTCATGTCCGCACAGGTCAAGAACTTTTGTGAGTGCAGTAATTGGTGGGTGGATCAGACAATCTACAACTATATTTGAGCTCCCCTTTTTGTGTTTGATTATCAGGTGGAATTGCTGAAGATATGTGGCCCACTTTTGGTGCCTCTCATTTCATAGTTTGCTTTACATCTGGATGAATTCCAATGGTCTATGGTCAGTGTGGATGACAATCTCTTTCTCCAAGATGTAGTGTTTCCATTGTTTGCAAGCTTGCACAATGGCATAGAGCTCCTTATCATATGTTGGATATTTCCTGACTGTATCAGTGAAAGTTTCACTGTGCTATGCAACAGGATGGCCATGTTGCATGATGATAGCTCCCATGACATATTTAGATGCATGCGTCATCAACTCAAATGGTTGATGCAAATCTGACAAGACAATAATAGGGGCTGAGCAAAGTCTATTCTTCAAATTCTCAAATGCCCTTTGTTGTATTTCCCCCCACTGAAATGTAGATTTAGTTCTTCCTTTAGTCACTTGGGTTAGTGACCAAGCAACATGTGAAAATCCAAGAACAAACCTGCGGTAGAAATTTGCAATACCCAAAAAGTTGTGAAGTTCTGTGAGGGTCCTTGGTGTGGGCCATTCTCGAATAACTTGAATATTTTTTGGATCAACATGGAACCCTTCCTCATTCAAAATGTACTTGAGGTACCGAATTGTTGTCATCCTGAATGTGCATTTTTCAAGATTTGCATACAACTTGTGCTCCCGAAGAGTTTGAAGCACCTTACAAACATGTTGCAAATGTTTTTCCCATGTTCTGCTATAGATGAGTATGCCATCTAAGTAGAAAACCATGAATGAGTTGGTGAAGGGTCATAGGATGTCATCCATCATCCTCATGAAGGCTGCAGGTGCGTTAGTTAAGCCAAAAGGCATAACCAACCATTTAAAGAGCCCCTCCTTAGATTTGAATACAGTCTTCTAGACATCAGTGGGATCGATGGGAATTTGGTGATAACCAGATTTGAGATCAATTTTGGTGAATAACTTTGCACCATGGAGCTGGTCTAGCAGATCATCAATCCTGGGGAGAGGGTAGTGATTCTTCATAGAGATTTTATTCAGGGCTCGGTAATCAATGCAAATCTTTCATGTTCCATCTTTCTTTAGTGCCAAGACAATTGGGATACCACAAGGTGAAGAGCTTGGCTTGATATGACCCTTTTGGATCAATTCTTGAATCTATCTTTTTATCTCATCATTCTCCAAAATTGATCTGCGATACACAAGACTATTAGGCAAAGGTGATCCTAAGATCAAATCGATAGAATGTTTTACTTGGTAATGTAGTGGAACTCCTATGGGTGACTTGAATAAGTCATCATATTCTCCTGTGATTCATCCTATCTGCTTTTGTTGTTGTGTTGATTGTGTAGTCAGGATTGCAACATTGGCCTTCTTGGATTTCTGTGGTTTGACCACCATGAGAACAAATTGCTTTGTCTTCTCCACCAATGTCTTGCATTGCTTAGAACTGATCAAGGAGATAGATGAGGGAGGTGGTACCTCTGGTACCCTATATCACTGTGTTCTAAGAGTGAGGGTGATCCTTTGAGTTCATGATTCATAGATGCCATGTTGATCATACATGAATGACTGACCAAGGAGTACATCACAAACATCTAGATTGACCACATCACACAAGACTTCATCTTGGAATGGTTTTATAGCATATGAAAGAAGACATCGATGGGTGACACGAAGGTCTCTCCTTGGGCTCAACCATCCAATATTGTAGGGCTTTGGATGAGGCTTCATGGATAGATTTAGAATTTTCACAACTTTAGTAGAGTTTAAATTCTTTTGACTCCCACTATCAAGAATGAAATGCAAAGGCTTACCTTTTACCCATAATTTGGAGTGAAACAATATTTCTTTGTCATCTGGTCTTTCCTCATGGGTCTATGATGAAGCAATGATGGTGTCAAGCTTAGCATCTATAATTTCTTCTTCATCCTCTTCGACTGTGGGTTGTGTATGAGGTAGAGTAGTAGATGTCGAGTATTGTGACTCAGAGAGCAGTGACTTGATGGCTCGACATTCTTCTTTGGAATGAGTTCTAGTTTTGTGGTAATCACACCATTTTCTAGCCTTCCCCTTCTGGGATTTCTTATCCTAAAACTCCTTCTGCTTCCAATTTTGGCCTTGTGTTTGACTTTCCTTGTCACTTTTCCATTTTGAGGTTTGACTCTTCGTATTCTTTCTACCATGCTTCTATTCAATCTTCACTGCAAATTTATATGCTTCACCAAGGGTTTCCAAACTGAAGAGTTCTATTTCCCCCCGTATGTATCATTTTAGTCCACCACAATATTTGAGAGTCTTATGTTTCTCACTTTCTTGAATGCCCAATCTTGCAGACAAAGAATGAAAAGTGTCTGTGTAATCTTGAATAGATTGGTCCTTACCTTGGCAAAGTTGTTGCCACTGTATGTACATATCATCATATGCTCCGATGGGATAGTATTCTTCTTTCACTGCTTCCACAAAATCATCCTAGGTAGGTTCCACCTCAAGGCCAATGGCATCTATACTAAACCTCTTTTTGTACACTTCCTACCAATTTTTCACAGGCAATGATGATTTCAAAAGAGCAAAAGTGATATTTTCTCCATTGGTGAACTTACTTATAGAGAAGTAGGAAGACCATTGATCCAACTAATTTTCTACTGCATTAGCATTGATTTTGACTTCAAATTTGGGAATATCAAAACTTACCTAAACCTTGAAGGGTGTTGGGGCACTGAAAGGACATTCCCTAGATGAAGAGCCAAGAAGTGTAGCTGTGGAGCCAGAATTTCCCATTGGAAGTGTTTGAAGAATTTGGGCAAATTGTTGTAGCATCTGCACTTGTTGCCATTGGAGGGCTTCATTCACCATTTCCTTGAAAGGATCAGATGTTTCAGTGTCATCCACCATTTGAAGTCATTTGGAGTGAACAAGTGGAAAGTTTGGAAGCTTTGTTGCTTCCCACCCAAGTTTCTTGTAGCCTGACCTCATCCTTGGGATCATACACTCTCAAGACAAACCGCTCTGATACCACTAATCCAAAACTCAAAAGTTCTAGTTGATAAATATTTCAATAGCATAGAAATAACACAGTAACAATGAATTCTCTAAGAAGAGATGTAGTATTACTCAAGATCGCAATACAAATATATGCTTATCTCTAGGAAGAGATGTCTGTCTTCACATTTCGAGTTACCTCTTCATTTATACACATTTTGAAAGCATGGGGAGGATGTGGAAGGTCACCAATATCGAGGGAGATTAAGTGGTTCGACTTCCAAGATTTAAAATAATACAAAATTTGAGGAATTACTATTTTTAGAAACTACACTACTAAAATTGAAATTTGGGGCACTGTCACTCGAATTATCGCCTAAATTGTTGCTCAAATCATAAATCAATATGCTCACTAGGCACAATCAATATTAGACCTAGGATGATTTTTAAAAATTCTCTAAGGACCACGTGAAAGAGTGTAGATTGATAGTTGTGTCTCATACAAAACCCATGATTTTTGACCCCATTTTACCTTTTGTACACACAACTTACGCAAAAATAATCTAATATTTTTAGTAGAGGTGATGGGGGAAAATGAGGTGGTGTGTTCCTTCATATGGTGTGGGAATGAGCTATGAGATTGAGAAATGGTGAAGAGGTAGAGAATGGAAAATCTATATAGAACATGAAAGTGATAAAAGATTTTAATGTGAGGTGGGCGGTGATGGTGAAGGTTGATAACAGGGTATTTTAAGTGATGGAATGAAAGAAGCTAAAACATACACACATGCAAATTTTAGTGACATGTTACATATGTTAATTCAATATGTAGATTCCACCAAATCATTTCAGTTACTCAATACATGGGTCTAGTTATAATATGTGGATACAATCCACCTCCACCAATTAGGGTCATGATATTGGAATCATATTATTTGTTGGCAGTTTATGAGGAATATCACAACTCTTGGATCACCACATAAATCTTGGTTTGTGGTATGGAAGGTGAAACACTACAAGATGGAGACTATTTTCTTTGTTTTAACTTTGTGTGTTAGTCCAACTAAACAAAGGATGTTCATTTTGACCTTGAACACTTCTTTTAAAAGCATCAAGGCTAAATGGTCTATCAAATTATTCTCTAAAGATATTCGGGGAGTGTATAAACACCCAAAAAATAAATGGAAGAGGGGAAGAGATGGATGAAAGAAAATAAATAAAAAGATAAATGCAAAAGGACAAGCCTTTCACGTCAGGTTTGCCATATTTATACACAAAAAAAGTGATGTGATTTCTTCGTGTGTTCAACTTCCTAAGTTCTAGTTGAGATATTCAAAGAGAGTGATGTGGAAGTGTTAACTATTAATTTGGTTGATTGTTTTGGGCTCATTAAACTAGACAAGAGGGTTGGTTTGGTTGAATTACTCAAGGGAGATTATGGGATAGTTTTCTCATGGGATGAGATTGTTTATACTGGTATAACTCAACTACTTCATAATGCTCTTTTATAGTAGTGAATTGAGGTTGGATAAGATCTAGAGAGTAACCTGATTCTAAAAGAACTAGATAACATATCTCTTGGTCTATATTAATCTTCTTGAATGGGTTAAAGTTGGGATGGATTACTCAAGATATTTGATCAAATTTATTAGGCTAGGTTTGCCCAAAAAATGTCATTTGTAATGTGAATGAAATTAGATGAGGTTAAAATTCAGAATGAAAGAATAAGTTAAACTTAGAGGTTCTTGGCTTGGTTGGATTGTTAGAGGTACAATCAATAAGCAGGGGGTGAATTAGTGATGCTAGACAATCCAAACTTCAAATCTAAGTATTTCAAACCCTTAACCAAAAAACATTATCATTCATGAAGCATACACATCATTTATAGTAATGAACAAGAAAGATAAGAAAGATCACACACATAACACAAGATCTATGTGGGAAACCCTCTTGGGGAATAAAACCCATTGGAACTTGAAAAATGGACTACAATCTTATAATAACAAGATCCAAATTTAGACCAACACCAACTGATTAAGGAACACCCATCCCTTAATTTAGTGAGACACCCATCCCATAAGGAAGAACCGATCTCCTAGGCAACCAAGCACTCACTCAGCTACCTTGATCTGATCTCCACCTCTAATCTAATGTCTTCTACACCTAATGATGGACTTCTCTTGATTGCACTCTTCTTCACCCTTTTATCTCTCTCAAATATCCTCTAGGGCTTACTCATTCAATCAACCTCTTCTAGGCTTACTAGGTCTAATGACCTATGTGTTCATCTTTATCAACTTGATTAGATAAACATGTCTAATCTTTGTCACACTTTGATGATCCTCACTGACCTATACCTTCTCTTCCAAAGGTTCTCTCTTTTGCTTAATTCCACACTTGCTACACTCTACTCTCTCTTTAAACTAATCACACACCCTCAAACTTGCTCATATAAGTAATGCATCCAAACACCCATTTTGGATCACTATAGGCTTCTTTGTTCATACTCAATGTGATCTATACTTTAGTCCATCCATTGAGCACACTCCCTCTGATCTCTTTCCTTCATCTCTATCTTCTAATCTCTTAACACATTCACATCCATGTCTCTCAAAACCATTACCTTAACCTTCACTCTGTATAGAGTCTTCATGAATATCAACTTCTAGGTCAGCCACAAGACTTACCTTAACCCTTAATACTTCTATCATGATAATATATAGCTCAAATCCATTCTCACAGCTCTGCCATAGAATCCATGAGTCAAACTTAAGCAACTACACCTTTCAATTAGGCCTTAGTATCCCTTATAGGTCTGATGGAGACCTATTACCCCTTTATAACTTCATCAAGCTAATTAAGAACATAAGATCACTTTCAAATACATGCATCCAATCCATATAACCTTTAATACATCTTCAAATGAATACATCCACCAAAACACTCTTCTACTAAAGCACAGTTTACTCAATTAATAGTCTTGTACACAGTAACACCATGAATGAACAAATAGTCAATTTTGAAGGTCAATATATACAAATTTACAAACATTCATATCTTCTAATAAACTTTTTTGGATGAACCTTGATTTCCTCTTCAACTTTGCTTTTTTACACCATCAAAAAATTCATCCTAGATCAAAAGATATAAGTAAAATACTACAAACTTGTTTTTCCATTTACTAATTCAAATGCCAACTGTCACTATGTAATGCAATCCTTGCAGACACATGTCTTCATCTCATGTCCCCTGAAATCTAGATTAATTTCACTCTATTTATCTCTGTACTATTGTCCTAACTTTAACTTGCATTGCTCATTGTTGATCTTATATCCTTGCTTCTGAGATCAAGCCACTTGGTAGTCCCATATACCTTCTAAGCATTGACTATTTGACTTAAACTACACCATCGATCTCCATTTGCACAAACACCCACGTGCCATTAATCTTCTATCAAATCATCATGATTGGGACACATGTCACTAGTGCATGTAATCTTAGGAAACTTTGACATATTGACTTCATTCACACTATTGGATCAATATTTACACGATCATATGCTCATCATTAGATATTTGTCTATTAGATTAGATGCTCATCATTAGATATTTTGAATTCTTACTGTTATATCTCCTCTTTCAAATTTGGCTAAGTATAGAAACTTAGTGAACTTTATCTGAGAGGCCAACTTTAGATTATTATAACATTTTGTATGCTCAATGTCCAGACCTAAAATTTGAACCACATGATCACCTATCATAGGGGAATCCATCCATGTATCAAAATACACTTGAAACCTTCAAACGTGTGAAATAATGTCATCAATCTATTTATTTAGCCTAAATTGCAAGGATGACTAGAAGAACCTAGTCATACATATGATTGCTCTAATGAATTCCTTTCACTTTCATAAGTGCCCTAAGTACTCATAACACTCCATAAGTTCTCTAAAACATGACCACACCATCAATAACATCTACCATATACTTATCTAAGTCAAACATTGAATAACTTATTAAGAACATTGAAGCACACTTTGTCATTATCATTATAGCACACATGACACCTCATCAACATCCTTGATCACATTGGAGAAATCATTGAAAAACCTACAATGATCTCCTCCTTTGTCATTGATGTCAAACACCATTACAAAGCTTATACTCAGACTCTATCTCTCTCTTCAAGTAATTTGTCCCCCTTTGACACAATGACAAAGTGGGCTCATCTTCTAATCCTAAGAACATTGACAAACTACTCATAGAGCTTAGAAATCTCCCCCTAACATCATGCTCCATCTCATGTCATCTATTATTTAACATACACCAATATGAACCAGAGCTTCTTTGATCCTTGGACCTGTCTACCTACATAACTCACAAGTGCCCTTTGTTCATGTATGAAGATTCCAACATATGACTTGGTTTGATCAAGTCATCATATCAATCTTCTTTAGTTCAAAACTATAAAATACTTCTTTATATCTCCACCATGACTAGAACATCTCACATATTCTGCCCCTCATATCATGCACAACCCTTTAAGCCTTTCAAAATAATTGAGTTAGCTCCCCTTAACTCCATGCTTTATCTAGAAAATGATATCTTTGGTAAGTCTTCTTAACTAATTCTATTTTGACACCTGGAAACCTCCATACTCTACCTACAGACCTTCAAGATGAAAATCTTTGAATATATCTTGAGCACACATACTTGCTTCTCCACAAGAAAGATGTCTCCTAAGAAGCAGAGGAAGAGACACCCTAACCCACAATGTCCTAGAACAATGTGAAACTAGGATTTGTACACAAATCCTTATATTCCTTCTCTTTCTTGGACATCTTGTAGCTATAGAACTGATTGTCCTTACTTTTCTTCTTAGGCTTAAGAGAAATAACTTGATCATCTAAAACAACATTCTCTTTCTCTTCTAAGCTTGAACTTATAATACATATAGATTACAAATATTTATGACATACCTAATTACTAGACATTGAAAATTGATGTTCTTCACATGAAACTTATTCAATAATAACATGATGTTCACTTAGATCTATACACACCTCAAGACTATCCTTAACTAGCATCTTGGTCTTTTCTTTGAGCTTGTTCTCTTCATTCAAAACATGAGCAAACAATGAGAGATCTTGGCATTCTTCAACCTTTGTAACATTCTCCACGACAACAAATAGACCACTTGGACTTGCAAACTCATCATGACTCACACCTTCCACTTTTGGTTTCCATGAGTTAACTAGCCTTCTTCCTTATACTATAGGAGTCTGATTAAACTTGTTTTGACTTGATAACCTTTGCTTGTAGAACCTAGAAATGTGACTAATCTTCTCACAGTTGTAGCAAACCACTCTTTTTGAAGGAAACTTAACTTGCCTTACTTTATTTGGACAACATTTTACAAAGTGTCCCACATCATGATAGTTGAAACATTCAACCTTGCTTACACCATTTGACTAATAATTCCACTCATTATTAGCAAGTCTTATATACTCTCTAGCCCTGTGACCAAATTGATTGCAAGTGTAACAATAACCATTTAATTTGGCATACCTCATGGCATTTAGTCATTTGATTTGATATTTATTCATTCTGTCATCATATTCATTCCATGACTGATTGTTGACCCTCAAATTCTAATTATCTTTGTTCACATTAGTCTTTACCTTGTCTTGAGTTACATTCTTTTATTCTTCTTTGTAACCAAGTCCAATTATATCATTATCATGCTTTTGACAATTTAGAATGTTTTCTAGATTACTTGACCTCTTTTCAAACATCACAAATGACTTCATCTTACTAGATGCCTTTTCTAACTCAACTTTCAATAACTCATTTTCAATCACATACCTTGAATACTCATCTTATTTTGTTTTTAGGCTTGTAGATAGAATTTCCAATTGTCAACTTATATTCTTGACTATATCTTCATGCTCCTTGGTGTATTCATTCATTCTTGCCTCAAACACACTAAAATTCTCTTCATAGGATTTGATTTGAGACTTCATCTTCTTGTTAATCTTCTTCTCAATTTTCAATTCTTCACAAGCATTCCTAAATTCAGTCTCATAGTCCTCCTTATCTTATTCATTATCTATATCACTCCAAGTAGACTCCTTTTGATATGAGCAACTTCCTTTCTCAGCCATGTAGAGGAATTCATCTTCACTATCAAACTCAAAATCACTGTCTTCACTCTCATCTGATGAGCTACAATCTTTATTGGTGTAGAGACTCTTCTTGTTCTTGAAGGACTTTTTCTTGTTGTCAAACTTTCTGAATCTTTTGTTCCTCTTATCAGACCTAAATGTCTTCTTGCCTTCATCTTGGATTTCACCATGCTCTTCATCATCATTCTTCTTATGCTTATGAGGGCACATGTTATCAGAGTGTCCTACTTCTCCATAATTGAAACATTTGAAGGGTAGCTTACACTTATAATTCCATGAGACTATTTTAAGTTTACTTGTAAACAAAGCTATTATTTGATCATCATATATCTCATCATACTTGACTTCCTTACCTTGAGTTATTTTATTATTTTAATTTATTTTTGTCTTGAATGTTGCTTACTCCTTTGGTAGTTTGTCATCATTAACTCTCATCTCATAGGTAGTAAGGATGCCACACAATTCATCCATTTTCATTTGAGAAAGATCATGACTTTCTTCTACAATAGACACTTTAAAATCAAACCTGAGGGAGAGAGACCTTAATAAATTTTTTTTTTTACTATAGTAGCTTCTTAAATATTCTCTCCAAGACCTCTAATAATGTTAACAATCTCATAAACTCTCTGTAAAAAAGATGGCACAAAATATTCTTCCTTCATCTTGAGACTCTCAAATTATATTCAATGAGTTTATAACTTGGCTAAATTGACCTTTGAATCCCATTCATAAATGATATACAATTTATCCCATATCTTTTTGGTAGGTTTACAAGGAATTACCTTGGTATACTTAATCTATGAAAGACCACAAGTGATGGCATTCATTGCCTTATAATTTCTCTCACACAGCTTCTTATCAGTTGCATTAGTTAGAGGGGTTAGGGGGATGAATATTCATTGAAAATAGATTACCAAATGTTCAACCCTATTAACATGATGTAGGTTTTCATCTTTGCACTCCAAAAAACATAATTAGACCCATTGAACATTGGTGATTACTTTGTAGAGAAACCCTGCATCTGTTGACTTGCCATATTGTACCTTGGATCACTTTCAAGTGGTTAAACTTGAAATGAAGGTCTTGATCTGATACCAATTATTAGAGGTACAATCATTGATAGGGGGAAGGGTGAACTAGTGATTCTAGATAATCCAAACTTAAAATCTAATCCTTTCAAATCCTTAACCAAATAACATTATCATTCATGAAGCATACACATCATTTATAGTAATGAATAAGAAAGATAAGTAAGATCACACACATAACACAAGAATTACATGGGAAACACTCTTAGGGAATAAAACCCACTAGAAATTGAAAAATGGACTATAGTCCTATAATAACAAGATCTAAATTTAGACCAACACCAACTAATCAAGGAACACACATACCTTAATTTAGTGAGACACCCATCCCACAAGGAGGAACCAACATCCTAGGCAACCAAGCACCCACTTAGCTACCTTGATCTGATCTCTACCTCTGATCTAATATCTTCTACACTTGATGATGGAATTCTCTTGCTTGCAATCTTCTTCACCCTTTTATCTCTCTCAAACAACCTTTAGCGCTTACTTGATCAATTAACCTATTCTAGGCTTATTAGGTTTAATGACCTATGTGTTCATCTTTATCAACTTGATTAGATAAACATGTCTAATATTTATCACACTTTGATGGTCCTCACTGACCTGTACCTTCTCTTCCAAATGTTCTCTCCTTCACTTAATTCCACACTTGTTACACTCTACTCTCTCTTTTAACTCATCATACACCCTCAAACTTGCTCATATAAGCAATGCATCTAAACACCCTTTTTGGATCACTCTAGGCTTCTTCGCTCATCCTAAATCTACTTTTTAATTTAGTCTATCTACTGAGCACACTCCCTCTTATCTCTTTTCTTCATCTCTATCTTTTGATCTCTCAACACATCCACATCTAAGTCTCTCAAAACCATTACCATAGATTTCACTTTTTATAGAGTCTTCTTGAATATCAACTTCTAGGTCAACCATAAGACTTGACTTAACCTTTAAGACTTCTATCACGCTAATACATAGCTCAAATCCATTCTCATAGCTCTACCATATCATTCATGGGTTACACTTAAGTAATTATGCCTTTTAATTAGGCCTTAGTATCCCTTATAGGTCTGATGGAAACCTATTACCCCTTTAACACTTCATCAAGCAAATTAAGAACATAAGATCACTTTAAAATATATGGGTCTGATCCATATAACCCTTAAGACATCTTCAAATGAATACATCTTCCAAAACACTCTTCTACTAAAGCACAACTTACTCAAGCTAATTTAACAGTTTTGGAAATATTGGTGTATTATTCTTAATTTAGGTAAGGGTTTGGAGTAATAAAACTTGTAAATAAATATGTAATAATTAAGCTACTGATTTATATAATTTGACTATAATTTTAACCTTTCCAAAAATAGTAATAAGGGAGAGAAAATAAGACTTAGCTGGAAATTGACTGAGATGGCCGTTGCAAGGTCTAAAATTCATTATGCAAGATTGGAATAAGACACATAGGTCAAGATCTAGACTTCATTTTATGATTAGATAGGAGCACAAAAATAGGACACCCTAGGGTTTGGTGCTATAGTCCTCTTTTTCCACTATTGTCTAGGAGATCTAAGCTTTTTGAGTTTTATTCGATTTGTTTGTGTGAGACTGCCTGTAAAATTTTAACTATTGGATGCATTTGAAACTCCCTGTAGAGATGATTTAGTCTTCAAACCCTAGACTCCATTATGATTTGGCAAACTTTGAGGAAGAGGGGGGTTAGTGTGTGTAAGATGCACTGAATGTGTATCCATACCCCTTGTGTGGTATGCTACCTACATACCAATACTTTGAAGAGGGATCAAGCCATATGTAGTTCTCCCACTTGATGTGCTTTATGCAATTATGTGTATGAAGATGAAAATGCTAAAATTGGGTGTGATTGAGGTGGGTAGGGACTGGTCCAAGGATTTGGATAAGATTTTAGTAATATTGGCTAGCTGTAGGCAAATAATAAAGAAGATTACCTAAGTAGTCTTGCTTACTTTGTGATATTTTCCAACCCCTTCCAAATGAACTTTAAATGGGATTTTATAGGGATCTATTGGTCATGGGTTGAATGTGCTTGCATTAGGATGACAAGAAGAGGGATAAGAACCATAAGGAATTGACTATTGGAGGCAAAAATGCACTTGGATATGAACACTAAAACTAGACACTAGAGGGCATGGTGTTATAGTCTAAGTTGGGCACTATAGTCTTGAGCTAACAGGACCTGGGATGATAGATTTGTCATGAAAAGAGAAGTCTAGCTAAGTTAGGATTAGGTCTAGAAAGCTACAGATGATTGGGAATCAATGAAAGATGCCTATGAGGGTTAAGAGAGCAAGTAAAAAGGGAGATAATGGGTTGGGTGTCATTGGCCACACTCAAATTACCAATTTTCACATTTATATGACTACATTTGCCCCCCCTTTATTCTAGTGATGCAACAAAGTGAAATAATAGGATAAAAGAAAAATAAAAAGTATACTTGAACTTACCTATAAGGGTGAAGCCCATAAATCTATGTGATGTTGGGTGTGCATAGAGAGCACATTGTGTAGAGTAAATATGTAAGAAAAAACAAAGAGTAGCTCAATTCTTACTAGATACACTATATCCAAAATAAGAATGTATAAAGCTGGTTAAGAGAGAGAGGAAGGAAAAAATGAATACACCTCACTGAGTACGTGAACCAATAAAAAACCTATTATCATGCTGAGTAATGCTAGATGATGTTGGACTAAGAGTAATATTATAAATGGAGCTAAGTTCTCAATTCCTTAAAAGTGGCTCAAGAATGCAAAGGTTATCCATTTAGCTCCATCATCGCCCACTGAGTGAAGCTATATGATCATGCATATGCTAATCGATGTCTAGATTATGTGTATAATCCCTCTGAGTATGTGGCTTAAGAATACAAAGGCTAGCTAGTCCTTTGGATCTATTGTTTCCCCGTGAAGTGAAGCTATGAAATGATATCAGTATGAAATGTGTGTCCTATGAGATGGCTCTTGAATCCCGTGAATGCTCTGTAATTTGACAATGTGGCATGGATAGATAAATGTGTGATGGAAACTAGGCCACTCTTGGCCAACTTGGACAAAGGTGGAGATTAGGCTTGTATGATGCCTACTACCTATATATGGAATAAGGAACACAACTATTGAGAATTTCCAGGTAATATGTTGAACTCAAAAAAGAAGATAAATGTGTCATGCACATTGCCTTCAATCACTGGTGTGTAAAACATAGATTTTGATCTAGAAGCTATATCAGTTTTCTAATCTAAAACTATAAGTGAGAGCCATCATGTCGTATATGATGCCCCCTATATCTATATTCTCTTAGTGAAAGTGTGCTAAAAATTGTTGATTTTGAATTGGTCTAATTGTGTAAAACTATAACTGAACCTACTTTTCTACTTGCTTCTAGAATGTCTAGTTTTTTTGTTGTTTAGATAGGAGTGCCAAAAATGAACACTAGAGGGCCCAACACTATAGTCCAATCTTGATGCTATTATCTTAGGCTAACTCTGGTAACTATTTTGACATTTTCACTATCTACCTAGTCTTTTCTATCTGGTTGCTATTCTAGATGTTCTAAAAATTACTTTTTTGATCATTAGGAGCTCTAATCTCTGTGACAAAACCCCTATTTATTGGCCCCTCTTTTGAGGGTAGGAATGAAGACCCTGTAATGACTACCCTCAGAATAAAGATCCCTACAAGTCTATTATGTGGCAAAAACACATGATATGGCAATGATAATCGACAAGATATCTCAAGATATAACATGGTTTGTAATGAGAGATTGTTAGATCAATAGGGGTATGCCTATATAGATATAACAATGTAATAACATGTATAATTTACTAAATTGGAGCTAGAAGTCTGGTTAGTTGTTAGTTGTCATGGAGGAATTAAGCATGATGTCCATCATGACATCTAAGAATGCGAGATAATGCACGATGTGGATCATGACATTTAAAACAATTTGAAATCAATCAAGCAATAAGCATACAAGGAAAGAAGTAAGAAACATACAAGGGTGGCCAAGGGGCCAAGTAAACAAGGGACATGAACATATGTCACTCAAATTAGAAAGCAAGCATACCATGCATGTTCACATTCCACATACACATACAATTGGAAATAAGCAAGGTTGGTGTGAAAGCCACAATCACAAAGAAGAGTATAGGTAAAGCAAATGTGTTAAGGTACACACAAGAATAGAAGTAAAGGACATTGGAAAATGTCCTAAGGCATATACAGGAGATAAAATAAGAAATAAAAAATACAATCACATATAGCTATGCAAAGAAAGAAAAGAAAGCATGTAAAAATTGGAAATACAATTGCATCTAACTAATCAAAGCAAAAAGTGAAAGTATGCAAGACATGTAGTACAAGACTAGGTATATGCTAAGAAATACACAAGTGATATATACTAGTCAAATGTTGATAGAGTAATCTGTGCAAGATAGTAAGTAATGTACATCAACATGATAACTAGAGTGTGTGGTGTAGGAATAACATAATGTGGATGGTGTGGTCATGTAGAAGATGCTCCTAGTAGGTATGTATATCGATTTATGACTCAAATGTAGAAGTAGGATGCCCCCTCAATGGGTAGAGTGAAGCAATCAAGGATCTGGATGTCATTGTACACACTCAAAGAAGATTAAGTGAAGCATGGCAATATAGATAAATCAACAAACAATAATATAGGACAACAAATCTAAGTCTAGCATGATAGTAGCAATGTAAAGCATGGATGATGCATACAATTGAAATATTTGAATGTTTTTGTATTTTTAAATGTTATATTATTTTTGGATTTTTGACATTTATGAATGTTTTTATATTTTGAATTATTTGAATGTTTTTATATTTTGAAATATTTGAATGTTTTTAGATTTTGAAAAAAAATCTATGTACAATAAATCATAAAGAAACTATGTAGATGAAATTGAAAAGAAGCTATGTACAAGTAAGTTAAAAAGGGATGACACTAACTGATGAGTCTCATGCGAGAGTCCCTATCATGGTGTCCTATATCAAGGAGAGGGACCATGCATGATCATGAAGCATGATGAAAGGGATGGGATTGTAAATATGAAAGCTATGTATGCTATAGATGCTCTAAAATTTTTGAAGTCTCGACTGTGGGGTCCCCCTATAACTCTGAGAAGTGGATGCAATTGTAGGGATCTTAGGGATCCATCTAGTAGTAAGAGAAGCTCTTTGAACATGTGCTCTATGTGTATAGGCATGAGACCTTAATGATACTACTCTCGATTTGAATATTGTAGTTGGAAGCTATCTAGAATCCTAAAACTATGGTTACTCTAAAAGAAACCTCTATAAAAGTGTATGAACTCTCTATGCTAGTGATGGAGGCCTAAAATATGTTTGAATTTGAACTAAAAGGAGAAGTAAAAATAGTGGAGAAACTAAAATAGGTGTCTAAACTAAAAATGGTGACTAAACTGTAGAAGATGGCTCTGAAATGGCGAGTGACAACTCATATGGAACTCCACCAACTATAAAAACTAGATTAACATGAATTAATTTCACAAATCTATGAATTATATAAGGTACTACTCAAAGTTTTTGAATCCATGGTTGACCAAGTAACATATCAAAAAATCTTGCACTAAGAACAATAGTAAATGGTGTGGCCATGTGTGTTGGACCAACCTATAGAGGAAGTACAATCTCACCCAATGAACTCTGTATGTGCCCACTGAATCTATTGATAACTATGTCCATCAGGGTAATATCCTATTGTAAATATAGAAAATTATATAGTAATTTTAGAGTTTATATGTTCACGTTGGATCTATTATATATGATAACACTATGAATAAGATGATTATGAATGTAAGCTTTGATAAAGAGCGCATGATAATTTGAATCATCCTCAACTATCTCCTACTCTAAGAAGGAGATGGAAGGTCTATCTAGAAATCTAGAATTATATACACCAATCATGTTTCTTAAAGGATATAACTAAATTAAAGGTGCCCTATATGTATCTAGTAGAGGATGTGCATGATATGCATGGTGAACACCTAATGTATCCCCTGTCTCTTGTTTGAGAATGCTATGGGAAATGATCTAAGAAGATTTTCAAAGCTTTATCTTGTGTTTGCTTGGCAAAGGAGGCTCAACTAAAGTGAAAATATTAATAATGTTTCCATATATCAAGTCATATATCCTGTGTCTCAAAATAATGCATCTATTTGTTATATAGCCTGGTGCCTTGTGAAACTCGTAAAATGCATGCTAATTGATTTAACAATTTTTGGGAATATTAGTGTATTATTCATAATTTAGTTAAAGGGTTTGAGTAGTAAAATTAGTAAATAAATATACAATAATTAGGATACTAATTTGAGTAAATTAGATTACAATTTTAACCTTTCTAAAAATATTAATAATAGGTATAAAATAAGACTTAGTTAAAAATTGACTGATACAACTAAGACATGGTTTAATATTCACTATGCAAGATTGGGACACTACCACAAACTAGAATCTAACTTTCATTTTATGATTGGGTAGGAGCACCAAAAGTAGACAACAGTGGTACCGGTGCTATAGTCCACCTCTCCCATTGTTGTCCTAAGGATCTGAGCTTTTTGGGTTTTTTTCAATAGGTTTATGTGACCTTGCCCATGAAGTTTCAATAGTTGAAAGTCTGTAGAGCTACTTGTAGAGCAGATTTTATCTTAAAACTCTATACTTCATTATACTTTGAAAAATTTATAGAAGATGGGGGGTTAGTTTGTGTAATATTCACTGAACATGCATCCACACCCCTTGTGTACGCATGTTGCCTACATACCAATACTTTGAAGAGGGATCAAGCCATATGTAGTTCTCCTACTTGATGTGCTTTATGAAATTGAGTGTATGAATATGTAAAATTCTAAATTAGATATGCTTGAGGTGGCTAGGAATTGTATAAGGATTTGAATAAGATTGTTAATGTATTGGATAGCTATATATAGAGAATAGGGAGGATTGCTTGAGAAGTTTTACTTGTATTCTTGCTTGCTTAGTGATATTTGTCAACCCTTTCCAAATGATCTTGAATGGGATTTTATATGGATCTATTGGTCATGGGTTGAATGAGTTTGAATTAGGTTGACAATAATAAGGATGGGGAATTAGAAGAAACTAACTATTGGATCCAAAATTGCACTTGGATAGGAGCACCAAAATTGGATTGGAGTGGCATTGGTGCTATAGTCTAAGTGTGGTGCTAATGACCTGAGCAGATGGGACCTAGGGGTATGGATTAGTCATGTAAAAATGGGTCTAACTCAATTTGGATAAAGTTTGGAAGGATACAAATGACTATAAATTAGTGAAAAGATGCCTATAAGGGTCATGAGAACAAGCAAGAGGGACCTATGGGTTAGATGTCACAAGCCACATTCAAGTTACCAATTTTTACATTTTATATGACTACACTAATCATTTCCCCATGGAAGAGGCTTTATTAGTTCAATTTCTCAAATAAGAGGGAGAGATATGTTGTTACATTCCAATAGCTATTGTAAAACTCTAGCTAGAAAAATTGGTAGATTGGTAAAGGTTCATCGAGGAGGTGATGATAAAACCACTCGCTAAGGGGGATTGAAAGCTACATTAATTATAGGTTGATTCTAAATTTTGTTATCATTGACCTTGAATTTGTATGGGACTTTGATATTACTCTTATTTTTTGTTTTTGATATGCTTGTGTACTTGAATTTGTCCATTGAAATGAGTTTGACTTCCCTTTCCTTTAGTGAATGACATAACTTAGTGAAGAAAAAAAAACTTTTGAACATTATTGATTCATGTAAGGCTGGTAGAAGAGTCTATTTGAAGAGATATTGTAACTCTTGATCAGCCATGGGACTAGTCATCTTAGTCAAGATAGTCTTATATTAAAGAACATAATGTGTGAGATGCTCATTTGACCTTTGTTTCTATTTTGCAACGTGGTCATACAAAACCTTATCACTAATGTTGATGCTAAAATGAGATAGGAACATGTCTGTTAAAGGATTGAGTGCATTGATCGACTGATTTGATAGACTATAGAACCATTGTAAAGAATAATCCTTTAGACTCCATGGAAATATCTTGGTAAGTAGCCAATCATTTGGTACATTCTCCAAATATGCTACATGAAAATATCTCAAATGTGTCTCCAGATCACCCTTGCCATCGTATAGAGTAAGCTTAGGTTGAACAAAACCTTTTGGCAAGGGTATTGAATTAATATGATGTGCCAATGGTGTATACAATAGAGAAAAAAAATCCAAAACTTGTGTAGGTCTAGAGGCACCTTGGATTGAAGAGATCTTATCTTTTACACAAGGGCTGCCACATTAGGAGATAAAGATGTACTAGTTGTAGCTGGTGGAATAGAGGCAGGTTGGGTTGTTATAGGGGGTTGTTGAAACATAGTTATCCCCGTAGTGTCATATGAAATTAGTTTCTCTATGGTTTGATAAGATTGATCATTGTTCACTTTTTGTTTTTCCTCTTGAAGTATTTTAATCATGTCATCTTGCATGTCAAGGTGTTTAGTTAAAAGTTTTTGAAGTTCCCTTGTATCAGTTTCATCAAAACCAATGTATTGGGCCATTGTTAAAGTAGGAAAACAAATTGAAAATTTGTTGAATTTTTTTACAATAATTTGTAATAAGTAATGTGCTATGGAAGGAAAGTACTAAATATAGGAAATGTAAAGTCCTAAAAATAACAAACTGAAAAGTACATGAAAAGGATATAAAGCTCACAAACATGTAAGGTGATACTTCAAAAAGAGAATAGGAGCTGGTACATGTAACTAGGGTTTTGAATGAAATTATTTTAAAATTAATAAAGAATTTTAAAATTTGATACGAACTTATGATTTAAATATGTAATTAAAAATTAGAAAAATATAGGAAAAATACTAAGACCTAGTATGGGAAACTAGGGTTTGAAAGAAAAATATTTTAAAATTAATACAAAATTTTAAAATTTATTGTTAATTTTTTATTTTATTAGGTAGGTAAAAAATTATAAAAAATATGAAAAATACTAGGACCTAGTATGGTCAACTAGGGTGTGAAATACAATTATTTTAAAATTACTATGAAAATTTAAAATTTAATGCTAATTTATAATTTTATCATGCAAGTAAAAAATTAGAAAAATATAGAAAAAATAAATAGGAAATTTACCCTAGGGTTTCCAGGGCTTTTATGCACAAATGAAGTAAGTCAGGTTCACTAAATGATTTAACAGTTTTGGGAATATTGGTGTATTATTCCTAATTTAGTTAAGGGTTTGAAGTAATAAAATCAATAAATAAACATGAAATAATTAATCTAATGATTTGTATAAGTTGACTATAATTTTAACCTATCCAAAAATAGTAATAAGGGAGAGAAAATAAGACTTAGCTAGAAATTGACTGAGACAACTATTGCAGGGTCTAAAATTCACTGTGTAGGATTGGAACACTATCATAAATCAAGATCTAGACTTTGTTTTATGATTGTATAGGAGCAAAAAAATAGGACACCCTAGGGTTTGACACTATATTCCTCTTTTTCCATTATTGTCTAAGATATCTGAGCTTTTTATGTTTTGTTTGTTGTGTCCATGTGAGTCTACCTATGAAATTTTGACTATTAGATGTCTGCAGACTCCCTGTAGAGAGGTGATATAGTCTTCAAACCCTAGAATCTATTGTGATTTGATAAACTTTAAGGAAGAGATGGGGTTAGTGTGTGTAAAATTAACTGAATGTGTATCCACACCCCTTATGTGGGCATATTGCTTATATACCAATACTCCAAACATGAATCTAGCCATATGTAGTTCTCCCACTTGATGTGCTTTGTGAAATTATGTGTATGAAGATGAAAATGCTAAAATTGGGTGTGCTTGAGGTGGCTAGGGACTGGTGTAAGGATTTGGACAATCTTTTAGTAATATTGGATGGATATATGCAGAGAATAGGGAAGATTTCTTGAGTAGTCTTGCTTGCTTTGTGATATTTGCCAACCCCTTCCAAATGAACTTTGAATCGGTTTTTATAGGGATCTATTAGTCATGGGTTGAATGTGCTCACATTAGGTTGAAAAGAAGAGGGATAAGAATAAAAAATAACTAACCATTAGAGGCAAAAATAAACTTGGACAAGAGTGCCAAAGTAGACACTAGAGGACCTGATGTTATAGTATAAATTGGGTGCTATAGTCCTGAGTTAACGAGACCTGAGGGAATAAATTTGTCATGGAGAGAGCAGTCTAGTTGAGCTGGGATTAGGATTGGAAGGATACAAATGATTGGTAATCAGTGAAAAAATCCTATGAGGATCAAGAGAGAAAGCAAAAAGGGGCCTAATGGGTTGGGTGTCATTAGCCACAATCACGTTATCAATTTTCACATTTTATATTACTACACAAACAATAGTATTGCACACAGTAACACCATGAATGAATAAATAGTCAAATTTTAACCTCAATATCAAAAACTTTACAAACATTTAAACCTTCTAATAAACATTTTTGGATCTGCCTTGAAGTCCTTTTCAAATGTATTTTTACACCATCAGAAAATTCATCCTAGATAAAAAGATATAAGTAAAATACTGTAGAATGGTTTTTCCCTTTGCTAATTCAAATACCAATGGTCAATGTGTAATGTAAACCTTGAAGACACATGTCTTCATCTCATGTACCATGAAATCTGGATCAATTACACTCTGCTGATCTCCTTACTAGCCTCTTAAATTTAACTTGCATCACTCAGCATTGATCTTAGATCCTCACTTCTGAGATTAAGACACTTGGTAGTCTCACATGCTTTTTGAGGATTGACTATTTGACTCAAACCACACCATTGATATCCATCTACATGAACACCCATGTGACATTGATCTTCTATCAACTCATCACGATTGGGACACATGTCACTAGCATGTGCAATCTCAAGAACCTTTGATATATTGAGTTTATGTGCACCATTGGATCACTATCTACATGATCATATGCTCACCATTGGATCTTTGTCTATCATATTAAATTCTCACCATTATATATTTTGAATGTTCATTTTTATATCTCCTCTTACAAATTTGGCTAAGTATATAAATATAGTGAACTCAGTCTGAAAGGCCAACTTTGCACTGTTATAACTTTTGCTATGCTTAATGTCTAGACCTAAAATTTTAACCACATTATCACCTCTCATATAAGAATACATACATATATAAAAATAATCTTGAAACCTTCACATGTTTGAAATATGATGTCATAAATATGCTCACTCAGACTGAATTGCTAGGATGACTAGAAGAACCTACTCATACATATGACTACTCTAATGAATTCCTTTCACTTTTATAATTGCCTCAAGTACTCATAAAACTACATAGGGTATTTAAAATGTGATCACACCATTATTAACATATAAAATCTTCCTATCCAAGTCAAACACTAAATAACTATGAAATAACACTGAAGCACACTCTGTTATTATCATTCTAGCACACATGACACCTCATCAACATCCTTGGTCACCTTGGAGACATAATTGACAAACCTCAAACATGGATAAGAGGTGAATTTTATTAGATATCAAGAGAATTTAACTAACTAATGTTTAAATTATGAAAATATGTCAAGCAAAAGACTTGCACCGAAGTTCAAAGTCTATATCACTCTGGATATTTTGTATCAGGATGGAGGCAGGTACTCAAGGAAATTTTATAGCTCTATGTAGATGTACTTATTCAGGAAGCATCATCTAAGGGCAAGGAAAATTTTTTTTAGGTTTTGATTCTTGTTCTACTTGTTTTGGTTTTCTAAATGAATTTATATCATTTCATTTTATTTTATAAAGTATATTATTTGATGGTTTTGTTATCTTAGTGTTATCTAGAATTATCTTGAACATAACCTTGAGTGAACTAGAACATTGGTGAATTAATTATACAAAAATAGAAATCAAAACAAAGGGTTGAACATGAAAAATGATTCAAAATACATGTCTCAAGGATACAATTAAAAGTGCATGCAACATTGGCAAACCACCGCTACATACAGGTGGTATTTCTATTGTGTAATTTGAAGACCTATATTTTGTAAGGGTTAAGCTTAAATATTAAAAGTTTGACACATGGGGGAGGATTGAAGAGAGGAAAAAAGGCAACTAAAGAGAATCCCAGGTCTGAGGACGTTTTTATATTTGGAAGTCTTTTTATCATCATCGAATATCATAAAAAAATTATGTTGTGCAAAATTTGGGTGTATACAATAACACCCCCAATGACAAAATAGTTTTTTAATTTGTGCAAACTTTGAAATGGTCATGGTGCAAGCCATTTTATTTTAAAAATGTCTACCTCTTTTCAATAGAATCTCCCTTTTACAAAATAATTTTTCCCCTTACATTTCAAAAAAAATCCCTCACTGCAAAAATAACCCTTTAAAGCCTCTACAATCTGACCCCAATCTATTAGTACAAAATAATTCACCCCACTAATGAGACAAATATTACAAATTTACAATAAATACATTTAATAAGAAAAAATAAAACCAGAGGTTTGCTTTGATTTTACCCAAGCCCAATTCAACGCTTACAAGTTGTATGAGAAAGATATGAGTATCCAACACAAATATTCAAAAACATTGGACCCATAAAACATAATAGTTTTATTTATATGTAGAGAAATAAGATGTGGATGTGAGAGAAGCCTAATATATTGTAGAATCTCCAACAAGGATGGTGGATATGTGGAAACACCCTTAAAATATTAAATGATATCTCATGTATCAGGTTTTTATTTTCTCTAATAACTCACTTAGATGTCTACATGGAGGAAAATACAGCATTAGTGTGGTTATTGAGGATGGGCTTGGACAAATCCAAAATTATGGGAGATATAAAGCCACGTGTAGCATAAGATAGAAGATGTTGAATGGATGGACTAAGTGCAGCCATGAGATATTTGGTCGTTAGTTGATGCAAGCAATAATGGTGGTGTCAAAGGGTAACATAACCAATTGAGCATAAAGATATGATTGA
This sequence comes from Torreya grandis, assembly GCA_037957365.1. Classification (NCBI taxonomy): domain Eukaryota; kingdom Viridiplantae; phylum Streptophyta; class Pinopsida; order Cupressales; family Taxaceae; genus Torreya; species Torreya grandis. Next base: position 253,825 of record JARHVA010000118.1, read on the forward strand.
CAAGTAGTGATGGAGGCTACTATGATAACAACAAATGGTGTGGAAGGAAAAAATATGAGGATAGATGCAAGATTATGAGGGACAAAAGGGGTGGGTATAAAGTGACACTTTTTTTCTTAAAATAACAATAGTTGAACCTAGAAAGATTTTAAAGATGCTTCAAAAAAGAATTTGACAATGACATAAGAACATGAATTAGGGCATTTTGAATGGAGTTTCTAAACATATAATTTTTGCAATACCTAGATGATAAAAGTGTGTGAAATAGATGTATTTATGACAATAGGTAGGTCATTTTTTGTGAAAAGATAAGGAGATTGCATGTGTATGAACATAATTTTTTTAGTAAACAAATGAATTTTTATATGAAACTTCATATATGGATAGGTCAAATGTCGAAGATCATTGAGAATATTTTTTCTTGATTTTTTATTATATATATATATATATATATATATATATATATATATATATATATATATATATATATATATATATATATATATATATATAATTTGAAAATAATTTTACAAGTCAAGATAACTAAAAAAATTAAAACTACAAGTGTACGAACACAACTTTCTAATGTTAACTTCATGAAAATCATTTTTTTAAAGCATAGTTGACAATGTATAGATTGTTTAGATATAAGTTTTATAAATGTTTGATTAATATTCAAAAAATTATAAGGGAATTTTTGATGATATGTATATAACTCATAATGATGTATGTTATGTATAAATTAAGTAATAATTATAAATAATATTCTAACATTAAAAAATTTATATATTTTAAAACTACGGTTTATCCTCTACAAACCCATATATAGTTTTTTTTAAAATAGTAAAATCTGCCTAATCAGATGTGTGGTCGACGATGGAAAAGTCTCATAAATTTCCTAAAAATCAAATTGGTTGGTTCATGATAGGGTTTGGACTAGGTTCAAGACCCCCCAGACCTAAAACCAAAGAAATTTTGGAGGGAAAGTGACAAACAAATTTTTGTAAAATTATAAAGGGTGTACACCCTTTGCAAAGGGTTTACACCAAACCAACTAATTTCACCCTCTTTATTATTTTTGCCCTTGTTTTTTTGGATCAAAAATAGTGTGGTGCTTTTAAAATCATGCATGCCATTTGTGATTCACAAATTTCTATTATATTTCCCATGAAATTTCCTCATTTATTTTGCTTTGTGTAAACTATAAGCTGGTCTTTTTTGTTGTAACTATGCAAATTTGGTAAATTATCCATTCACTTTATTTGAATCACTATAAATTATTCAAGTTTAAATCAACAATTAGCGTATTTTGGTAAATATAAATAATGGGGTTGGGAAGTCGTTGTAAAAGACCAATCAAAGATCTAACAAATGAAGAAATTAAAGAGGAGAGAGAAAGAAAGAAAAAGACAAGTAGATAAGAGAGCATCCATAAGGGCTTCTAGGCAAGGTGAACATGTTTCTTTCAAATCAAGTATTATTTCAAATGAAAATAACATGCCCAATTCTATATAATTTAGTTTAGATGTGTCTTCAAAAGAGACAAAATAACTCAATCAATCTTTGTTGAATGATGAAATTCAAAATTTAGATCATGTAAGTAATGAATTTGTAATGAGTGATGAAACATATGAAAGAACACAATATAATAAAAATTATATTCATAATGAAGTTTCTGAGTATGATGATAATCGACATCAAGTAATGACCCCAAATCATGTGTTTCCTAATGAAGAGAAATTAAATTTGCCTATAGGGTCTAATGTAAATAGTCAACCCTCTATTATCCCTACTATGGTTGACATGGTAACACCAACTAATTTAATACAAAACATATCCCCTACACCCATACCTCTAATGATAATAATACAAAAACCAAGGTATTTGGTTGAAATAGATGAGAAAATAATAGAACCTATGGAAGACAAAATGTTAAAAAGATCAGTTTTATGTCATGCTCAATGCGTATGAGACTATGCATTTGAGAATAAAAGCTATAAAAAATGATGTCACTATTTTTTCAATTAATGAAAATGAAAAAAATGTTCCCCATGATGCATAATTTAGGGTTAAGAACATTCAACATGGAAGGAAGAAATAGTACAATAGTAAAGAATCTATTTAATGCATTTAAAACAATAGGCAATAAAAGTTGAAAAATATAATAATGTGGCAAGATGAGTAATAATGGAATCTACAGTGAGTAAGTCAACATCTAAAGCTCAAATCCTTAGTGAAACAAGTAAATCCTTGAACTTAAATAAAAAATCTCTAATAAATGTTTTAAAAAGAAGAACAAGGCTTGATTACCCTTCACTCATAGATTATTGGGCATTTAGTGGTAGACTCAAAAAAATATAAGGTATTAGTTGAAGGAATAAGACATTTCATTGAAATTTTTTGGCACAACAACACAAGGGTATCATATAATGTAAACGATGTTAAAAGAATAAAAAGCTCAAAAAAATCATGGGCCACATGCAAAACATTTCTTAGACATGACCCAAACAAAATTTTATAATTTTTTTTATTGAAACATTTAATGGCCAATTGATAATTAGCCAAAGGTCATTTGAGATGTGCAAGCCTTTATATGTTAAAGTCAACCAAGCATGCATCACATGTTGTTGTAGGATACATGTTGAATTTTGTATGCATTTTGATGTTTTTCATCATATACATTATACTTTACATACTGACAAGATTTTGCAGGAATGTATGGTGTCTTTCCCACCTAAGACAGCAAGAGAATTAATCCAAAGTCTTTACTATCAAAGAATTGAGGGATAATGTTTTTTCTAAAAATAATGTTTAGATGGAACATGTAATAGTTATGGTGGTTTTTCAAATATGACAAGCTATATACATGAAGAAGTTTCACATGAATTTGGAAACAAATCTTTAAAGTATGTGTTAAAATATGACAAAGAGTCATTAATATGTGAGTTGGATAGGACCAAAATTTATATATCTGATTTCATGTTTTAATTCAAGAACATTATCTACCAATATGCAAGACACACAAACAAATCAAAATGGTTAGATAATCAGTTCAAGCTATGCAAGGACAACTTCCTAGTTGGTCCCATTATTTTAGTTGTGGAATTTGTTGAGAACTACACATTACAACCATAGAATGATGTTCAATACCAATATTATAATTCAATTCAATTTGGAATTTTTTTTCATGTTACATTCAGACATGCACCTGATAGCAAAGATGACAACAAAAATATTTTGAAGCAGTATCACTTTTATATGAAAGATGACAAATTACATTCTCCAGAGTTTGTCCAAGGTTGTTGATGCATGAGCATCCTTCATGATGCTTAATGAGGGAGAGATAAGTTGGAATAAACCTTCAATTCATTATCATAAGAGTTAAAGGATATTAGATGAGGTGAAATCAGACCTAATGAAATTTTTTTTAGGCTCTAACTCCAAGAAATAAACCCTGTAAGTCAATTTGTCTATTCACTGCCCCAAAGTAGGGCTTTGTAAAAAATGAGATTGTATAGTTGAAAACCTATAAAACTTGGTATTTTTACATATAATCCCTACATCTAGCTATGTGAAAAGTTTCAGGGTTGTACTGTATTGCTAAGTATGAAAACTACCAAACCCTTGGTTTCTAGGTGCTTGCCAAGCCTATAGACTATACTTTTGATGTTTTTGGAAGGAACACATGTGGGAAAGAAGTAAAACAGATGGGAAAAAGTTAAATACACTCAAATACACATTATATAGGAGTTTGAATTCACAAATCCCAAGGTAAGTGTGATTATACATGTTATAGGTTTGTAATTAGGCCTAATTAGGCTTGTGCAGGTGTTAAGAAGTACAATTCCGAAGGAGTAATAGGTGATTTTGGGATATGTTATGTAAGAGGATAATGGGTATCTAAATATTATTTTATAGTCATTATTGGGTTCCTCAATGAAAAGTTATGCTTAAGAAACATGCCCAACAGGGCTACAAGCAAGATTACCCCTGGTTCCAATAAGTCAATACTTCTAGGCTAAATGACAACATATCAAGGGCCAAAGTGAGTTATTTTGGGTCTATATAGGCTAATTATGAATTATATATGATTATGAAATGAATGATCAATTGTCTCATCAAATAACAGGGTTGTGTTGGCTTAAGGTTGTTTGTATGTCCTTGTAGTGACACCATTTAAAAGTCCAAGGGGGTTATTTAGAAGGTTGTTGTATGATTGAAGGTGCTTGTAACACAAAATGTGAGATTTTACAATGCTTGGTATAAGCATACATTTACTTGTGTCTTAGTGGGAAGATCCTAGAGCACCCATATGTTGGAGATGGGTTTCACCAGTTGTTTTATAATATTTTATATAAATAGGAATACAAGAGAATTTATGTTTGATACACACTACATTTGGTCAAAAAATTATTAAAGGTAGTTTAATAATTCTCAAATGTTTTACTGGTTAATAAGAATGTATAATAAGAATGGTGTTCAACATTTTTGGATCTTTTTTGAGGCTAGGCATTGAAAAGGGGAACATGATGGTGTAGGTGCATGTGTAAAAAGAGCCCTTAAAAAAGAGTAGGGAAAGCACAAGAATGGTGTTAATTTGATCGATGCTACAAGTATTATGGCTTGGTGTAATGAAAACATTTGTCATGGATCAGACAAACATTCTCATGTGCAAAGATTCTTTTGGTTAATGGAGGAACAACACAAGGTAATGTATGGAGATTACAATATGGTACTTGGATCGAGTATTTTCCATTCCATTCAAAGCTCAAATTCAAGTTCATGGAATATTTATACTATGGATATGGCATGTTTTGTTCCACATATATGTAATTTAATTGGAATGAATGCGAGTCAAAATAATGGGTTGACGAATGGTATTATAGACCCATACTACCTATAGAGAGTAACCATTCACTCCAACAATTTATGGATCATAAAATGGCCTCATCAATTGACTTTGACTGCATCTCAAATATTTTACAACCAGGTACAATTTATTATTTAATTAAATATACAGCCTTAGTTAGATATTAGTGATATCTTTATTTTTTCCTAGATGTTCTTACAATTTGATTATAATTTAAATGTAGGTATGTTTTTGCAGTCATTACACCTAAGGACAATGATGAGGGAACAAACTACTACTTGTGTCATTGTGTAGAGGAAAAAAAGAATTAACCATAAATGTTATGGATGGAAGATCTAATTTATGCCAATGAATCCATAGTGGTTACAAGAACTTGGCTTCATAGGTACTATCATAAAAAAATAAAACAATTTTTATTTGAGGAATTTGAAACACATAGGGTGTTGCTTCATTATTCAAATTTGGTTATTACTGTAAATATTCAAATGATCAAATATCATGAAAAGACTCACAATATAATTTTATCTAAAGTACATGAATTTGACCATGAAGTGATTCTTGAAACACTTGAAAATAGAGATGATCTTGAAGGTATGTTAGATTAAATTGGTAAGTTTATCTTTTATTTGAAATTAATATAGTGAAATTATTTGATTTAATGTATTTACCTTCTCTTTTATTTTTAATTATTTTATCATTATGTGTTTATTTATATTTAATTTTTTAACTAACAATTTTAATGTGGGTTAGTGGCACCAGATGAGATTCCACCTTCATGTGGTTGGTGTTGTGAGTAAAGAAGATTATCTTATTGAAACAAAGAGGAGCCAAAATATAATTCATATTAATGTTATATACCTCAAAAAAGTAGGTTTTCACCTTCTCTTTGTTTTTTTGGAAGCACAATGATTGAGTGGGGGGGGGATGAATTAGTCTACAAAACTTTTAGAACTTTATTTTATCCTTCATGAACTATCAAAACAATATAGTGAACTAGGAAGACATTAAGAGCCCTGAACATGAGATAAAAGCATAACACATATAAAACTTATTTGAATGGTAAAACCTCAAGGGGAAGAAAACTCAATTATAATGTAAATGGACTATAGTCTTATAAGACAAACATCAAGATTTAGGGAACTACCAACTTCACTTGGAACACCAACCCCAACTAGCCAAACGCGTATTTGACTAGGCTTTAAAAAGCACCTACTTGCAAGGAGGCACCAACCCCCTAGATGAATTAGCATAAAATTAGCCACATGATTACCTTGATAATATTCAAGAAATATTTTTTCTCAAATAATTGATGATGACGACCTCTTCATCTCTTCACACCCTTAGCTCTCTCAAACTATCTTCTAGGCTCCTTCGCTCAACTAGGTCTCTTCAAGACATATTAGGTCATTTAAACTTGATAGTCATTTATATTACCCCTATTATATATTCATGATATTTTATATACACCCTTATTATTTTCTCCAAGGCCTACTATATCTCTTTAAAAATTCTATTTCTTCTGCTTTAACTCTTATCTTCACTAAAAAGCCAATTAGGCTTATTAGGCCTTGTTCTTATACAAGGCTCTTGCTCATACACCTCTTGTTCATCCATAAAAACTTTAAAAATTATATTTTAAATATAATAGGACTTAAGATATTCCAAAAATATTAATCAAACATTACAATAGGTTGATCATATCATATAGGACCAAAACCCCTTTTGGGCTTTAAGGAGACCTAATACATTAGGTCTTCATTAGCACACATTACCTTTCAAACACTTTGGAACACTCTAAAACTTCTAAAATGGAATAAAAATATAAAATATCACTAAAATATACCTTATAAAACCTTAATTTATGTCCACAACACTTTTTAGGTCCAACCACCACTTGAACCCCTTCTCAAAACATTGTTCATAGTAAGCTTGTAAATACCCAAAAAGTCTATCTTTGAACAACTGAAGCATAAGAATAAGTTTTCAAAACAATCATGGAAAAAAATAACAAATACAGAAGACACATGACCTTAGGTTCATCACCATGTGATTTATACTTCACAACTTAGAAAAAAAATGACTCAAACCCTTCTCTGCAAGTAGCCCACTCAAAATTGCCAACTAGCCTCAAAACATAGTCATGAAAATTTAGACTAATGACACCTAAAATAACACAATAAAGAAATTAAAATGCATGAAAAATATCTTAAAATATATTCATAACAAAATACAATAAAAATATCATAATCTATAATGGCAATATTGGTCTTGCAGACCAATCTCATGACTTCACTATACACAGACCTTAATGAGCTGGATAAGTCAACTTAGGAGCAACATTTTGATATATAAAATGATCTCCAAATATTATATCCAAAATTAACATGTATTATAGGTATTAAAAAATTTATTCATGCATTTGGATTCATCTCTAATCCATGATAACACATCCCCAATCACCTTCTCACTTTTGCCTGATTTTTTCACTGTTTGCACCATTAAGCCTTTTAGTGATAGGTAAACTTGTATGACCAATTTAGCACACCTAAGGGATATAACATGCTAAAAAACACCATGGATAGTAGATATAAGTATCAATCTTTGTCCTCCTTCCATTTTACAACTTTGAATTAGTCAATTTGACTGGTACAATAAATCTCTGAGAAACAAGGCCTTTCCTTTACGATCCACTCACTCACCTAACAAACAAATCACATGTGAAGATGCCTAGGAGAGTTGAATACATTATTTAATAGTTTTTCTAGTCATTTGAGATTATTCTAGGATTTTTTGAGTTAGATATTTCACATTAGGTCAGTGTTAGGGTTTTAGAGAGGGTTAACATTATTTCTAGTGTTAATGATTATTCATAAAGGATTGCCCCTCATTTCCAAAACTAATACTCGGAGATATTAGATAGGAGCATTATCCATCTCTCATCAATATCTAAAGATCCAATGTAAAGGTTACACATGATAATGGACACTTGAAATTCCTTCTCAGGTTGAGAACCCTTCATTCTATACACTCAAGAAACCTCAAAACCATTTTTCATGCTTTTTATTATAAAATTTGACCTCAAACTTGGTCAACATACCTAGGAAAACATATCACACCACTAAAAATTCTCACATTATCATTTTTATCTTTAAATCTGAATCTCATACCTCCTTTGGCCACCATCTCTCTCTTTTCTTGCTTGGAACTTGACCTATAAACCACATTAGGCCTTGAAACTAACCTTCAAGCCTCTTTTCATGAAATCTTCACCTCAATTAAATGATCACACAACATATAATATGATCAAACAATGTAAAACATCCTTCATATGTCTTGATAATAGATCATGATGCCTCATTAGGCCAAGCAGGGTCTGGAGGTGGTCTAGTTGCCAATACCAGGTCAGTAGGTCCTACCCTTGTAGGCTCATTATGAGACTTTCATGAGTGATAAAATGACTTATATTCATAATAAAACAACCTCATTCAACCTCTTATGCCTTTGTGCATTCATTTCATCAGGCCACCAAGCTCATAATTTCTCACAAGGTCTCTTCATGTAATGACCAGTGTCATGACTAGGCTTCTCAAGCTCTTGAAACTTGATAAGTGACCTAGAAAAACTTATTTATGATATTATACCTTGATCATAAGTCTTAAATTATCCTTATAAAATTTCATACCTATCAATGATGCTATCAAACAAGAACATTCTTCAATGACCTCATAAACACTTTCTTAAGAACCTTTGACATCAATGACAATATCAATGCCAAATTACAATAATATGAATAATGATAAAAAATATCCTCCTTTGTCATTGATGGAAAAAAATTCTATATATTGATCATTATTATCTCCCTATTTTGGTCTTTCTCCCCCTTTGACATAAATGACAAAGTGAATTCTGTAACTCCTTGGAACACACTTGTTGCAACCAAAATACTCAGCACACAGGACTTATTAGCTTATATGACATAATAAAAACCTATATATGGGTATAATATAATATTATAGGGTGTATTTAATCACATATAATTTATTTTTAGCCTTGGTCATGGTCTAATTAGTCTCTATGTCATTTTGAGTTACCTAGGGGTCATTTTGGGGACTTAAATGCAAGTGGCTTGGTGTTCAAGGTGTCCAAGTGTCCTAGTTTTATTTCCAGAATATAATGTCATATTACCTATTAGGAATGTTACTCTCATCTAAAAATTATAGGTCCTCTAATTGAAACTCAAGAAAACAACTGAAAAAAGAGGAGTTTGGCACTTGTACAACCTATAGGGGAGTGTGACATGTGTGAAAACCTTGAGGGATGAATATTAAACTTACATAAACTAATTTAAGCATTTTATCATATTTTTAAGTGCAAAAAATGGTCAAAAAATATTCTACTCCATTATCACCCTTCTAGAAATACAAAACTAGTTAACATATTTATGTTTAGTATGACTATTTGGAGAAGTTTTATAATAAATGTCTTTAAGAGGTGATATTAAAATAAAATAAAGTAATTTTAATAATAATATTTCAAGAATTGGTCACTTGTGCTTTATGAACCATCCTTTACAAGTTGACTATGTTTTTTTGCTTGTTAAACCCCATATCCCACAGGTTTTCTTCTCATATGGATAGGTCTGTATAATCCATATGATGGAATTAAATATATAGGACATGGGAATATTTATCACATGATTATCATGCTTGGTTTCATTTTTTAAGGTGTCTTGATGGGTACAACATCTCAGGTTTGCAAGTTGGTCTCATTTGGGATGATAGGTAGGTTCCCACCACTTTCAGAGTTTTATGCCTTGGTAGTGTTTTTAAAGGATGGTGATGGTTTTTTTTCATGTTTAAAATTTTATTTTTTTTCCCTTTCATTCTAATCTCATTATCTAAAGTAATCACATGGAGTAACAAAAAAATGACATCCTAACACAGTCAACCTTTTCATAATTATCACATACAACCAAGTGTATGAATGTTTGAAGAACATGTATTAATAATTTTAAAATTTTATTGAGCATGAGAAATCATTACAAATTCCTCAAATGGCACATAGGGGACTGTGATAGTCATATGCAACACTCATACACACCAAGTCTATTGATGTGCACCTACACGTGCTTGAAAGAGGAACATATGTTGAAACAAGGAACATAGCTCATATGAATCCATTAAAGGTTTTAAACATCCATTTTGAGGTATCTAAATTGGTCTAAAAATCATTGAAGGTCAAATGTAATGCACACTATTCATATTTATACTCACTACATATTCATGAAAGTGCACTTATAAGTGTTTCAATAGAGAATAAACACATTGGAGTGAGATTATGGAAACATGTTTCAAACTCTCCAAGATGAAGATAGTCCATTTCATAACTTTAAGAAATTCCATAATGGGTTATAAGCCCATACACTATCCACTATTTGAAATATTACTCCACTGACTGTATACTACAGAATCCACCTACAGGTGGTACTGACAGAGAATTAGAGGTGTCATATGGAAGTGTTGAAGCATGTGATGAAACCATTCATGAAGTCCTAGTGTGTTTTAGAGATCATGGTAAAAATATTTATAATTCTATATTGGTAGGTAAGTTTGAAGTTTACTTTCAAAGGTGATGACTGTGGATTCAGGGCTCAATCCTGAAAACATGGAAAACAAGGCACCTAGCCATCTTGTTGATACCATATGAAAATGTTACCAAGATATTTTATGCATATTAATTATTATAACTTTTAGCCTCCACATAGGATAAAATACTTTCAAAATGAGGAAAAAAATTGACTAGTGGAAAGTAGTATTTGGGGGCCTCAAAGTTGCCCATTTGTCCACTAACTTCAAACAATGATGTCTACAGGGTTTGGAATTTCAAGGTGACTCTAGCATCTAAAAATGAAAATAGGCAATGTATTAATGTTTAATTTATATTATTAAGAGGAAAGTCATACCAATGTACACAATTTTCATAAAAATAGGTTGATATGTAGAGGTTTGAGCCCCATCTACACCTACAAGTGTCTTCTCCTTTGAAACTACCCACCTATAGTGAAGTGCAAACTCCTACATCATCCATAGTAGGGGATTAAGCATAGATATATCAATTTTTTTTGATATAATGTGACTCCCAAAGATCTTATAGGATTTTAAAAAAATATCTGTCATAATTTTCAAAGGTAATGGCTGCCTACAAACCCTTTTGCCTCGTAAAAGTCAAATATAATTGACTATTACAAATAGTGAGCAGAAAGTAGTGTTCTTAATGCGGATATATCATGAAAATGAGGTAAATAGGTCCAAAAAAATTTAAAATTACCTTTGGGATCATAGGAGAGTATATATGAAATATTTTAAGGCTTTCAACCATACAAGACTACCTATAGGTGCCCCTCCAAAATGGGAAACATAGTTAGGCTGAAAAACAAGGCATATGTGAAGGAATATGTAGAAGGTTGGAGTAATTTATGTGATTTTAACACATTTTTAGGGTTTTAATATCCTTTTTATACCCTCACATAACACAAATAATTTAGGGAGAGGACTCTAATTAAGCAATCTATAGTCATATGGTAAAACCCTACACACAGTCTACTTTCCCAAGGGTCTGCCTTGGGTATTGAAGGAGTCAAAGGGTATAATGATGTGACCAAGGGTTAAAATTTTGTATAGAGTGTCTATTTACTTGGGTAATCCTATAAAACATATAACTTGTCTAAGTAAACTGGGGAAGTACCCTCTATTTTGTCTCAGATAGAGGGTACTTGTCTAGGTTATAAATCCTGTAGTTTTAGAGAATGGAGATGATCAAGTCAACTAGGGGCTGATTTAACCTTAAAAAAGGTGTGGAGAGATGTAATAAACATGGAAAAACATAATAAATATTTTAAATATGTTTGGAACACAATACAATGTTCTAGACCTTTAAGGATGCAGACAGACCTATTAAGCAAGGTTTAGGCCTAAAGCCTAAATGGGAGGTCAGTTTCACTTTCAACCTTAGGTGAGAAATATAATTAATTGGAACATGTTTATGTGGATATTTTAGATTTTTATAATATTATAATAGGTATAAAATTCCATAATAAATCCACTTTTGGCTCAAAAGCAACTTCGACCTATGTAAAATGGTATATCAAGCTTGATAGGCTAGATTGAATTGCTCACATCTTCTTGGAGGTTGTGCATGGGAGTTTGAGGAAGTTTAAAGGGGTACTAAACATTTTTTTTTGTAATTTATCTATAACTCCAATGTCACATATTTATGAACAAAGCCTAAGAGTAAAAAGAGCCTAAAACCCTACAAAACCCTAGATAAGGACCTGACTAGGAAAACAAGGATGAAGGGATATCGAGATGAGATGGAATGAACATGAAAGTGATTGAACCTTATAGGGGAATCCTGAGAGACCCTTCTCATATAATTTAGGTGTTCCTTACTTGTATGAACATGAGGGAAATTAGATTTCTTTGACTATTTTAGGTGTTCCACATGTTCTAAGGACTTTCAAGAAGAGAAATCAACTTTTAGAGTGATATTGAGACTTATTATAACTCAATATGATCATTTCATGCTTCATCAAAACTCCTAAGTGTTACTACTCACTTTTATCTTAGCCAGTCAAAACTAGCAAAGTGAGTAAGATAGTTAGAAGGGTGAGAAATTTAACTGGATAGCCTTTTAAGGTCTACATATGTAGTCTAAGACCATAGAGGGTCTTTTAAAGTGTCATTCACCCCTTTTTATGGGTTTGCATGGAAAATTGAAGCCTAATTTGAGGACAAGTGTGAGTGGTGAGTGAAAGAGGAGTTTTTGGACTTTAGGTAGTGATGGTTCACCTCCAAAAGAATCCAGATGATTAGGGATGAAGCCAATACATGGTGGAACATGTATACAATTGTTTTCTCTTAGTGAAATCATGATATCTATCCTTAGTTAGTTGTGGGATGTTCCAAAAGGGCTAAATGATTAAGGTATTTTTCTAAGCAAGGAAGAGTCTTAAGCCAAAATTCATGGAGTTTCTTGCTTTTAAGGGCCATTTATCTTATCAAATCTTGCATGGTATATCTAAAACTCATTATCCTGCATGTGTAACTCCTTCTCTTAGCATGACAAGTGTTTTAGTGATGTTTGGAATTCATTCTCTCCTTTTCTTTCTCAAATTCTATAAGTAGTGGCCTTTTTGGATTTTGTATTATAATAACACACCATGTATGGCAAAGCCCTACTTGAATGACATTATATTTTTCATTTGAATATTAATGCAAGTCTAGTTTTGAGTTCATGATCAATTTTTATGTGTGCAAGTGATGTATGGTGCTGCAAAGTTATAATTATTTATCCTTTCTTCCATTATCCTTTCATGTTTGTGTAAGAGTTCTTATTCTAACAGGTCATATAAAGTGTATTCAAGTGTGAAATCTGCCCTTGGGTTTATTTCCCTTGTGTTGCTTCATACATCTCACCTCTATATTGAAACACTTATGTTAGAAACCTTCTAAGACTTAAAATCTAGTTTGTATGCCTCGATTCTTAGTGAATGAGGTATGATGATCATGTGGAAAACATCTTGGTGTATCACCCACTTATATTAGGTTCATTTCATGTAAACTCTAACTCTTTTCCCTACAAGCAATCACTAGTTCAAGTGATAAACATTTCAAGACACATTTAGGGAGCTAACCGTTAAATCTAGAGGCTCACTTCCACTATAGGTGAACCCACATAATTTTAAGTGTTCCTATGTTTCCAAAATATGGAAGAGGCTTGAACAACCTCTTATAGGGTGAAAGGTTTGGTGACAATAGTTTTGGCATGCCCGGTAGGACCATTGTCTTCAAGACAACTTGTCAAAGTGAATGTTGGTCTTGACAACACCAGCTATAAATTGGTGTGCTACTCAATATTTGGCAACTACATCAAGGTAAAATATGGTTAAATTCCATTTTTTTCTTATAAAATTGTTATCATAATTCATTGTTCTCACTAGGTCATCATCTAGTAGAGTGTTCAACCCCATTAATCCACCTATTCAGCCTGAACTTTCTCTTGAAGTTAAAAATTCTCATCCAATTTGCCCTTTGAAGACCAAGAGGATTTTTCTAACCAAGGAAGCCAAGAGAGTGAAGAGGTTGAATAAATTTAATTTATTGAAGAAGACATGGTTAGACCTCATGATTTCCCTACCTTCAATACTAAAAATCTAATTCACCTTCAAGCATATGATGCCATTCCTCCTAATGCCATAAAATGTGTGCCCATATTCAATGGTGAGAGTCAAGTTACACCTAGTGAACACATTAGGGATGTATCCAACTTTTGTATCTTCCAAAATGTCACTCAAGAGAACATTTCCATTATACTCCTTGCCATGTCCCTTAGAGGGAAAGCTTTCGATTGGTATAGGACTCTAGAAGTTAGATGCATCACATCATGGGATGCTTTTGGAGTATTGTTAACCTCAAGATTTGGAAATGAAAGTGACCACGAATATCTCATACATTAGCTCAGTGTGATCAAAATAGGATCCAAATAAATAATACATGAATTCAATGAGATTTTTCAAAAGACTTGGTGTATATTGACTCGTCCCATGAGGCCACCTCCGATTTTTGTGTTCCCTACCTACCTGAGAGACATTGGTACTAAAATTGCTATCATGCTTCAATCCATGGGTAGTTCCACTCTTCCCAAATAATATGAACTTACTATCAAAGATGATAATGGTCTTATTCAATTTGGAAGGTTTCCTCCTAAGGTCTCTATACCTCCATTGTCTCATACTTCTGCTAATACTCTAGATGTGGCACAAATTCCTAATGTTAATACCAAGCCTAAGGTTTCTCCTAAGAAGATATAAAATGTCATGAACACATATGCAAAAATTAAAATTATAAGATCTCAACTTAGGCAAGCTAATATACAACAAGATGCCTATAAAATTTCACATCCTTATTAACAATAATATGGAAGAGGTCAATGGCAGCCTAACCCCAACATGCCAACCAATGTGTATAATCCTAACTCCACCACCCATAGTTGGAATAATCACATAAAACTCATGATTTTTTTTAATGAAATGAGTTTTTAATGTTGGAACTCACAGCTAGAAACTCACAAAAAAACTTATGAATACTCATCAAAAACTTGTGTGATCTGGGTATGAAGCCAGTGGATGACAAAAAGGGCATTTCATTTTGTTTTTTCATTTGTTATTCACTCTTTCTTGACCAAAAACCCACTTCAAACCATTTTTAGCCATTTTTTAGTGATTTTGCATCGAGGAGATGAGATTTGAAGGAGTTTTTCATCATATTTCGAAGGCAAAATGGATTTTTAGGTAGGTTTTATGATTTTTCTTGTTCTCTCTCTTTTTTTATTTTTTATTCATTTTTGTTGATTATATGATTAAAAAAAATCATGAATGTACTTTAAAACAATTTAAATATGTTTATATTGTTGAAAATAAGATTTAGATTCAGCAAAACAAAATAAATTGACACATTTTTTTGATTTTTTTATATATTTTATTGATTTTTTCATTTTTTTTGAAATTTTCTTCAAACCCTAGTTATTTTTTTAATTTTGAGTCCTATTTTTTGTTGAAAACATGTTTACAATCTTATATTAGCTTAATTTTTTACTAATTTAAAGTAATTTTTTGATTTTTACATTTTTTTTGAAAACCTAGTTTATTATTTTCTTTTTTTAATCCATTTTTTTAATGAAAACATTTAGAATCTTAGATTATTTTAGATTTTTAATAATTTAAAGTAATCTATTTTGATTTAATCTAATTTATCTTTTTTAAAAATTTTCTATCAAAAAACTAACAAGTTGTACTTCACTTTGTCATTGTGTGTAGGTTAATTGATAATGGTTTCTAAATCCACTTTTGCCTTAGGCTCAACCCCATCCATGCCTGGCAGATTTATAAGCACTCATCTAGTAGGAGCTAGAGGTCCTACTTAGCAATATGCATATGAAGGACCAGAACATAATTCAATCTATTACATTAGATGTCAAAATGTATACCGTGGAGGCATCAATCACTTCAAATACCACCTTGCTAGTATCCCTCAACATGATGGTAAGGGTTGCATAAACACCAAAAAAGAATTAAAAAGACAAATTCATGCCATATTTGTAGGTAAAAAATAAAAAAAGGTGCAAAGAGTGAAGGCAAAAGTGACAATGCAAGCAACCATAGCTTCTTCTCAAGGTGCTCTAGTCAACCTTGAGTCAGATGATGATGTAGCAAACAAAGTGGGCTCTCTTCATGGTCCACATGTGCAAAGGTAACCATTGAAACCCACCACCACCTAAATCCCTTCATATAACTCTAGTAGAGCACTAGGATCAACACCTACGGGTTCATGCATGCATGATTTTTTGGTGCCTAGAAACACATATGGTGCACAACCTTCCTTAGAGATAATTAGGTGGAATAGGGAGGTACATGAGCGAATAGACATTTGCTTGTGTATATTTTTGGTACTTCAACAAAATCCATTTTCATGTGGCAAGCTCACCTTACTGGCATAATTTGGTGACCACATTGACAGTTGTAGGGAAAGGCTACAAGATACCTTCTCACAAATATTTGAATGGGAAGTTAGTTAATGTTCTTTAATTTATGTTTTTTAATTTTAATTTATGATTAATTTAAAGTATTGTTTGTTTACAAATTAAAATTATGTACTTAGTTTCACTTTGTACTTAGGTTGCTTACTAGTGCAACTAAAAGGGAAAGGGTAGTGATACAAGAACAAAGAGAAGAATGGCAAAAATATGGTTGCACTATTCTTTCTGATGAGTGGATGGATGGTAAAAACTATACCATCATTAATTTTTAAGTTTCTTGCAAAGATGAGGTGGTGTTTTTGAAATTTGTGGATGCTTCCAACATAGTTAAAAATGCAAAAAATTTGGCTAAAATGTTGGAGCATGTGTGCATGGAAGTTGGGATTAAAAATGTGGTTCAAATCATAAATAACAATGTAGCAACATATGTGGTAATAGGAAGAATCCTCCAACATAAACACCACACAATTTTTTAGTCACCATGTGGTACCCATGTCCTTAACCTTCTTTTGGAGGACATAGGAAAATTAGATTGGGTCACATTGATTGTAGAGGATGGGAGGAGGGTCATTAAATTTATCTACAATCACCCTTGGGTTCTTCACTTGATGAGGGAGCACACCTAAAGGAGAGAATTGGTGAGATCCGGTGTGATAAGGTTTGCAATGGTTTTCTTAACATTTCAAAGCATTCTTGGTGCATTGATAGCTTTGAAACAAATGTTTATGAGTCAAGCATGGCTAGACTCAACTTATTCAAAGAAGCTGAAAGGAGATAGAGTTTCAAACATTCTCTTCGATGTCCTCTTTGCATAAAGAGCTATGGAGATTGTGAAGGTAACTTCAAAACTTTGAATCTAAATTAAAATTGAGTATTTTTTTAATGTCTTTCATTGTAAATTTGTAAATTATAACTCTAATCTTTTTTGCATTTTTAAATTTATATTTTAGGTGCCAAAGCTCTTGGTTAGAGTTCTTCGCTTGGTGGATGAGGATAAAAATCCAATGGGATAGCTTTATGAGGCCATGGATAGGGCCAAGGAGGATATGATAGGGACAAGGAGGATATTAGAAATTATTATAAGGGGGACCACCTCAAGTTTGATCGTATTTGGGAGATTATTGATAGGAGGTGGAACCATCAACTCCACCAACCCATCTATGCAGTAGGGTACTTATTGAACCCCTATTTCTTCCATTCAGGCACCTATGTAGAACCTATTGGAGAGGTTACAGAGGGCCTCACTACTTTCATTCAGAGGATGACACCAATATTGAGGAGGCAGACCTTATTGTTAAAGAATTACAAAGTTATAGGGAAAAAGGGGTGCACTCTTTTCTTCAGACCTGGCAAAGAGAGTAATAACAAATCAACCACCAAGTATAAAATTTGAAATGTACAAGTTACAAGTTACAAAAATTGATAATTACAAGTTACAAGTTTGTAAATATTTTTTTTAGATGTTTTTTGGACAAATTGGGGTGGAAAAACTTCAAATCTTCAAAAATTTTCCCTCCATGTCTTATGTTAGCCTTGTAGTTCATCTAATTTTGAGCACAATTAGAGTTTGTTTGAGGCCATCCACACAAAGAAGAGGAACAAACTAGTTCAAACATGCCTCAATGACCGTGTATATGTGAAATATAATCTTTGATTATACACAAGAAAGGTAGAATAAATATGAGATGATCTAATTGATTTGGATGAAATAGATCCATATAGTGATTGGACAGGGTGGGGGGAGCAGCCTCCATTACTTTTTGAGGATGACATTTATGATTTAGAGTGATAGGCAATGGAGGAGGGGGGTGGTTTTGCATTCTCATTATATGACCTTGAGGATGACCCTGAGGAGGAGTCATTACCAATGCCACCACCAGTAGCTATAGTAGGATGTACATCTAGGATGGAGGTAGAGAATCCACAGGCACAACAAGAGTAGAGTCCTATGACTAGACCCTCTCCTGGTCCCCTATTGAGATCTAGACATGGGAAGAGGAAGATGTGAATTTGTAAAAACTAAAATATATTAATGTTTATGTAGTATTTAATTTCAATTTTACAAAAAAAATTTACTATTTTCATTTTGTTTTAGACGATCATATCAATGCATTGAGAATTCTACATGAGGATGCCATTTTGTATCTAATTTTATTTCAAATCAATCAAATACATCTTTTTTCTTCTATGTACTCATTTATTTACTCATTGGATGCATCTTATCTTTGGATTTTTAAAAAAATGCATTTTTAGTGAAGTTTAAGCAATTTTTTAAGTTGTCAAGTTTTTTGCCAAGTTTTTTCTGAATCGAGTTTTTTGAGCTTGTTGAGTACTTGCAAATGGAAAAATTTCCAAGTATGCCACCACCAATGCAAGAGAAATGGTATCGGTGCATAAAAACTTGGTACAAAGGGAAGATTGGCAAAAAGGCCAATTCATGGATGATAATTAAGGTGGAGATCAAACTCTTGTTGCTCAAGGAGGAGTTACTCCTCTCTTATCAGTTGAAGATGAGGTCATGATGCAATCAAATGAGGACT
Source organism: Torreya grandis (assembly GCA_037957365.1). Classification (NCBI taxonomy): domain Eukaryota; kingdom Viridiplantae; phylum Streptophyta; class Pinopsida; order Cupressales; family Taxaceae; genus Torreya; species Torreya grandis. Next base: position 272,827 of record JARHVA010000118.1, read on the forward strand.
GACAACCCCATGGAGAAAGTTTCACCAAATTCTTGGTGGAAGACACTTTTGTGACCAATCAAGAATCCTCTATTGTAGATAATACAATGTAAAAGATGAAGGCTCTATGAGGTGACAATAACATGCTACAGGCTCATCCAATCATCCTCTAAGGTAGTAAAGCATGGTTGCATGTGTGACAATTCCAAGAGCTCTTACACCTCTTTCAAGTCAAAATGTGGTAAGGTCTGATTAAGGTTCTTATATTCCTCAAGTTCTAAGTAATTATTTACCTCTAAAGAATCAATAAAAGGTGAATACTAATTCCATAAACATAGTGGATTCCTTGAAAAGTGCCAAAACATCAATCTCTTTATGGGATGTCCTTCATACACCTAGCCAAAAAGAGTTGTTACAAAAGCAATTGTCAACTATTCCTACTAGTCCTTCATCTTCAAGTAAAATTCATAGTTGTGTTATCCTTAAAAATGTTCCTAATACCATAGTTTAATTATATACTAGGGCTGAGAAACCTCAACCATTTTCTCTCACTCTCATAGTGGGCGACAAATTGGTCCATAATTGCATAGTTAATAATGGAGACTCTACATCAGTCATGCCCAAAGTTGTAGCTGATAAGTAGGGCCTAAAATATGAGCCTCATTACAAAGGTGTTCTCCAATTAGATGGAACACTTTCCAAAACAATAGGGATGATAAAAAATTTGAATGCCTTCTTACATGATTGTCCTAGTTTTCCTATCCTTCAAGACATAGTTCTTGTTGACCTCCTAGCTCACTTTGTAATATACCTTTCAAGAGACTTTAAAGCCAAGATAGGTGGCTATCTCTTAGATAATTTATCTTTCTTGGCATTTAGGAAAAGATATAGGACCAAAGTGACCATTAAAAATCAACCTCTTAAAATATTTCATATTAAGCCTTACATTGAAACAAGCTCTAATTTGAATTCTGTGATCAATGAGAAGGAGGAACCTAATGTGGATGATGGAGATTCTAAAATTTAAGTAATCTATAATATATTCTTGGATGAGTATGGTGCAGATACATATGAACATGATCCTTATGCATACTTTAAAAAAATCAACATTGGGATTTATATCATGTATGAAGAGCCAATTGAAGGAGCTAAGGTAAGTGTCAAACATTCTCATGATGTTAAAGGTAACTATATGATTCATGAGTATGATGATCATATGTTGATGAATCTAATTGAGCAACATAATGGGAAAAATGATGTCTTTATCTCTACCATTGATGAGGATACTTTGGATGATGATACTCATGATGTGGATGAAAATGACTTGTGGCAAGGGTTTGATGTCATATGTTATGAGTTTGATCAATTAAGTAATGTTACTTCCCCTCTCAAGAAGTATACATCTAATTTGGTTGTAAATATAACAAACATGATGTTGGGTGCCTCAATAAGCATGGATAAAAGTCTCACATTGTGAATGAAGAAGAACTATGGCAAAATCTCAATGCCATTTGCAAAGAGTTTGACAAGTTGGGTGAGTCTCCCTTTTCTCTAAGAGATTCTATATCTAATGTCAAGGTTTCTAACGAGACCAATGATCATGTTGATAAGTATTCCACCAAGCATAAAGATGAAGGTCATTCTATTGATCAAGAACCTATTGTCATGAAGCAATTTGATGATGCTAGTGTCTAAGAAGTTATAGACATGGATAATGAGGTCAAGGAAAAAGTTATTGTAATTTACAAATAATCAAGAGACCTGTTGACGATGGAAATTATTCCATCAACAAATCAACCCTTTTGCCTATTGTGAAGGTCAAGTTGAAATCATACCAGTCTAATCGCAGGGGTTTTAAAGGTTCATTTAAGATCCTAAAGATGTGAGGGGGTTTTTATTATAAATTCTAGGAAAATAATCAATAAGTTATTTAAGTAAATTATTCTATTATCACAATAAAAAAATTGTTATAGAAATAAGAATCAGTTGAAATGAAAATCGGTAATCTATTGTATCTGATAGAGAAAACCTATTAATTAGACAATCACTTGAAGAATATATATATATATATATATATATATATATATATATATATATATATATATATATATATTCAAATGAACATTATTTTTCAATGGTTTAAAGATTAAATGAAAAGAAAGAAAAAGCTAAGAAAGAAAGAAAAATCTAAGGAAGAAACAACAAATAGAAAAGAAGCTAAATGTAAGAAAGAAGGAAACTACCCAAGAAAAACAAACAACAAAAAAAAAACTAAAAAAATAAATAAATTAAGATTTAAAACCTTTAAAATATAAATTGTTCTAATGGTAAACAACTCTAAACTTGAAAAAATAAAACTGTAAACTAAATGACAGATCTAAAAATAAGATAAAATAAAAACTATAACAATCTATTAGAATAATGAAAATTAAACAAAATAAAGATAATTTAAAATGAATTTAACTAAAAGGAAAAGTAAACTATAAACCTGATTAGGAAAAATATAGATAACAAAACTAATAACAAAGTAAAACTAGAATATATTTAAATTAAAAATTAAACTAAACAACTACCAAAACTAATAACAAAGTAAAACTAGAATATATTTAAATTAAAAATTAAACTAAACAACTACCAAAACTAATAACAAAGTAAAACTAGAATATATTTAAATGAAAAATTAAACTAAACAACTACTACTAGTTTATAAAGTAACAAAATTTCTTAAGAAAAAAACTTAAACTTTGTAAAACATGACAATAAATTAAAAGTATTTAACAAGAGAAAAGATCTAAAAGAAAATTGAAAGTTTATTATATTAGAAATAGAGTTAATTATTTACAAAAGAGTTGTGAGTCTCAAAATGAGAGTCATCTTAGCATAAAGGACAAATTTTAAATGAGAAATCCAACAATATTTTATTACAAAACTTGAAAGGATAACTCGACAATTGAATATAGCAACGAAGTGTCATAGAAAGGCAAAATGGTTATCATTTTTAGGTTGAATACTTGAATTCTACACATAGGACTATAAATAACAGTCATCAAAAGATATTAGACTTAGAAAACTCTAGATAATCAGTAATAGATGACAAATATAACTAGATATACCTGTGTTGCATAAGTGATTACTCAACCATCAGATAAAGTACCATTGGGACTATCTAAAAAAATTGTACCATCTCAGAGAAATTACATAGAACGAAGAGATAAATAATTGACTTAAAAAATGCTTCAGTCTTCAATACCTATTGAGCTTCTATCTTCAAATGAATGCTTGATCTCCTTTAATATCCTCAACTTCAATTATGAAATAAGTTATAACTAACTTTAGTTAATTATTAGTTAATGTTAACTAATTGACTTTTAACAAAGTCAATTAATTAACTAAATAGTGTGAGGATAAATTAGTTAAGACTTTAAAATCTTAATTTGATCAAGATATTTAATAAAATAGACCAAGCACTAATCTTAATGGGCGGGGACCCAAATTGATTGATAATATAGTAGGATACATAATAATCATAAAACAATAAATCCCACTTATGTTTAAACCATATTGCATTTAAATTAGACTTAAGCATATATAACCATAAAAAAATCTGAATTACTGATTATACCCAATCTCTCAAAATTATTAAAATGGAAGCATCATAGTGAAATATCAAATTATATGAAAAGTTTAGTACTTAAATAAAAATTATCCTTTGAATGACTAGTAATCATTCGAGTCAGATAAAACTTTAATTATTATTTGTCTTGCTGAGTAAAACAAACATTATATTTCATTTCCATAGTAGGGAAAGGTAGCAATCTGCTCCTTGTATCAGATGTATCATCATCAACTTCCAACTTAACCCTCTTAATCCTTCTAAGTTCAGTGGATGTTTTAGGTCCAACTCTTTTCATGGTAGAACTCTTTTCAACAACCTGGTAAAAAATGTCTATGGTTTTTCTTCTATTAATATACCTTGGTTCCCTCAATTTCAACCTCTTAGGCCTAAAAATAGGCTCACTATGTGCTCTTGAAAGACTTAACTTTTTATATTTTACACCAAGATTTATATCAGATGGGGCAAGTGTGTTTGATAGAGTGACCAATTTCCTAAGGTCCTTTGCATGAGTTGTCTCTTTATCAAGCTAGTTTTTAAGTTGATTATTGGGAAGTTGATTATCTTGAAGTGGTCAATCAACTTGTTCTCTAAAAATAGGGGGATACAATTGCAAGTAAGGATCATGCTCAAGATGATGCTCAAGGACATGAGAAGAATTGCTTTGAGATTAAAAAAGTGTTCAAAAAATTTCAAAAATTAAGGTCAGATACATCAAAAACCCATATGACCTCTATAGACTCTATAAAAACCATAGCCTCTTTGGATAGAAAAAGTGTTCACAACAATCCAAAAATTAAGGTCAGATACATCAAAATGAATAAACATCCTTACACCCCTATAAAATATAAGCCTAAAACATTTAACATGAAAACCAACCCTATTAGAATTTCTGCTATGACTTGAATGACCAACTCTATTTGACATCTATCCCCATCGTCTATCATTACTATTTTCAACTGGTTATTCTCACCTGGACATACTAAAAGAAGAAACAATCTGAAAGAAGTGCCAAAATTTAAAATTTGAGACCATGACTATATTTGTAACATAATTGTGAAAATATATTGCATCAATGCATTTAAATCTTAACAATATTTATTTAAATGATTCAAATAAGAAAAAAATTAATTCCAATTTCAACCATTTGAGCACCTATGCATACTTATCCATACTCAACTATTTTGAAATTTGTAAACTAATCATATAATACACTGATTTAAACTACCCAACTTATGCTAGATATGTTTTAATACATTAACCAAAATCTATATCTAAAACTTAAATCCATTAATAAAACATATCAACATATTAAACACAACAAACTAAAATTTGCCATCTCTATCTCATTACAACCCTCTATATGTATTGTAAACTTCATAGTCATTCAACATTTTCTCACATTAAAAACATCTTGAATCTCAAAATACCATAACTTGCCAAAAACCACACATTATTTCATGATATCATCTGTATGAACCAAATTTCCAAAAATATTCATGCAACTGATCAAACCAAACACATATAATTGAAAACAACTATATATAAAAATATTTTTGCAACTTGTTTGATTTTAAAACCAAATTTACAACCACTTCAAATAAACCCTCATAACTTAATCATATTATCTAGCTCTTAGAAACAAAACCTCTGAATATGACAACTATCGAAACAATAATCCATTCCAAACTACTACAACTATATCCATAATAAAAATGCAGACTTCCATCCTACTCAACACCCAAAACAAGAATGGCTACAAACTAAGAAGGGTTTTCACAAACATATTGATATGAAACAAATCCAAAATTTTAGCTTGATAAAAACAAGTTAGGTACAAAAAAATTTAAAGCTACAAAACATGGCTGAAATTCCCTTAAAGATTACAATTGAAAATTAATGCATGCAAAAATTTATAGATTCATGCACATGCAGGGATTATCTCATCTACAAAAGCATCAAATTGAAAGATAATAATCTCCATAAGAATGAAATCAGAATACCCGAGACCAAAAAGTGAAACACTTCAAGAATAAACATATTTGAACCAGTAGATAACTATTCCATGTAATGTTTTAGACTACCAGAGATCATTTAATTATGCAAACTTGTCACCTTATAAACAAAAGTCAACAACATATTTGCATGCCATAACTTTTTCAATTTCTTTTAAACTTCCAAAACTAACTAAAGATCTAGATTCCAAGCTGAAAAAAGACTTTCCTTTGGTTTTCATAAAAACCATACGTCCACAGGAAAATGAAACACACATACTTGACCTTGAATCCAAATATCTTTGAAATTTGCATTCATTTTTTTTTATAACTCAATTGATGTCGCATGAGAACCTCGCTTCCACTTGAAGCTTTCAAATGATATAATGAATGAAGAAAACTAAGTTTTTACTTGTCACCCTCCTAGCCATAACTACTTGAGTTAGGTGCTCTTTTCTTATTGGTTCACATTTACCAATCACGTACTTAATGATTCTTCCAAACATTTTGATGGCCTGCCAGACTAAGCAACCTACTAGCCTTCATTCCAAAACTTTTTCCAAGTCTCATAACTCGAGGAGATCAGTTAAAAATCAATGCCAATAATTCTACCAAATCCATCATAATCCCAAAGCATCGAGACATGATTTTAAATAGTTAATGATAATGCTGACTTGACTTATGTTTCAATGGGTCTAGGCCCATTAGGTGCCAACTCAGCTGAAAACCATGTTACACTAGAGCCTTAAGATTATTTATTAAAAAAATCATTGATTAACCTAAGTCCTCAAACAAACCCTTCAAAATTATACATGCCCTTTAATATCTAGCACAAGTCACATTGAAACTAATTAAATTATTAATACTATGTGCTTAGTTATCATGACCTTAGGAAATAAGGAATGTAGTTAGCAAAAATTCCCTTAGCATACTTCCAGACACCTTAATCAAATGAAGGTAGTCAAATGATCTTGACAATGACAATTATGTTCTCCAAAAGACTTCTCATCAACCAAATATTTCTGTTGGTCATAATGATTGTCAATTTGATTATTCTTTATATCTTGAACAATTAACTTAGAATGCTAATTAAATGACTATGCATTTGAGAAATCATGTAAGAAAAATGACTTATAAGCTGATGAAGGAGTGTGACAAAACCATCATACTTTAACACCATCATCCATTCTATTTCAATAAATATATCAACTAAAATTAACATTATAAACCAACTAAACTAATCAAAATGAACCTTGAATACCAATTAAACTTCATGAATAAACTAATACAAGAATGAATCAATCAAATGAGCGCCTCTAAACCATCAAAGTCAAACCGAATCATCCATTTAAATTTGAATTTGTAATATCACTTCAAATATATCATTAAAATGACTCAAAACTGAGAAAAAAAAGTCTACTGTGACTGTCAAATAGGCTGAATCATATATGCAAATTTTATTCATTTATCCATTATGCTTTTCAAAACCACTTAAACATAAATACAATCATGAACTAATCATTAAAATTTTATAATCAAATATGCACCTACAAATATTATTAATTAATAGGGTCATCGACATAGTTTTAGGCTTTATGATAGAGTCATCACTATGGCAATAAGTATAGGTTTGAAAATTTAGGAGGGGTGTAGAAAATAGGCATAACATTAGTGACTTTGCAAATTAATTTTGTGAAACAAATTTGATTAGCAACATATTTGCCTATAAAATATAACACAAATTTTTCTTTGAGAGTGTGATTGAAGAAAATCATTTCTCAAGTAGCTAAGTGTGAACCCCTTAAATGATGAATTTAAGAAGGGATGGAGTGCTTGGCTAGCGTGACATGAAGAAAGAAAAAATGATTAATAAGGAAATTTAGGCTGGATGCACAAACAATTACAAAAGCTTTAGGAATAAAATCTAAAGATGAAGTAACACTCCTACAATCAAATAGTCATATTATTCATTAATTATGAGTATGAATTTGTAATAATATTTCTAAAAGTGAATGATACTTACAACACTCTCTATATATTCTTGTAATTTTCCTTCATACCTGATCTTTCTCATCCCACAATACTTCATTGATCAAATAAAAAAGAAAGAACAACAAGCAAAAGAAAAGGAAAAAAAACAAAAGTGAAAAAGAAAACAAACCAAAAGAAAACATAAAACAAATGAAAAAGTAATCATGAAATAACTTTAGATTATGGCCATTATTGATTAACGTATCTAATTTCCTTCAAGATATTTAAGATGAAAAGTGTTATTATGAAGAACTGTAGCAATTTTATAATTTTCAAGTCATAATACATCAAATGTATGGTGTTTTCTAAGATCTTCATGAGCTTTATCCCAATATAACACTAAATCATCAACCTTAAAATTTTTACTAGAAACTTTGTTATAAAAAAACTTCTTTAATTTGTGCTTAGCCTTTTCCAATTTTTTTAGTGCAATTGCTTTGGATTCATCAAGTGCTATCAAATCATGTAATCTTTGTTCAATTAAATTTGTATCTTCAGCTATATATTGTAAGGCAGTCTTTGCTAAAGAAATCTAAAGTTCTATAGGTAAAGTAGCTTCAAATCCATATGCTAACATGAAAGGAGAATAACTAGTTGCTACTTTAACAATAGTTCTATTAGCCCATAAGGCTTTAAAACTCTTAAGATGCTAATTCCTTGTATTGTTACAAACTAACTTTTTCATAGAAAAAATCAAATTTTTATTAGTGGAATCAGCTTGTCCATTTCCTTACAAATAATATTTTGAAAAATGACAAAATGATAGATTTTTTTCTTAAAAATTCTAAGAATTCACTTGAAACAAACTTTGGTCCATTATCAAAAATAATTTCATATGGAACTCCAAACTTAGAAAAAATTTGATTTGAAAAAAATGAAAATACTTCACTTGCCATTGAACTCTTAAGAGCTTTGGCTTCAGGTCATTTGGTCAAATAATTTATGGCTATCAAAATGTATCTATGACCTACAGATGAAGGTGGATGAATGTCTAGAATAAAGTCCATGCCCCATTTAGTAAAAGGCTTTTCAAGAATAACCAGATTCAAAGGCCTTACTGGTAATGTATCCCTTCCAATAAAAGTTGACAAGGCATACAAGAATGAACCAATTTATATGCATCTTGAAAAAAAGTGGGCCAATAATAAATGGCTCTTAGTCCACCATAATTGCCTTCATGATAGCTCTTAAATTTTTTTTTGAGTTTGATTATGAGTAAGGCATATTAGTAAAATACCATCATGGTTACGATAAAATAATAAGCTCTCTAGCAAACAAAAATTTAATGCTTTTAAATGTAAAGAACATCTTTTTTTCTTATTTAAATTATTATGATAAGATTGATTTTGAAAATTAAAAAACCAAATCATGATACCAATCATTTTCAACCAACAAACAGTTTGACTCATTCATTTCATGTTTGAACTTAATTTTTTTAGCAAATTTAACAACTTTCATATTTTTAAAGTGTAGTTTTGCATTTAAATTTTCATCAACTAAAAGAACTAAAACATTAATGTTTGAGGTAGCATTTTCAGCTAAGTGTTTGGCTAATTCATTTCTCTTTATAGTTTTTGATGTTTCAAATTTGAGGTCAAATTTTTGAATACACAAAATCTACTTAGTGAGTCTCCCTTGAATAGTTGGTTGTTTTACAAGATATGATATAACAGGAACATTATATTGTACAATAACTTTGTTTCCCAATAGCAAATATCTAAATTTAACTAATGAAAAAACAAGAGAGAAAACAAAATTTTTAATGAGAGGGTACCTAGTTTCTGTATCTTTTAAGACTTGACTCATATAACCAATAGGTTTTTCCTCATTATTTTTAAATTCTTGAGTAACTACAAGTCCTATAGCCTTTTATGTAACATTAATGTATATGATAAATGCTTTATTTAAATCAAGATTGGCAAGGACATGCACACTTGTAATAACATTATTTATAGAATTAAAAGCTAAATCAACATTTTCTCCCAAATGTAAATCTTATATTTATTTAATAACATATGTAATGGGTTAGATTTATAAGTGAAATTAGAAATAAATTTCTTAATCGTATTTATTTTACCAAAGAAAGATCTTAAACTCAACTGATCTTTGGGAGGAGGTAATTCTTTTATTGCTTTAACACATTCATGATCAATAGAAATACTTTCTTTAAAAATTATATCTTAATAATTTTCTTTCGGTTACACCAAAAACAATTTTTTTAGGATTTAGAGAAATGCCAAACTTTCTACATCTTGTGAAAACCTCATGAATATGATCTAAATGTTTCTTTCCTTTCTTAAAATAAACAGTGAGGTTATCTAAGTAAATTTGAATGACTATGCGTATCAAATCATCAAAAGTGACATGCATAGCCCTTTAAAAAGTGGTTCTTGCATTCAATAAATCAAAAGGCATCTGATTGTAAGTAAAAGTGCCTCTATGCATGGTGAAAGTACTTTTGTGCCTATCATCGGGATTTACAAAGATTTGATTATAACTTGAAAAACCATCTAATAAAGATATCATTTTAGACCTTATAATTTGTTGTAAAATTTGATCTATACTAGGTAGAGGAAAATTATCTTTTACACTTGCTTTATTTAAATCCTTAAAATCAACACAATTCTAATATCGCCATTCTTCTTTCTTATAGGTATTAGATTTGCCACCCATTTAGAATATGTTACAAAAAAAATGATACCAATATCAATCATATTATCGATCTCTTTGTTAATTGTGTCTTCTAACAAAGAGCTAATTCTTCATATTTTCTATCTTATAGGTTTGATACCTAGCTTAATTAGAATATCATGTTTAATAATATCCATATCATAACCTTTAAGATCATTGTAAGACCATGCAAATAGATGTTAAGACTTATGAATTTAACTTTTTCATTTTCAGTTACTTGGTTCCCTAAATAGACATACTTAGAATCATCTTCAGTGCCTAAATTTATGGGAATGGTTTCACCTATGATCCTCCTTAATGACTCTTTAGCTCTAGTGATTTTTGGCTAGTCATTAGGTGAAAACTTAGATTTTAAACTTACTAAACCAACAGGTAATTTGTTAGAACTTAGTTGTAAATAATCTCTATAATTAAATACGTAATCATCATGATCAAAGTAATTCCCTTTGAGAAATGAATTTATATGTTTATCATAGCTAAAATTTGGCCAATTATCCTTTAAATCAAGAATCTTGGGACAAAAAAGTTTAGTCAAGAGAAAATCAACAGTAGATTCAACTTCACTTAGAGTAAGATTAGAAGCATAAAATACAAGTTTAATTGCTCTTATGTTAAATTCTCTAAGAACGTGAGTAATATTAAAGGCTTCAAAATTTTCAATCAATACCCAAACTTTCTCAGTGTAATGATGCAAACTGGTTTGATTGGTTTTATAATTTTTTTGAAACTGTCTTACTATTAACTCTGAGTCTCCAAAAACTTTTAAATATTTAACATTCAATTCTATAGCTTTCTCTAATCCCAAATATAATGCTTCAAATTTTAATATGTTATTGGTGTTCTCAAAAGATAATTTTTAAGCATAAAAAAATATCTTATCAATGGGAGAAATGAGATAAATACTAGCACCATTACCTTGTTGATAATAGGCTCCATCAAAATAAAGAGACCATAAAATATTTCTTTTAAATACTTCTTCATGTTGGTTTTTTGGTTCATCAACATTCAACAATTCATAAGTCCCAATACCTATTTATATATATGAAATACTATATGAAGAATAAGATTTAATTAGAGTACCAAAAAAATTCTCTTTTAATAGACATATTTCCATTATTAACTGGAACCCAAGTCACATCTTTACCAACAAACACTTTAGTAGCTTTTGACCAATCTCTTTCTAATAACATTACATAATTACTAAGAATATCTAAGACCTAAATATTGGTCATACATCTAATATGCTCATCATGTGAAATCTTAATAACTATGTCGTAGAACTTAATATAACTTTTGGTTTGTCTAGCATCAAAACTAGTAAGTTTTCTGCTATCCGCTTCATAAAAAATACTCAATTGATCAACGATACATTTAGGTATGATATTTTTTGAAGCACCAGCATCCAAAATACAATTATGAATTATTTTATTGTCAATCTTAACCATGACATAGAAAGGGGGAATATAATCACTAGGGGGATCAAACTCTTGAGCATATATATGTTCAAAATTATTTTCTTCTTGTAGACTTACATCAACTCTGTAATATCCCCTTCAAACAGGAAATATAGCAACACCAAAAAACTTTGAACAAGATATAACTTCTGTTGAATAAATTCAGAATAATCACAATAATATAGTTTCTGGATAGCAAATTACAAATCTTATCACCTGTCCTTTTAAACTATTACAATTGCCGTCCTTTCTCATGCATACAAATATGAAATATAGTCTTAAAAACCCTGGCTTATCAAAACTGGAAGTGAAAATCGAATTCTGGAAGGTCTCGGCCCTTCTATGTTGACTCACAGTCGCCGTCATCGGTCGATATATCACCGACATCGGTCTCTGTCGGTCGGCTTTCTGCCGACGTCGGTCTTCAGTCGACCGATGTCGGTCACTGAAACCCTCTGTCTGCCGAGGTCAGTTCCTGAGCTGATCTGTACGGACCTGTACGGACCTTGTACGGCCGCCAATTAAGCACAACTTCCCTGTTTTCAACCCCTAATCTGAAGATATATGTCTCTAGCACAGTAGATCTCTAGCTGTATAATTTATTGAATCAAAACTAAATAAAGAAATACCTGGAATATCTGTAATAACTTCTGTGTGAAGTTATCTCTCAAACCTGAAATTCTGTGATAACTTCTGGATGAAGCTATCTCACACTTTGGCAATAGATCAGCTGATATTCCACAGCCTCTTAATTGCACACACTGAAGAGGGAACGTTCTCCAATGCAAATGGAATCCTTGAACCCTAGGCTCAGTCTTCACAGAAGAAAGTCTCCAAAATCAATATCAATAATCAATAGCATAATGAACAATGGCCTCCATGAGAAACCCTTATACCCTCAAAAGATATGATTGCCCTAATTAGGGTTTCTTAAATTAGATTTAGGGTTTCTAATTAAAAATAGGCTAAATAATTAATATTTGATTAAATCAATCAAATATTAATATCTCCCTCAATACATGTCAGATCCACGAACCGATCGAAGCCAGTGAATCAGGTAGTGATTCTGCACATAACCATACCACAATAAAGGCGCTCCGCTGCATATCAAATATCCCTAAAAATTAGGAGCTCAGGCCAAATGTGTCTGAAATACCCTGAATGAAAATCAAATGTAGAAATCTTGTGAATCAAAGTCGAGCCAAGCTCCATTATGACCCTCTATCCATCTTATTAGCCTACGAAGGTCGCATAATAGGCTAACCATGAACTCAGAACATGTCAATTGAAAAGGGGACATGACAAACTCTTGATTTTTAACTACCTCATTAATCTTATCTAATTGTCTAGGAAGACTAGGAAGACTAATTATCCAGCTTTGATGGTTGACAAACTATCAATTATGTTATAAGTCTTAACATCTATTTGTATAAAATTCTTAGATTTATAATGTTGATACTGTGTGTTATTATATCCAGTTTCAAAAAGAATATTTTAATCATTTTTATCATTATCATTATGAGCTGCTTTACCTTTATCATCTGAACAAGGTTTATCATTTACTAATCTATTATTTTTAGGAACTTTATAATTCTTATTCCTATTATTTATAACATAGATATTTTTTTTCCAAAGAATCATCAAGAGAATTTACATTATATGTTGAATCTTAAGTTATCTTATCTTTTTCATGTAATAGATATTTTTAAAACTTAATAATAGCTTGACATGTTTCATGATTATGATCAAGCTCATATATATTACAATAATAAATAGTATTATCATCTTTTAAATTTTTATGTATAGAAGAGGGCTTATCATTAAGCTATCTCTTAACAACGACCAACTCATTGCCTAAACTTTGAATTGCTTTTAATATTTCAACATTATCTAAATTTAAACATGTGGTAGATCTATCTTAAAAACCATAGGAAGTTGTTCACCTCTAAGAACCATTAGTGTAAAAAACATATTCTAAAAGAGTTTTTCCTTGGTGGAGTCACCAAATTTTTTGATGATGGAAATTATTCTATCAATGAAGCAACCCTTTCGCCTATCACGAAGGTCAAGTTAGAATCATACCAGTCTAATCATAGGGGTTCTAAAGGTTCATTTAAGATACTAAAGATGTGAGGGAGTTTTATTATAAATTATAAGAAAATAATCAATAATTTATTTTAGTAACTTATTCTATTATCACAATCAAAAATTTATTATAAAAATAAGAATCAATTGAAATAGAAATCTATAATCTATTCTATCCAATAGAGAAAACCTATTAATTAGACAATATTTTGAAGAATAGAAATCTGATTCTAAATATATGTATTTATTTGAATGAACTTCATTATTTTGCAATGGTTTAAAGATTAAATGAAAAGAGAGAAAGAGCTAAGAAAGAAACAACAAACAAACAAACAACAAACAAAAAAGAAGGAAACTACCTAAGAAAAACAAATAACAAAAATCAAACTAAAACAAAAATAAATTGAGATTAAAAACGTTTAAAATATAAACTATTCTAATGGCAAAAAACTCTAAGCTTGCAAAAATAAAACTGTAAAATAAATGATAGATCTAAAATAAAGATAAAATAGAAACTAAAATAGTCTATTCGAATAATGAAAATTAAACAAACTAAAGATAATTTAAAACTAATTTAACTAAAAGGAAAATTAAACTATAAAATTGATTAAGAAAAATAGAGATAACAAAACTAATAACAATGTAAAAATAAAACATATTTAAATTAAAAACTAAACTAAACAACTACTACTAGTTTATAAAGTAATTAAAGCTCTTAAGAAAAATAATTTAAACTTTTTAAAACATGACAATAAATTAAAAGTATCTAACAAGAGAAAAGATATAAAAGAAAATTGAAAGTCTATTATATTATAAATAGAGTTAATTATTTACAAAAGATTTATGAATCTCAAAATGAGAGTCGTCTTAGCATAAATGTCAAATTTTAAATGAGAAATCCAACAATCTATCATTACAAAACTTGAAACGACAACTCAACAATTGAATAGATGAATGAAATGTCATGGAAAGGCAAAATGATCATTATTTTTAGGTTGAATACTTGAATTCTACACATAAGAGTATACATAAAAATCATCAAAAGATATTAGACTTAAGAAAAATCTAGATAATTAGTAATAGATGACAAATATAACTAGATATACTTGTGTTGCATAAGTGATTACTCAATCATCAAATAAAGTACCATTGAGACTATCTGCAAAAGTTGTACCATCTTAAAAAAATTACATATAAAAAAGAGATAAATGATTGAGTTAGAAAATAATTCATTCTTCAATACCTGTTGAGCTTCTATCTTCAAATGAATGCTTGATCTCCTTCAATATCCTCAACTTCAAAAATGAAATAAATTATAACTAAATTTAGTTAGTTATTAGTTAATGTTAACTAATTGACTTTTAACAAAGTCAATTAATTAACTAAATAGTGTGAGGATAAATTAGTTCAAAATTTAAAGTCTTAATTTGATCAAGATATTTAATAAAATAGACCAGACACTTATCTTAATGGGTGGAGACCCAAATTGATTGATAATATAGTAGGATACATAATAATCATAAAATAATAAATCAAAAATTGTTAAATCCCACTTATGTTTAAACCATATCACATTTAAATTAAATTTAAGCATATATAACCATACCAAACTCTAAATAACTGATTATACTCGATCTCTCAAAATTATCAAAATGGAAGTATCATAGTGAAATATAAAACTATATAAAAAGTTTAATACTTAAATAGAAATTATCTTTTGGATGACCAGTAATCATCCGAGTCAGATTAAACTTTAATTATTGGTTTGTCTTGATAATTAAGACAAACATTATATTCTATTTTTTTAGTACGAAAAGGCAAAAATTTGGTCTCTATATCTAATGTATCATCATCAACTTCCATCTTAACCCTCTTAATCCTCTTGAGTTCACGGGATGCTTCAAGTTCAAATCTTTTCATGGTAGAACTCTTTTCAACAACCTAGTCAAGAATGTCTATGGTTTTCATTTTGTTAATATAACCTTGGCCCCCCAAATTCAACCTCTTGGGCCTAAAAATAGGCTCACTATGTGCTCCCAATAGACTTAACTTTCTGCATTTTCCACCAAGATTTGTATCAGATGGTGCAAGTGTGTCTAAAAGAGTGACCAATTTTCTAAGGTCCTTGACATGAGTTGTTTCTTTGTCAAGGTAGTTATTAGGCTGATTATTAAGAAGTTGACTAGTTGGAAGTGGTTGATCAACTAGTTCTCCTCTAAAAATAAGAGGTTACAATTGCAAGTAAGGATCATTCTCAGGATGACACTCAAGGAAATGAGAAGAACTACTTTAGGATTGAGAATGGGATCCAAATATTTGACCTAAAAAAGCCCTATGACCTCTATAGCTTATATAACTACCACAACCTCTTTAGATAGGAAAAGTGTTTAGAACATTCTAAAAATCAGGGTCAGATGCATTAAAATGAATAGTCATCCTTGTGCCCCTAAAAAATCTAAGCTCAAAATGTCTAGCATGAAAACTAGCCCTATTATAACTTATGCTATGACTTGAATGACCGCCTCTATTTGACATTTATCCCCATCCTCCATCATTACTATTTTGAGCTAGTTGTTCCCATCCAGACATACTGAAAGATGAAACAATATAAAAGAAGTGCCAAAATTCAAAATCCTGAGACCATGACTATATTTGCAACATAAATCTAAAAATATATTTCATCCTTGCATTTGAATCTTAACAATATTTATTTAAATGATTCAAATATGAGAAAATTTAACTCCAATTTCAACCATTCGAGCACCTATACATAGTTATCCATACTGAATTATTTTGAAATTTCAAACTAATCATATAATACACTGATTGAAATTGCCCAACTTATGCTAGATATGTTTTAATACCTTACCAACATCTATATCTAAAACTTAAATCCATTAATAAAATATATCAACATATTAAACATAATAAACTAAATTTTTCCATCTCTATCTCATTATAGCCCTCTATATATACTACAAACTTCATAGTCATTTAACATTTTCTCACATCAAAAACATCTTGAATCTCAAAATACCATAACTTGCTGAAAGCCATAAATTATTTCATGATATGATCTGTATGAACCAAATTTCTAAAAATATTCATGCAACTGATCAAACCAAACACATATAATTGAAAAAATTTATATATCACAATATTTTTGTAACCTATTTGATTTCAAAACCAAATTTGCAACTACTTTGAATAAACCCTCGCAACTCAATAATTTTATCTAGCTCTTAGAAATAACACCTCTAAATATGACAAAGTTTATCTAAATTATAATCCATTCTGAACTACTACAATTATATCCATAATAAAAACACAAACTTCCATTCTACGTAATACCCATAACAATAATGGCTACAAATTGAGAAGGGTTTTCACAAACATCCTGATATGAAACAAATCCAAAATATGATCTTGATAAAAACAAGTCAGGTATATAAAAACCTAAAGCTATGAAACATGGCTGAAATTCCCTTGAAGATTGCAATTGAAAATGAATGCGTGTAAAAATTTGCAGATTCATGCACATGCAGGGATTATCTCATCTACAAAATCATCAAATTGAAAGATAATCATCTCCATAAAAATGAAAGCAGAATTCCCATAATAAAAACTTGAGACCAAAAAGAGAAACACTTCAAGAATAAACTTATTCGAACCAGTAGCTAACTATTCCATGCAAAGTTTTAGATTACCAGGGATCATCTAATTATGTAAACTTGTCACCTTGTAAACAAAATTAAACAACATATTCACATGCCATAACTTTTTCAATTTCCTTGAAACTTCCAAAACTAACCAGAGATCTAAATTCTAAGCTGCATAAAGACTTTCCTTTATTTTCACAAAAACTATACTTCCACAGGAAAATATAACACACATACCTGACCTTGAATCCAAAACTCTTCACAATTTGCATTTAGTTTTTTTCTACAACTTAATTGATGTCACATAAAAACCTTGCTTCTACTCAGAGCTTACAAATGATACAATGAATGAATAAAACTAAGTTTTTATTTACCACCTTTCGAGTTGCTATTTTCCTATTGGCTCACATTTACCAATCATGTACTTAGTGATTATTCTAAACATTTTGATGGCCTACCAGGCTTAACAACCTGCTAACCTACATGGAAAAACCTTAACCAAGTCTTGTAACTCAAAGAGATCTATTGGAAATCAATGCCAATCTTTCCACTAAATCCATTGTAATCTTGAAACATCGAGACATGCTTCTAAATAATTAATGTTAATGCCAACTCAACCAATGTTTCAATGGGTCTAGGCCCATTAGGTGCTAACTCAACCAACAACCATGCTACATTAAATCCTTAGGATTATTTATTACTAAACTCACCGATTAACCTAAGTCCTCAAACAAACCCTTCAAAACCATACATGACCCTTAATATCTAACACTAGTCACGTCAAAACTAATTAAATTATTAATACTATGTGATTAGTTATCATGACCTTAGGAAATAAGGAATGTATGTAGTAAAAATATCCTTAGCATACTTCAAGACACCTTAATCAAATGAAGGTAATCAAATGATCATGACAATGATAATTATGTTCTCCAAAATACTTCTCATCAACTAAATATTTTTGTTGATCACAATGATCATCAATTTGATTATTGTTTGAATCTTGAACAATTAATTTAGAATGATAATTAAATGACTATGAATTTGAAAAATAAATTAATAAAAATGACTTGTAAGCTAAGGAAGGAGTGTGACAGAACCATCATACTATAACACCATCATCCATTCTATTTCAATAAATATATCAACTGAAAACAACATTATAAACCAACTGAACTAATTAAAATGAACCTCAAATACCAATTAAACTTCATGAATAAACTAATACAAGAATGAATCAATCAACTAAGCACCTTTGAACCATCAAATCCAAATTGAATCATCCATTTAAATTTGAATTAGCAATATCACTTTAAATATATCATCAAAATGACTAAGAACTTAGAAAATAAGTCTAATACAACTATCAAATAGGCTGAATCATAATTGCATATTTTATTCATTTATCTATCATGCTTTTAAAAAACACTAAAACATAAATAAAATCATCAAATAATCATTACAATTTTATAATTAAATATGCATTTACAAATATCATTAATCAATAGGGTCCTCGACACAGTTTTAAGCTTTATGACAGAGTCATCACTATGGTAGTCAGTATAGATTAGAAAATTTAAGAGGGGTGTAGAAAATAGGCATAAAGAGACCCATCTGATGTAGAGCCATATATAAATGGATTTGATCATGAAGAAGAGGAACTTGATGCTTTCAAACATCAAGCACTTCCTGTCCTAGAAGAATACAAGGTTGAGAAGATTATCATACACTCCAATCTACACTTTTTTGGAGAACATTGAATGGATATGATGGAGATCACAATATTTATATCCCAAATCAAGGTTCTTCAAGAAAAATAAAGATCATCCATGAAGGTCCCAAATAGTTCACTTGTATAGACCTAAGAAGATTCAAAGGTGGTAGGTTTCTTGACCACACACATACGCAAGTGATTGGTGATGAACATGCTCCTAATGTTAGGATGAATTCATGAAGTGAGAAAAATGCAAGGGGGATCATCTTTGACCCTGGTTGAGGTATGATCAAAATTTTCACCTCAAGCATGCGGTTTGTAAATAGTAGAATAGATGTGTGTGTTCTCTTTTAGTTGTGTTATGTTTCATAAGCATTTTAGTGAACACATGTTTATTTATTTTATGTGTGTCTTATTTTGTGTGAATTTTCCTTATATTTGGTGTGTTTTTAAAGGTAATTTGTGTGTCAAAATTTGTGTACATGTGACTCCATGGTCCAATAAATGGGATTAGGCAACTAGTCATGGCATAGCAAACATACCACCCTTAGGAAATCACCAAGAGTGTTGACCATTTTGACCATAAGTCAAAATGGCTCAACTCCCCTATAGTCAAAAATATATATATAGGTGTATAATATAATGTTATAGGGTGTATTTAAGGTCATATCATATGTTTTTATCCTTGTTCATGGTCTAATTAGTCTATGTGTCATTTTGAGTCACCTAAGGGTCATTTTAGGGTCTTACATACAAGTGACATAGTTTTAAAGGTGTCTACATGTTATAAGTTTCTTTCCAATGTCTAATATGTTATATTACCTATCAATTATGTAAGTCCCATCTAAAAATTACATGTTTTCTAATTTAAAATCAATAAAATAAGTAAAAAAGGAGTTTGGCACTTGCACGGCCTATAGGGAGTGTGACACATGTGAAAACCTTTTGAGATGACTCTTAAACTTCCCTAGATTCATATAAATGTTTAATGATCTTTGGAAGTTCAAAAAAGGTAAAAAACCATTCTTTTCCTTCATCATCGATCTAGACATACAGAACTAGTCAACATATTTATGCTTAGTATGGTCAGTTGGAGAAGTTTAAAAAAAAATGCCTTTAGGGGGTGATATTACACTTAATTCAATTAATTTTAATAACAATATTTAAATTATTGGTCACTTGTGATTTATGAACCATCCTTTATAAGTTGACTATATTTTTTTACTTGTTAAACCCCATACCCTACAAGTTTCCTTCTTATATGGATAGGTTCATACAATCCAGATGATGTAATTGAATATAGATTACATGTGAATATTTGTCACATGTTTTCCATGCTTGGTTTCATGTTTGAATGTGTCTTTATGGGTACAACATCTCAGGTTTATAAGTTGGTCTCATTTGGGATGACAAGTAGGTTCCCACCACTTTCAAAGTTTTATGCCTTGGTACTATTTTTATAGAATGGTGATGGGTTTTTTTCATGATTAAAATGTCATTTTAGTTCTCTCTCATTCTAAGTTTATTATACAAAGCAATCACATGGAGTAACAATCAAAAGACATCCTAACACAGTCAACCTTTTCATGATTGTCACGTACAACCAAGTGTATGAATGTTTGAAGAACATGTATGAAGAAAAAATTAGTAATCTCAATAATTTTAACATGTTATTTAGCATGATCAATCAAGACAAATTCCTCAAATGGCACATAGGGGACTGTTGTAGTCGTATGCAACACTCATACACACCCAGTCCATTGATGTGCACCTATAGGTGCTTGAAAGAGGAAAAACACATTGAAACAAGGAACATAGCTCATTTTAAGCCGTTTAAGGTTTTAAACATCTACTTGGAGGTATTGATATAGGTCTAAAACTCATTGAAGGTCAAATGTAATGCACATTATCCATACTTATACTCGCTACCTATACATGAAAGTGCACCTACAGGTATTTTAACAGAGAATGAAAACATTGGAGTGAGAGTATGGAAACATGTTTAAAACTCTCAAAGATGAAGAGAGTCCATTTGATAAATTTACAAAAGGCCAAAATGGGTTATAATCCCATACACTATCCACTATTTGAAATATTACTCCACTGACTGTATAGTATAGAATCCACCTACAGGTAGTACTGATAGAGAATTAGAGGTGTCATATGGAAGTGTTAAAGAATGTGATGAAACCCTTATTTAAGTCCTATTGTGTTTTATAGATCATGGTAGACATATTTGGAATGCTATATTAGTAGGTAAAATTAAAGTTTACTTTCAAAGGTGATGACTGTGGATTCTGGGGTCAAATCCCTAAAACATGGAAAACATAACACCTAGCCATCTTGTTGATACAATATGACAAGGTTACCAAGTGTTTTAATACATATTAATGATTATACCTTTTAGCCTCCACATATTATAAAATCATTTCAAAAGGAGTAAAACATTTGACTAGTGGAAAATAGTATTTAGGGGCCTCAAAGTTGCCCATTTGTCTACTAACTTTAGACAGTGATGTCTATAGGATTGGGAATTTCAAGGTGATACTAGCATATCAAAGTGAAAATAGGGAATGTCTTCATGTTTTAATTATATTATTAAGATTAAAGGCACACCAAATAACACAAAGATCATTAAAATAGGTTGATATGTAGAGTTTTAAGGCCCATTTACACCTATAGGTGTGTTCTCCTTTGAAACTACCCACCTACAACTAAGTGCAAACTCATACATCATCCATAGTAAGGGCTTAAACATGGAGATATCAAAATTTGTTGATATATGTGACTACCAAAGATCTCAGAGGATTTACAAAGAATATGTGGCATGGTTTTTAATGGTACTATCTGCCTATAGGGCCTTTTGCCTAAAAAAGTCAACTATAGTTGATTGGTTTAGAGAGTGAGCAGAAAGTAGTGTTCTCAATGTGGATATAGAATGAAAATGAGGTAAATATGTCCAAAAAAATGTCAATAAACCTTGGGGATTCCAAGAGAGTCTATAGTAAATCTTTTAAGGCTTTCAACCATACATGACTACCTACAAGTGCCCCTCCAAACTAGGAAACACAGTCAACAATCTAGTCAGGTTGAAAAAAAGGCATATGTGAATGAATATGTAGAAGGTTAGAGTAATTTATGGGATTATAAAACCTTATTAGGGTTTTAATATCCTTTGGATACCCTCAAATAACATAAATAAAGTAGAGAGAGGACTTCAATCAAGAAATTTATAGTCATGTAGTAAAACCCTGCACACAGTCTACTTTCCCAAGGGTCTTTCTTGGGTCTTGAAGGAGTAAAAGGGTCTAATGATGTGACCAAGGGTTGAAAGTTTGTATACATTATCTATGTAACTTATATAATCCTCTCCAACATATACCTTGTTTGAGGAAACTAGGTAAGTACCCTCTATTTTATCTCAGACAGAGGGTACTTTTCTAGGTTGCAAATCTTGTAGTTTTGGAGAATATAGATGATTAGGTGAACTAGGGGCTGATTGATCCTTACAAGAAGGTGTGGAGAGATATGATAAACATGGAAAAAATAATAAATAGTGCATAGATGTTTGGAACACAATATAATGGTTTATAGTTTCAAGGATGTAGATAGGCCTATTAATCATGGTTTAGGCCAAAAGCCCAAATGGGAGGTCAATTTCACTTCCAACCTTATGTGAGAACTATAGTAAACTAGAACATATTTATGGGGATATTTTAGATGTGTATAAGCTTATAATAGGAATAAAATTACATAATAAGTCCACTTTTGTCTCAAAAATAACTTAGGCCTATGCAAAATGGTATATCAAGCTTGATAGGCTAGATTGAAATGCTCACATCTTCTTGGAGGTTGTGCATGGGAGTCTTAGGAGTTTGGGGAAGTTTAAAGGGGTCCTAAAATTTATTTTTTGGAATTTTTATATAACTCCAACATCACATCTTTATGAACAAAGCCTAAGAGTAAAAAGAGCCTAAAACCCTACAAAACCTTGGATAAGGAGCCGATTGGGAAATCAAGGATGGAGGGATATCTAGATGAGATGGAATGAACATGAAAGTGATTAAAAATTGTAGGGGAACCCTTCTCATCCACTTGAGGTGTTCCCTACTTGTACGGATAGGAGGGAAATTAGATTTATTTGAATGTTTTTTAGGTTTTAGGGAATTTCAAGAAGAGAAATCCTTTGGGAGTTATCTTAAGACTTATTATAACTCACTATGATTATTTCATGATTCATAAAAACTCCTAAGTGTTTCTACCATCACCTTCGTCTCAACCAGTCAAAACTGGCAAAGTGAGCATGATAGTGAGAAGGGTGAGAACTTCAAGTGGATGGAATTTTAAGGTCTACCTAAGAAGTATAAGGCCATATAGTGTCTTGCCAAGTGTCATTCACCCCATTTTCTGGATTTTCATGGAAAAATAAAGCCAAAATTGAGGCCAAGTGTGAGGGGTGAGTGAAAGAGTAGTTTCTTTGACTATAGGTAGTGATGGTTCACTCACAAAAGAATCTAGATGATTAGGGATGTATCAAATGCATGGAGGAGCATGTATACAACCTCTACCTCTCATTACAATCATGAGATATATCCATAGGTAGTTTTGGGACTTTCCAAAATGGATGAATGATGAAGGCAGTTTTCTAAGCAAGCAGAAGGAGTATTACACCAAATTTCATGGAGTTTCATGATTTTAAAGGACATTTGTCTTATGAGACCTTATATGGTCTACCTCACACTTATTATCCTGCATGTGTAACTCCTGTCAACATGAAAAGTGTTCTAGTGACCTTTGGACTTCATTCTCTCCTCTTCTCTCTCAAATTATATAAGTAGTGGCCTTTTTGGCTTTTATATTCTAATATCACACCATGTATGGTGAATCCCTAATAGAATGAAATTATATTTTGCCTTTGAATATTAATACAAGTTTGGTTTTAAGTTCATGATCAATTATCTAAGTGTGTAAGTGATATATGGTGATGAAAAGTGATAATTCTCTATCCTTTCTTCCCTTATCCTTTCATGTTTGTGCAAACATTCTTATTCTAATAGGTCATATAGAGTGTATTAAAGTGTGTTAAGATCCTTTAAAGTGTATGATTGTCTGTGAAGTGTGTAATTTTCCCTCCATTTCATTTACCTTATGTTGCTTCATACATCTCACCTCTATGTTGAAACACTTATGTTAAAAACCTTCTAGTACTTATAAGCTAGTCTGTATGCCTTGATTCTTAGTGAATTAAGTATGATGATTATGTGGAAAACATATTGGTATATTTACCCCTTAGATTAGGTGCATTTCATAAAAAATCTAAATCTTTTCCCCACAATCAAGCACTAGTATAAGTGATAAGCATTTCAAGACACTTTTAGGGAGCTAGCTCTTAAAACTAGAGGCTCACTTCCACTATAGGTACACCCACATATCTAGAAGTGTTCTCACATTGCCTAAATCTGGAAGAGGATTGAGAAACCTCTTATAAGGTGCAAGATTTGGTGACAACACTTACATTCTCCTTAGACAATGTCATACCTCTCCATGATGCTATCAAACAAGAACATTCTTCAATAACCTCATAAACACCTTTCTTAAGAACCTTTGACATCAATCAAAACATCAATGCCAAATGTCAAAAATGCTCAACAATCTCCCCCTTTGTCATTGATGGAAAAAAATACTGTCTATTGATCATTATTATTTCCCTATTTTGGTCTTTCTCTCCCTTTGACATAAATGACAAAGTGATGTCTAGAACTCCTTAGATCACACTCCTTGCAACCAAAATAATCAACACATAAGACTTATTAGTTTATGAGACATAATACAAACATGATCCCCCTATCTACATGCATACCTTCTTGGAGAAACTTGCTTGTTCTTGGAGCTAATGAGCATGATTAGCTCCCCCTAAGTACTTGAATTTTTTAATGATTACTAGTGGCAAGAATTACACCCAATTATTGTCTTAGGTGTTCAAAGGTTATGGAAGTTGTTTGGTCAAGATGTCTACAATATGATCTTGTGTAGAAACATATCCATGTTTGAAAATTTGTTCACTTACCTACTCTCTTAGAAAATGATATTTGATGGGAAGGTGTTTGGTCCTTCAGTGCATGATAGGGTTTTTTGAGACTCTTATAACACTTGTATTGTCATAATAGATAGGGATAGGACCATCATACTTCACATTGTAGTCTTTTAAGGTCTATCTCATCCATAGGACCTAAGTGCAACATAAAGCTGATATAATGTACTCAACCTCACACGTGGACAAAGCTACTAATGGTTGTTTCTTGCTTATCCATGAAACTAGGTAGCCACTTAGGAAGAAGGTTCCTTTACTAGTACTCTTCCTATCATCTATACTTCTTGCCCAATCTGTATCTATGTAAGCTATCAAATTGAACTCCTTGCTTCTTGGATACCAAAATCCATACTCCATAGTCCCCTTGAGATACCTGAGTATCTTTTTGATTGCTTGTAGATGATTCTTCTTAGGATATGCTTAAAACCTTCCCACGAGACCTACTGCTTAGATGATATCAGGTCTAGAGGTAGTGGTGTATAATAAACTTCCAATCATTGACCTATATGATGTTTGATTGACCTTTGAAGACTCATCTTCCTTGTTCAACTTACATCTTATGATCATGGGTGTACTAACTATCTTAAAATATTCCATCTCAAACTTCTTCAACATCTCTCCTATGTACTTGGCTTGTGAGATGAATATATATTTTTTAGATTGAGTATTTTAAAATCCAAGAAAGAATGATAGTTATCCTAAAATGGACATCTCAAACTCTTTCTTCATCACCATTTCAAAGGCCTTTGTCTTGTTCTCATTATTTCCACCAAAGATTATTTCATCCACATAGACAACAACTATCAACTGATGATCATTTTATATCTTGATGTATAGATTATTATCTACAACTCCTCTTTTGATTCCTTGATCCAACATATACTTATCCAACCTAGCATACCAAGCTCTAGGATATTATTTTAGGCCATAAAGATCATTTTTCAATCTTCAAACATAGTCTTTGTTATATGATAGTGAGAACCCTTTGGTTTGCTCAATGTACACTTCTTCCAAATTCCCATTCAAAAAGGTAGATTTGACATCCATATGGTATACCTTGAATCCTTTAATTCCTTCATATGTTAGAAGCAATCTGATTGTAGACACTATAAAACTACATATAGTTTTTGATGACTAAATGCCTTGAGACCCCCTAAAGACCCCCTAAAAACTTATTAACCCTTAACCAAACCCTCTTAACCTAACCAAATCACTATTCTCCTATTCACATAGCACTATTTATTAGTAGTATTTGAAAACACTATTCAAAAATACTATTCACTATCACTATTCACTGTGGGACACACTGTCACTATTCATGATGACATGGTAAGTGACATGGAAAGTGATATGGAAGGTGATATTGCAAATGACATGAAAAGTGATATGGAAGGTGATATGGCAAATGACATGGCTTGAAAGTGAGGTGGCTTGAGGTGGTATATCACACCCCACTTGGGACCCACCTCTAAGGTACCTAATGACATCATTAAGCACTAAAGGGCCCCTCTTTGGAAGTATGGCACATTTTTCCCCATGGGACCGCATTTCAAGATGTGTTTTTGTCCTCAGTCATGGAGAATGATGCCAAAATTCATGGGACACTTAGCCAAAATTTGAAAGTGAGTGGTGGAAGCTATTTTGGACCCATATGAGCCCATGTGCATGATTCCCTCTCCATTTTGGAATCTTTAGCAAGCTAGGAGACAAACTAACCAAGTGGGAGACCTATTGGATAAGTGGGAATCTCACACCCTTATCTTTCATGAACACTCATGCACCTACATGGATAATGGTGTCAAAATTCATGGGGCACTTAGCCAAAAGACAAAATATCTTGGTGAAAAGTCCTTTGGCCTCATTTGAGCCCACGTGCATGATTCCCACTCCAAATTGGACTCATATTCAAGGTGGGATACAAGACAACAAGGTGGGAATACCACCACCCTAATTAACTTTGTCATTTATGAGCCCATTTGAAAAATGGCACCATACTTCTACTATTCCTTCTTTTGGCATGATTCTTCACAACAAATGCTATAAATACCCCCTTCTCCTTCACCAAAGGTTAAGTTGGATTTTGGTTAGAATATTTCATCTTGTAGGTTAGTCAATCATCAAGTAGGTAATTCATTTTGGAGGAGAAGAGCATCAAGTATCCAGACTCTACCAAAATTTCCTCAAGCTCCATCAACAACAACATCTTCATCAACAATCTTTATCAAGCATCAAGGTAACTTTTATTTGTTTTCTTATTATTCAATTCTTTCATTTCTTGGCCTTATTATTTACTTGACCTCAAAACCTTATCCCCTTAATCTCTTATCCTTTAATACCTTTATCTCCTTATCCTCTTATCTATTTACTTCTTTTTCCATTCATCCATTCACCCTTTACCTCCTTGTTCCATCTTGACCATATACCACTTTGCCTTTCTATTCCCCGCCACCTTACCCATTTACCCTTTTTGCCTTTGTTCCATCTTAACCTCTTGAACTCATAATATATTTTACCATTTATCCTCACTTTATTGACTATCATTTACCCATTTTAACCATTTACCAACTTGACAAAAATAAAAATGACCACTTTACCTTAACCAATTTTCAGCACTAGTTGATTTATCTAGTCATTGTTTTAGCAAAGCATGTAACTTCTTTGTTTTATTTTTAGTTATTTTCTGTTGTTTGTTGTTTTTATTTTTAGTTTGATGCTATTTTATGAAAAATCTTTTTATTTTTATTTATCAACTTAGTGTTTAAAGCAGGTGGATTGACATCCTCCTAGAAAGCTTTCGCTTCTAGGATCTAGCTCACGCTAGGCAATCCACCTTTCTACTTGTATAAAAAACAAGTTTTGTGGTGTTGTTTTCTTATTTTCAGGTCATCCTCCCAAGACAAAGAGGATCTATTCACAATCACTTAGACCCAACATGCACACATTGTAACAATTTTTTCTACACACCCTTCCTCACTAGTTTCCTTCTTTCCAAATAAAGAAAAAGCAAAAAAAAAAAATATAAACATTTTGACACACCCGGTGGGACCCTTTAGTTTTCTTGGGTTCATTAGTTGTTTTAGGACATTTAGAGTTACATTAGTGAAAATTTCATTTAGTTACATTAGCTAAAAATTCATTTAGTTTCATTCTATACACACTAAGTGTTCTTTCTTTCATTTTAGTTGCACTTTTAGTTGCATTTTTTAAGAAAGTTAAATCTTATTTTCTTGCATTTCCAAAAGGGAAAATAAAAAATAAATCATCTTAGGATTATTAATTGAATTATCATCTTGCATTTAGTTTGTATTCATTAAAAAAAATCAAAATAAAAATTCTTTGGGGATTAAAATTAACTTGCATACATAGTTTACTTGTTTGTTTAATTAGCTCATCTAGTTTAATTTAAGCAAAGAAAATTAACCATAGTGCAAAAATATTACACAAACCAAACCACTTGTACTAAAAAAAACATAAAACACACTTGAAACAAGGCTAACTAGGATTTCATCACCTTACATATCACCTTACTCTTTCCTGATTATCGTTCTTAGATTTAATCATCAAGGGGACAACCAACTCAGTGCTCTAGTTGAGTATAAACTCTAGATAAATGGTATAAAGTCTTATCACCCACACTAGCTATGGGATTTTGATATGAGGGGATAAAACCCCAAGTATCAGGACATGTAATTGATCTAATATAGACTTCTTTTTTAGCACCAAAATGTAACTGGAAACCACACATAAATTGCTTTCTAGGACCTATTCAAGCCAATTTATTCTTCACACTTTTCTAAGGCATAAGCCAAAAGAGAGATTAAAAATAATCCTAAAACTTAATGTGATTTGTTGAGTTGTGGAGCTAAAAGCTTCAACTCTTTGCAAAAAAGGTGGAACAGGAAGGTTGCTGAGATCCAGGAGCACCGGCGTCGGTAGCAGGACCGACGTCGATCGTGACCACTACAGAAGGCCACCGGCGACGGCAGGGAGTTGGCCGACGTCGGCAGAACCAGACTAGCAGGGACCGACATCGATCGCCTGTGTGTTCCAAAACTGCTTGTTACACGGATAGTTAGTTAAGTGAATGAAGTGTTTGCATGTAAAGGCCAGTTAGAGTCTTTGGCTGCGAGGATAATTGTCTAAATTAAGAGTCTAAGTTAGTGTTTGAGTTAGGGATCTATTTATAGACCCATTGGCATGTATTGTAATTAAGGTATGAGATAGAAAGGAAGGTAAGTAAGTTGCTTCCATTGTAAGATCATTGAGTTGTAGGTTGTTGCAAGCTCATAGGAGATCTACATGTGAGTATGGTCTATTGAATTGTAGGTTGCAGGTTCATGGGAGATCAACTTGAAGTACTATTGAGTGCTTGGTGAACTGACAGGGTTATTACTGACTAGTTGGAGAGGTGAACACCAATTCTGTTTGTGAGTTGGTTGTTGGGACCATTTTTGTGTAGGAGAGTGTTGTGTGAGAAGAATTACTATACACTTGAGGTGTGGCAAACCTCTGTAAGGTGAAAGAGTGTGGCGGCTCTTTGTTGTATTCTTTTCTGTAAAGTGTTAATACAAGATAGTGTATTGTCTCTCATATTCTGTGCTATTGATGAATTCTAGCTACTTGTGTTTCTGGTTATTTTCGCATATTTAATTGCTTATATTTGGTAATCATACTGTGATCTTTCTGAGGAGCAATATCCAACAAGAGGAATCAGAACAGAGGTGTGTTTGTTCTTGGACTTCCCTAACAAGTGGTATCAGAGCTTTTGGTTGGGATACTAATAGATTGGATTAGATCTGGTTAGTGTGTTTTGATTACAGGTACTCACAGGGTTTCTGTTTGAGTGGGAGTTGAGCAATGATAGAAGACAGTAAGCTACGGATGGAAAAGTTTAATGGCAAGAACTACCAATTGTGGAGGATGCAGATTGAGGATTATCTGTATCAAAAAGATTTGTACTTACCGTTGGGAGGGGTTACTAGCAAACCCTTGGATATGAAAGATAAAGAATGGGAAGTTCTTGATCGGAAGGCTCTGGGATCTATTAGATTGAGTCTTGCATCATCTGTGATTTCTAGCTTATCACAGTGTAAGACAACGGTGGAGTTGATGGAATCTTTGGCAAATTTATATGAAAAACTCTCAGCTTCTAATAAGGTATTTCTTATGAAGTGTTTATTTAATTTGCGAATGTTGGAAGGTGGATCTGTTCATAGCCATCTTAGTGATTTCCATGGTTTAGTAAACCAGTTAAGTTCAGTCAATATTGTATTTGATGATGAAATTAGAGCTCTCTTAATCTTGTGTTCATTACCTGAAAGTTGGGAAGGTTTGGTAATGGCAGTTTCTAATACTGTGTCTCCTTCAAAAGTCTTAAAAGTGGATGATGTTGTAAGTGTGATCTTGAATGAAGAGATATGCAGGAATAGCACAGGTGAATCATCAAGAAATGCTTTGAGTGTTGAAGGTAGAGGAAGGCAAAGAGAAAAGATAGAGCATGGGAGATCAAGGTCCAAGACAGGTAAGAGATCCAAGTCCAGGTATGGCAGAATAACCTGCTGGAAGTGTGGAAAGCAAGGGCACTTAAAGAGAGATTGTAGATCAGGTATAGATCAGCATGAAGAACATGAAGAAGAAGCAGATGTTGCAGATTATGCTGTACGGGATGCTCTGGTATGTTCTTTGGATAAAGTAGAATCTTGGGTTTTAGATTTTGGTGCCTCTTTTCATGCATCCCCACATAGGGAATTTTTTCATGAGTATGTCCAGGGAGATTTTGGAGAAATTTATGTAGGGGATGGTAAGCCTTGTCAGATTGTTGGCAAAAGGAAAGTGAAGCTGAAACTACAGATAGATAACACATGGGTGTTAAAAGAAGTCATGCATGTCCCAGTTCTGGAGCGGAATTTAATTTCTATTAGAAGTTTGGGTGATGAGGGTTGCACAGTAACTCTCACAGCGGACTCTTGGAAGGTTTCCAAGGGTACACTTGTAGCTAGAGATAAGAAAGTAGGTACACTTTATCTATCTACTTGTACTACTGATTCTCTTTTTGGGTTTTCTACTTCAGCTATAGATTCAGAGATGTGGCTTGATAGGCTTGGTCACATAGATAAGAAGGAGATGCTTGTTCTTGAGTCAAAGGATATGCTTTCGGATTTGGAAGGTATGGATCGTGGTTTCTGTATGCAGAAGAAGAAGGTAATGTTTCTTGAGGAATCCGATGTTAGTGACAAGAACAAAAAATCCTTGGTTTTCAAGGAGAAGGTGACGGACAGAGTTTAGCACAAGATGCAGAAAAATTTTGAGCAGAGCAAGGGTGACTTGGACAAGGATTTGATCCAAAAAGAGCTCGCAGGAAAAAGTCAGGTCTCACAAGAAAAACACAGAGACCGACGTCGGCAGGAAAACCGGCGTCGACGTCCAGACAGGGACTGACGTCGGCTATGTGCAGACCGACGTCGGTGACTCGGGGTAGATATTGACCAGCGTCGTCCAGGGGAAACTGACGTCGGCAAGGTGGTAGTCGCAGGAAATTGACTTCGGTCGTCTGCAGACTGAGATGTGACCGGCATCGGTTACTGAGACGAATTTTGGGTGGACAGCAAGCTATCATGGAGTCTCAAGTGCCCATATGGAGGACTGAAGGTGTAAGTAAGTTCTTAAATTTATCATTTCCCTTCTTTACACTACTTGTTGCTCACTTATGGCATAGGACCAGGAAGTTGTTGAAGAAGCAGAACAGGTAGATCCAGGAAACAGTGGGAGCTAGGCATGGATGAGGATGTGATTCCTTGGAGGAGAACCAAACAGGTGTTTTGGGTAGAGTGGCCAGCTGGAAGTAAGCACTAAGAGATGAATGGATGTTCAGGATAAAGAAGAGCGGAAATGGATACGTGAGATGGAAGATCAGGGTATATGGTCTTGTATTAGCTACAGGGCAATGGAGGTTTGATCATTGTGTTTCTCTTTACCAGGTTGGATAGTATTAGCTACACTATCCTAAATCTGTATGATGTGCTTGTTGCAGGGTTACATATACAGGTATTACTAAACTAAAGGTAAAGCTAGTTTAGGTGTTTGTCATGGAGAATCTAGGAGTAGCAAGATTCTTTGGCATGAGTGTGTTCTAGAGACATGGGAGGTCACATGTTGACTTTGTTTCAGGATGATTGTGTGAAACTGGTTAGCACACCGATGGTTGGACAGTTCTATGAATAGGTGTCTTGATTCACATAATGAGGTTGAGTGCATGGTATGTACTAAACTTGAGTTTTCCCAAGCAGTGGGAGTTGTCACAAGTTGGAGCCAATCTGGGAGAGAACCATTGAAGGGCAGTTTAGTGGATTCTTACAGGGACTAGCAACAAGTGCACATGCTATGCAGGTTCATGTTATTTTTTACATGGTTTGTAGATGTGGATGTGGCAGGTGATTTGGATGATAGGTTTTGCACTCCAGGTTTGTGGTGGTTGGTCTTCAAGAGTGATCTTGAGGAGGGATACAAAGCCAAGGGAACAAACTAGATGAAGTACAGGTACATGTGCAGGTTGCAGCTGTTTATCTCCAAGTGGGAGATTGTTGAGTTGTGGAGCTAAAAGCTTCAACTCTTTGCAAATAGGTGGAACAGGAAGGTTCTTGAGATCCAGGAACACCAGCGTCGGCAACAGGACCGATGTCGGTCGTGACCAGTGCAAAAGGCCACTAGTGACGGCAGGGAGTCGGCTGACATTGACAGAACCAGACTAGCAGGGACCGACATCGGTCACCTGTGTGTTCTAGAACTGCTCGTTACACAGACAGTTAGTTAAGTGAACGAAGTGTTTGCATGTAAAGGCCAGTTAGAGTCTTTGGCTGCGAGGATAATTGTCTAAATTAAGAGTCTAAGTTAGTGTTTGAGTTAGGGATCTATTTATAGACCCATTGGCATGTATTGTAATTAAGGTATCAGATAGAAAGGAAGGCAAGTAAGTTGCTTCCATTGTAAGATCATTGAGTTGCAGGTTGTTGCAAGCTCATAGGAGATCTACATGTGAGTATGGTCTATTGAATTGCAGGTTGTAGGTTCATGGGAGATCAACTTGAAGTACTATTGAGTGCTTGGTGAACTGGCAGGGTTATTACTGACTAGTTGGAGAGGTGAACACCAATTCTGTTTGTGAGTTGGTTGTTGGGACCATTTTTGTGTAGGAGAGTGTTGTGTGAGAATAATTACTGTACACTTGAGGTGTGGCAAACCTCTGTAAGGTGAAAGAGTGTGGCGGCCCTTTGTTGTATTCTTTTTTGTAAAGTGTTAATATAAGATAGTGTATTGTTTCTCATATTCTGTGCTATTGATGAATTCTAGCTACTTGTGTTTCTGGTTATTTTTGCATATTTAATTGCTTATATTTGGTAATCATACTGTGCTCTTTCTGAGGAGCAAGATCCAACAAGAGGAATTAGAACAGAGGTGTGTTTGTTCTTGGACTTCCTTGACATGATCTTAGTGAATGAATTATTTGCCTTTAATCTTTTTTTGACTACTCTTTTATTTTGAGGTGTAAGGACGTATCATTGTTTTCCCATTTTCTCGTATGGTTCTTACTTTCCAACATCGAAGGGACCTTAAGGAACCAAACTCACCACCAAGTCAACCAACCTCTTCCACCTCATCACTCATGGAACATTTTTCCAAACCCATAGAATTCCCTCACTCTAGAAAAAGTCCTATTTGGCTAATCTTAGGAGATGCACATTTTGTCACTTTCCTAAACAAAAGCCCCGCAGCCTTACAACATTACCTTAGAACTATGTCTCACCAAATCTTGGTTTTAACCCCACTTGTAGATCCACCTTGTGGCATGCCTCTCCACCTCATGAGGGGTACCTCCACTACCATGGGTACTACTCAACCTTTAGTTACCCAAGCCCTATCATCAACCAACAATCCCCTTGAGGCTACCACCCAAAATTAACCAATCCAAACTACCACTACCCTTATACTACCTACCAATCACTCCTACATAATAGGAGTGCCTACCTATAACACTTCCCATCTCCTTATAGTTACATCCAAACCATAAAACACTACTCTAATTCAAATCCTTTTGGTGTCCATACCCTACATATTACCATAGATTAGTACAAAGGTCACTACCCTTCCATCGGCCACTAAGCCAACTACCACTACTACCCAAAAAATGACCTTTAGTTATCTCCATAATCTATAAGGGCATATGCCTAATACCCAACCTTACCCAACCATTAATATCCACATACCAATATATCCCTTTTACCCAACCATTGGCATCCACATACCAATATGTGGCAACCCCTCAACCTTATACCCACTATCAACATGTTTCTCAACCACCACCACAATATGCATCTTACAACCTTATAGGTGCTCAAAACTAACTATACTTTATGAATATGATCATGAAAAAGATGAATAACCCTGAGTCATCCATCTTTGGAGCCCATAATCTCTTGTCTTATGATCAATTTTGTAATGAGCCTATTCATTCTTTGGTCCCTATCAGACCTTATGTGGTCTAGTGGGAACTTCCAAATTTTACCAAGTTTAATAGTAAGGAATACCCTCAACAAAATTTAAGAGAGTTTAGGGATTCATGCTAATTGATTACCCATGATGATGTTCTTCTCTTCCATACCTTTCCTATGTCATTATCTAGACTAGCATTGGATTGGTATAGTGCCATACCCAAACATTCCATCTTCTCCTTCAATCAACTATCCCAAAACTTCTTGGATCACTTTTTGATTAATATATCCAAGAAATTTTCCATTACCGACCTCTATTCCATCCAAAAAATTGAGGATGAGTCCATCACCAATTTTGTGGCTCGTTGGAGGAACCTAATTAGCCAACTTTCCTTTCCCTTTCCTCAACTTGAACTTATGGAAATATTTGCTCAAGCATGTTCCAAGCGTATCTCATCCACATCACGTGTCCAAAGCTTTTGGACATTTGATAAAGCTTTTAACATGGCTCACAAACTAGAGATCAGAGCCATTGATGAAGAAGAGTTAAATTTGAAGAATAAGAACTCAAATTACAAGCCCAATGAGCCCTCTTCTTCTAAACCAAACCACCAAACCAATCCCAACACCAAAAACAAAGCAACTGCCAATGTTATTATCCTCAAAGCCACACCTCCACCATCTCCCAACCAAGAAAAATTGAAGAACAAAACCTCCAACTCTTCAAACCAAAACCCAAGGAACCAAACTTGGAGCAACCAAAAGCAATTAACTCCAATTCGGGAACCCTATGCTTATATTTTGGAAAATTTATTAAAAGATAATATCATCCAACTTTTACCAATTAAACCACCCCAAAAATTTGATGCTTCTCACCCTGTATCAGGTTGGTCTAATGAGATTGACCATTGTGCCTTTCATCGAGTCATAGGACATAATATCAATAGGTGCAATACCTTTAAATACCTTATCCAATCCCTCATTGACAAGGGGGAGATTAGATTGAAAAACCCCAACACACCACCCAACCAATATTTTGACATATTTAGGAAAATTTTTTCAAACCATGCTCCCATAAAAAATGAGAGTAAAAAAATCAAATGCTCTCTTGACACCCATACCATTAACATGGTTCTTGACACACTCATTAATAAAGAACCCATTCACCAATCTACCAATCCCCCTCTGCTTATTGAAATAGTAGAGTTACCTTATGCCCTTTTGGACATCCAAATAGAGGAAGTAACCATATCCACATCTTCAATAGAGGATACCATAGGTATCTCCCCTATTATATAGCCATCCATTCCATCTTTAAAAGCTATCTCACAAGAAAAGATAACTTCACCCACCAAACCTCTAATTCTGGAACCTTCCATAAAAAACTAAGACAAAGGTAAGGGAACCAAACCAAAAGCTCTAACCCCTTCTTTGGTAGAAAAACTTAGCCCTTATAAACCAACCAAAACTTCCTCCAAATTAACTGACCCTCAAACATCTAAACCCACCAAGACAACTAAAGTAACCAAATCCCTCCAAAACCAACAACTAAAGCAACTAAAGAGGTAAAACCACCCAAAGGCCCAAAAAAATCCCTTAAACTTTCCCTCAATTTTGGGTCCTCATCCCTCTACCTTGAGCATGAAGCCCATTATTTTTACCAAAACCCCACCACTTATATTGGTTACACCTTCACACTTATTTTCTAATACACCTCTTTTTACTACACCAACAATACCTAAGTTACTTTCCTTGTCCTCCACCTATAAATTTTCAACCATCTTACCTAAACCAAAATCATCAGCAAAGTGTACCACCTTACCTAAGACACCTATCACTAAACCTACTTCCAGACAACCTTCTACCTCAACATCCAAAACAAAAACTACTAAACCTTTACCACCTTTAACTGAGTCTTCCTAACCATTCTCTAGTGGTTATTTCAAACCTATTCCTTGAGATTAACATCCATCAAAACCTTTGACACATCACACCCCAAACCATCATGGTTCAATAATAATTTGATTTTTTTTATATGAAAGGACACCCAGCCATGATACAGAGAATTGCAAAGCTCTCCAAACTCTCATCCATCACCTTTATGATGAGGATGATCTATTAATGGAAGAACCTCCTATGTCAACCATACCAACCCAAATAATAGCCATACCTACCCAATGATTACACACTCCTCAATTCTCACCTAAGAATGAAGATGAGTTTTACTAATATACTACATCACACTCTCCTCTTATCCATACTATCAACGTGGTCACTAGATCACAACAAAAGGATAAAGGGAAGGATAAGGTGTCCATTCCTTGGACATATCCCTCTTCAAATTCCTAGGAAAACCACACCCAACCATCTCTATATCAAAGCAAAGGTAAGGTGTATATCTTAGGTGCCCCCTAATCTAAAAATTCATACCCCAACGCATATGTAATATCTATCCAATAAGTTATCCTTAAGTAGCTTCACTTGACCCCAGTAAAAA
This sequence comes from Torreya grandis, assembly GCA_037957365.1. Classification (NCBI taxonomy): domain Eukaryota; kingdom Viridiplantae; phylum Streptophyta; class Pinopsida; order Cupressales; family Taxaceae; genus Torreya; species Torreya grandis. Next base: position 310,120 of record JARHVA010000118.1, read on the forward strand.
TGAGCTTGTATGAGTTGATTTCTAATTCTCCCCATCACCACCAAGCACTCATAGAGGCTTTGAAAACCATTAAGGTCCAACCCAATGACCCTCAACCTCTAGCTGCATTTGTTGGTTCCCTCCAAACTTCCAACCTTGTCACCTTTAAGAATTTAAAAGTACCTTCCATCCACTTCGAGGACCCATATCCCCCACTCATTATTACTAATTATATCAACCAAACCTATGTAAAAGGGTGATTATTGATGGGGGAGCTAGCATTAACATCATATCCTCCTATGCTTATGGCCAACTCAGCTTACCAAATAATTCATGTCAAAATCTACAGTGGTCTTCTAATCCTTTAATGACACTATGGCCATTACCTTGGGATCCATCATCCTTCATAGTCATGTGGGACCCTGCACACTCCCTAAAATATTTTATGTGGTAGAAGGAGAATTCCAATACAACATCTTATTAGGATGACCTTGGATTTTATCCATGGAATGTGTTCTCTTTACCCTCCATTGATGCATTAATTTTGAGCATGAGGGCTAAGCCATCAATATCCAAGTAAACCCAAATCCTTTCTCAAAATGCAACATGACCTATCACCCAAATGATGTCCTCATACACCCATCCAATGAACCTTCAATAGTTATACCCCAACTTCCTACCATCGATGAAACCTCAACTAGCTTATCTATCCCTTCTTCATAGATCCCCATAAAGGAGCCCTTGGGATATATGTTCCAATAATTCTCATTAGGGGAGTATTGCCTTCTAGAGTTGGATTCTTTCCCTACTCCTAAAGAATATGTGAACCTCAAACATGACCCATCTTATGACCCTAACATTAGAAGCATCATCCCTTTTAGTCCCTCTAACCATCAAATGAACTTCATTTATAGGGGACTTGATTGACCACTTATTGCTCCCACCACTACCTCCTCCATTTGACCATTCACCTCTAACTTTTCCTACATTGACAAACCAAGATTCACTAAATTATACTTTCATAAGTGTACCTAGAAGGGATTTTGTCTAGGTTGATATGAACAAGGACCTCATGAGTTACCTTTGATCAAAACCCAAAAACCTAATGAATCATTGAGCCTTATGTTTATACCACCTGAAGAACCCACCAATTCACCCAAACCTATTGACACCATCAAGGAATACATCCCCTCCTCACCAACCCAACCTCCTTCAAAGCCTAAGGATTTTGATATCATTCTTCCTAACATTTTTTGATCAAAACTATTAGTTTAGGCCCCTTGACCTATCAAAAGGATGGCCAAATTTGAACCCTTCCTCTCATTCATCTTGAAATGATAGAGAAAAATTATCCTACCATCAATACCATCCAACATCAAGTTGATGATTCTATTCTCACCTACCTTGGTGCCTTGGATTCTTCAATCCATAAATCCCTTCCTCTTGAATCCTTGACCATGTTGAATGAATCCACCATGGATATCAACTTGGGCACTATGAACAACCCCCATGTTGTCAAATTGGGCCAATCATTGAATTCCAAAGAAATTTGAGACTTCTCCTTTTTCCTCCAAGAATACAACATAGCATTTACTTGGTCTTACAATGATATTCCTAGGATTGACCCCATCATTGCCACCCATAACCTAGTCACTCATTATGATTCCAAGCCTGTTAAACAAGAACTTTGATGCATGCATCCCCGCATGGCCCTTCTCATCAAAGAATAGCTTCAATGTCTCTTATCCATAAACTTCATTCAACCCACTGAATACCCCCAATGGGTCTCGAATATCATACCTATCAACAAAGCCACTGGGGGTCTATGCATTTATATATACTTTCATGACCTTAACCTCACCTATCTCAAGGATAAATTTCCTCTAACTATAATTGACCAACTTTTTGATCTTATAGTCGACCATGAGATGTTATCTCTCATGGATGGGTTTTTAGTTACAATCAGATCTTGATTGCTCTTGAAGATTAGCATAAAACTGTGTTGACCACTCTTTGGGGAACTTTTTGCTATAGAGTCATGCCTTTTGGGTTAAAGAATGCCAGTGCAACTTACCAACAAGCCATGGCCTACATATTTCATGACCTCATCCAGACCATCATAGATGACTATGTCGATGATCTCTTGGGAAAATCCAAATCTCACCAAGATCATCTGAAAGTTTTCAGCATTATCTTTGAATGCCTAATCCATTTCCATGTCAGACTCAACCTCAAGAAGTGTGTTTTTGGGGTCCTTTCAGGAAAGCTCCTTGGCTTTATTATCTCTTTTCAAGGAATCAAAGTATATTTGGCCAAGGTCAAGGAAATCTTAGAGATGCCCCCTCATACCAACCTTAAACAACTTCATAGCATGTAGGGAAAGCTTCTATCCATTCACCATTTCATTTCCTAGCATTTAGATTCATGCCAACCTTTCCATCACCTTTTGAATAAAGATGTCTCTTTCAAATAGAATAACAATTGTCAAAAATTCTTTGAGTCACTCAAACAATACCTTTTGTCACCACTTATCCTCATCCCTCCTAAGGATGACCACCCCTTTCACCTATACATCTCTACCACCAACCATTCCCTAAGGATAATTTTGGCTCACTGAGATGAACAACACAGAGAGCAAGCCATATATTACATTAGTTTCATGCTTATAGATTATAAGACTCGGTATATCCATATTGAGAAAATCTTCTTAGCCTTGACTTTTGTGACCACCAAAATTTACCATTGCCTTCTTAGCCATAAAAATTATATCATAACCAACACCAGCCCAATCAAGTACATGCATTCCAAGCCATGCCAAAACTAGTGTATGGCCAAATGGCTTATGCTCTTAGTAGAATTTGATCTTGATTTCCTTCATCAAAAGTTAATTAAATGGAAAGTCATTATCGACTAATTAACTGAAGAACTTTTGATAGATCACCAACCACTTCATCTTGAATTACTAGATGAATCCATCACCACTCTCTTCTAAGAGGACATAACCTACCAAATGACTATGTTCTTCGATGTTTCGAATTGACAACAAGGTGGGGGTGTTAGAGTTATTCTCATTCCTCTTGGTGGCAAACCCCTTCCTCTTTCCTTCAAACTTGACTTTGAATGCACCAATAATATCGCTGAGTATGAAGCCCTCATCATAGGTCTTTAAACCACTTTAGCATTGGGAATTAAGACCATCAATGTCTTTGGAGATTCCCATGTCATGGTCAACCAAGTCAATGGCTCATAACAATGTAAGAATGATGTTCTAAAGAAATAATTAATTTTAGTTAACAAGATCTTATCATCATTTGAATGTTACTTGGTCTAATCTATTCCCTGATCTCCCATTAAATTTATGGATACAATGGCTTACCTTGCTTTCTAGATCCCTTCCAAGCCTCCCAATTTAAAAATCTTTGTCACCATTCATCATTTTATCGCACCCTCTTATAACCAATTTGAACTCCCTACCATTTTTAGTGTGGATAAATCCCCATCTGATATTTGGTATGACCAAACCTTTAATTACCTCCACCTTAGCATCATTCCTCCTAACCTCTCTAAGAACACCCAAAGGGCCTTTGTTTAGATTGCCTCTTGTTACACCATACTAGGGGGAATTCTTTACAAACATGGTTTTGATGACCTCCTTCTTTGTTGTCTACACAACCATGAAGATTCCCATGCTATCAAAGAAATGCATGATGAAATATATATGGGACATTTTAGTGGCCTAGCTATTGCTAAATGCATCCTCCGCCTTGGCTACTATAGGCCCACCCTCAACAAAGACTGTTGTGGTTATGTAAAAAAGTGTGTTAAATGTCAACATCATGCTAACTTACATCATACACCAGCCGATGGCCTCCAAGTATCTAAGGAATTTTGGCCTTTCTCACAATGGGGACTTGATCTCATTAGGTAAATCAATCCCCATTCCTTAAAGTGACATAGCTCCATCATCACAGCTACCAAATATTTCACCAAGTGGGTGGAATCTATTCCTCTTATCTCAATCAAATCAAATATGATTGTCAACTTTATCAACCATAATATCATCTACCTCTTCAACATTCCTCATAAAATTATCATCAATAATGAAAAATATTTCAAAAATAAGCAAGTTTAGGGTCTATGTGATGTGTTCGACATCGACCTGAGTTTTTCCTCACCTCACCATCCATAAGCAAATGGATAAGTAGAAGTCTCTAATAAAATACTCAAAAAAATGCTAGCTAAAGTAGTCAATGCTTCAGGTTGGGATTGGCATTTGCACATCCCCTTTGATTTATGGGTCTATCACACTAGCATTCAAACCTCTATGTGTGCTACCCCTTTCTCTTTGGTCTTTAGAGCAGAGATGTCTTACCTCTTGAAGTCTAAATCTTGTCCCTTTTTATATCTTTACAATATCTCATCTCTAAGGATGATTATTTTTAACACTCTTCGGCTCAACTTGAGTCACTTGATGAGCACTATCTAGCTGCTCTTAACCATCTTCATGTCTATCAAGAATGCATCAAGCGTGCTTATGACAAACACCTCAAAGTATGAGACTTCAATATCAGAGAAGTCATCCTCAAGGAAAACCAATATGTGAAAAATATGGATAAAAGTAAATGAGGTAAGTTTGCTTTCAATTATATTGGATCCTACATCATAACCCATAAGTATGGATCAAGAGATTATCATTTATCCTCCCTCGAAGGCAAAATAGAACTTGAGCTTACTTCAAATCTGCATCCATTCTTCTATTAAATAAGGATCAATATCAATTTTTGTCTAACTTAAGCTCATCCCTTGATTAACAATATTTTCACCTTCACCCATCTTCCTCCTCTCCTTCTGAGGACAATTGATTACAACATATAACCATGTGATTAACCATGATAGTCATAACCTAATCATAAATATGGGTTCCAAGGCTCTACCCATACCATGGTTCTCATGGATACTTTTCATTTCTAACAAGATAGAATCCCATGGTCATTATCTCTCAAACCACCTCCTTTCACCTATCATTTAATACTCATGTTAAAGTTTTTCCCTCATAAAGGTAAACCTATGAACCTAATTAGACTTGTCCATGTCTAAAAAAAATCACATCCAAAAATAATTTGAATATCAAAATATTACTTTGGTTAATATCTTAAGCATTGCAGGCTACTCCCTTGAAGGACAACTACCCAAAAATAAATAAAAATTACCAAACATAATGTAGACTGCTCCCTTGAAGGACAACTATCAAGAACATTAAACAAAGCCACTAAACATAGACCACTCCCTTGAAGGATGGCTATGTTAACTTTGTTACAAATAGATCAATTCTTTGGAAGATTTCCACATCGATCAACTTCCCATATACATCAATAAAGTAAAAGACCCACTATCACAATCAAAGAAAATTCTAAATAATCTTGAAAGCTGTAGTTGGCTCTCCAATAACATAATAAGATGGATGCCACAATTGGATTTTGCACATAGACTTCCTGCATTGATCAATCTACATTTAGCATTGATATGGACTTGTCTATTATCGTTCTTAGGTCACCTATAGAAGGGGAAAACTTACCCACATAAGATTACCATACATATTACCCTTTATCCTTCACACCACCTATCACCCATCTTGTATTTATACTATCTATAAATAAATGGATTTATAGCTTACTTGGCACACTATGATCAAGATACTTGTTTTACCAACCAATGCATGCTAACATGAAGCATTTGAAAGGCTTATGTTCCTTAAGTCAATCCAAACTTGGGTTTTGTTTTACTTTGTCCTTGTCAACAAACATGAATTACACCTCATTTCTTATTCTCTCCTCGTTGAGTCATGTATTTTTCATATCTTTTTCCACATCTAGTATACTGATCTGACCTACTTATGTGCCACCACTATCATCCATGCAAACCATAAAAAAAATCAAAATAGCATTAAAAATCGATCAACCCACCTTTTGGAGATAACTTTCTCTATAGACTCAACCCATGTTTGGTGCACCCCCTTTCTCTGCAAACCCTCAATAAAACTAAACCATGTGGTTCATCAAATTGGGGCAACCCATTTGAGAACCATTCTATAGACCTTGTTGAAATACATTGGTTTGATGTCCATGGACTATGTAGGCACTGCTTGAATTCTAAGGGTAGTTCAGCCACTAACAACTAATTACGCTCCCCATTTTCTAGTCATTAATTTCCATTTCTAACAATTCCATTTTGCTTAGGGCATCCTATATTAGGGAATATTTGGATTCTTCCTAGCATCCTTGCATTTTAACATCATCAAATAATTCTTCTTTGTTTTTCCCCATTACAGGGAGAACTACATTTGCCTAAGGTCTTTTGGACTATGTAGGAAACACTTAGTTAATGAGGTTAGCTCGACCACATCCTTTATTTTCTATTCTCACCTAATATCTTTCCTTTAATTCTCTACCTATCTCTTCACCACCTTCTTCCATTTAGCTTGTTAATCTCTTTTGACCACTTTTCTAGCTTGTCAATCTCTTTTAACACAAGGATTGACAACCTTCCTCATTGGCCCCTCTTATCTCCCATAAAGCCACCACTTACTCTAATTTGTTGGCTTCCAAATCACCTTTCTTTATCCATACTTCACAACCCACTCCCCCACTTTTCATGTTTTTTATCCCTCTCTCCACTTCTTACCAACTGTGCCCTTTATCCCCTTTGTCTTCTTCCACCGTCCTCATCCTTTCCCATTACCCTTGGCAACCTATCATACCCTCTTCCTCACTCTTTTTTATTCACCAATTCCACATCATCCTAATCCCCTACACACTGATGGACACTTTCCCCTCCTTCTCTTCTTTTTTACCACCTTCTTACTACCTTTCCACTACTTCTAAACCACCTTCATTCCAATTCTTAGTTTTTGTTTTCCTCTTTCCCATCTTTTCAATCTAGCATGATTTTTATTTATTTTGTTTCATCTAGCATCCCATTTTTTCCTTACGTGTGCCACCACTCTCTGTTAATTTTCCACTCTCCCCACCTTTTCCATTTTTTTCCTCCACAACTAGCTTTTAACTGGGTCTTTATCCTTTGAAAAGCCTTCCATAATTGACCTTTTCTTCTCATTAGTCCTAGCCTTTTACATTTTGCATTCCCCTTTTCCTCTTTCCATCTAGGTACTCACTTATCTTTTACATCTGTGTGAGTATCCATGCTTTATATCCCTGCTTCAATTCTTCCTTTTCCTTTTTATCATCCCTAATCTTCATCCCTTATTTTCATCTCATTCCCTTTCATTGTATTCCCCTGTTTCTTCACCACCTCACCACTTTTTGTCTTGTCAATCTCTTCTAATCACCCATTCAACTTGTCAATTTATTATAACAAGATGATTAACACATACCTTCAGCTTCTTATCCACCCATCCTTCACTTCCCCTCATTTTTCTTCACCCCTTTCCCAATTGCCATCCCATTCTCATATCCAACACCACCCTTTGATTTTCTTAGTTGTTCCTCTCCTAGCCTATCATCATCTATGCTTACTTGGTCACATATTCACCTACTAATTCACTGTCCTTCATCCTTTTTGTGTTCTCATTTCACTCCTTTTTCCTCATGTTTCCTTTTCTTTCATGTGTTTCCTTGTTTTTCATTTTCATCACCAAACTATTTTATCCTTGGTCTTTTTTAGACTTTTTTCAAACCTTTCATGGCCTCCCATATTTCTCATCCTCCCCTTACCCTTCATGATTATTACACTTCTTTCCCCGTCCTTTTTAATTATACAATCTATCATTCTTTAGTGCATTCCTCAAACCCCCATCTTTTACCTTTTATTTTTCTTCTCTTTTCTCCATTTCATTTCATTTTTTTCATTTCCCTTAATGACATTCTTTGTTCTTCCCAACCTTATTTGCCTCCTACATATCCATGCTTGGCTTCTTCCATCTTTCTACACCTTTGTATTTATCTATGACCTTATTGTATTCTTTACCTATCTCTTCATCCATCTCTTGGTCTGCCTTCACCTCATCCCTTGTTGGATCCCTATTATTTTATCTCATTGCTAATCTAACTTCTCACTCATTAGAGTGCGGTCACTAGTCACATTGCTTATACATGTGTATACATGTTTTTTCCTCATGTTTTTTACTCTCTTACTTTAATGTATGAAATCTTGTTAGGACTACTACTTCAAGGCATCCATTTCTTCCTTCAGTGTCTTTATTAGTTAGGCATTGGTCATCCTTTTTTCCCTCTCCATCTATTCCCTTCATCCTATCTATCACCTCTTCAACCTTTATACCCTCTACACATTTTGTGTGTACTTGATAGAGTGTGATCAACACACCTTTCTTAGTCTTCAGAGCATGCTCATATGACACATTCATAGGGCTTATGTTCATTAAGCCAAGCCCCCTTCAATTCTATTTTTAGTCCTTGTCATAGAAGGGACATCATGAACTCTTTTAATCTTAATTTGATTAGTTGATATTTTCATTATGACATTTGTATCTTGATTATATTCTTCACTTTACCATTAGTATTGTTTATTGCCTTACCCCATCTGCTTTACCTTAAGCAATATTAGAACAACCATAACCATATAAATCATAACCATAACTATAGAATTCATGAGCATCCACATAACCCTAAGCATAATAAAATTTAAACAATGATATCAAACACATTTTATACATATTTATAACAAACTATGAAATATTTTATTTAGGGTGTGAGGAGTTGCATGACACATACAAAGTTATCAAACTATCCACACCTCACCTAAGGCCTCTACATACATTATTTTCCTACCTAAGCATTAGGCTAATTATCTGGTGACTCTAGATTTATGTTCAACCATCCTTATACTTCATTACTCCCTGAAATAACATTTGTAACATTCCCTATCTTAGGAGCTGCTAAAGGGTGTACTTTGCTCTCATCTTCCACATTCATCCCCACAAGGCAAGAATCATATTCCACTATGGGTATTTTACCCTGCTTGCCCATTGCAGTGATTACATCCCTCTAATCTAGTTATTCTACTCGCATAGGTAATATCATTTATTTACTTAGTACACATTCCAATTGATAGTGAGGGTTCCCTCCATGGATGAGCTGAAGGTCATGTTCTCTAGCCCTACACCTTGCACAATGAAAGTCTCACCTTCTTCACTATTGAGAAGGTAAGAGTTCATGCTTGAGCTTAGGCTATGGGTGTGTTTTCTCTTGCTATTGGTTTAATAACACTTCCATTATCACCATTACATGTTGTATTATATGGTAAATATGCACATTCACCATATAGATTATTTTAGGTCATGGGGGTTGTTGATTATATCTATAATTTATCCCATTGTTTTCCATCTTTAACCTCTGGTAGTTCTTTTCACACTAAAAAACCTTCAAAACCAAATGACTTTATGATAGGTATTTGTTCTTACCATGATTATTTAAATAGGCTACCTAACTATTATTCCTCATCAACATGATTATCCATTCCACTAATGGGGAGGGTCTTATGATGTCATTGATTCCCTTGAATAGTCTTCCCGCTTAAAATAATCATGTCTACTCACCTTTTCATGTGGAGATATATCCCTCGATCCAACTGGTCATCTTGATATAGTCATTATGCACTATCATGATGACTTTTTATCACCCTTATCATCTAATCAAAATCTGATGTCTTTGTTTACTTTACCATCTAGCATTCCTTGTGGGCTTGGTATTCATTTGCATCACCTTAACTTGGTTGACATAAATTAGGTTCCAGCCTTGGGTAACTATAATGGTTACACCTTCAAAATTACTATTATTGTTGGGGGTGATATCTCCCAAATGTTTGACACTATAGAAGCTCCCCCATCTTATTCAACTGTATAACCAATATCCTAGACCACATAGCTCCTTGCTAGCAGGGCCTCTTCTGAGTGGAACCCAAAGTCTTTAGTTCTAAGGAACTAGGATAGAGGATGCATACATGGCCACCATTTATCTAGCCTACCCATGCAGCTCTTGGGTCAAGCAAGGTCCATCCTCTATCACTAACCATGCTACTAACTTTCCAACTCATATGATCTAATTAGTAATCAAATAAATTCTTTGCAGGTCAGTACTTCGCTATTGCCCTTTAAACTTGGCTTGTAATAGTGATAAAACTTTGCCAACGAGATAATGTATATATTGATAGACACCCACCTCCTAAAACTCAACTCATAGTGATAGATGTCATCACTATGCTTATACCCTCACATAATTTTATAAGGTGTAACCTCATAACGAATGCATCTCTTCTTTGGCTTATCTCCATCACAAGACATTTATGATGCTTAACCTTTTATTACCCACTTATTTATCCTATTCTACCCATCCATGTCTTCTCCTCATAATGCATGTGGGATTATTATGGTGACTATTCACCAATCTACAACATGATACCTCACTATTACCAAACTATCAACCCAAACCTAACCATGTGGTATATCACATTAGAGAAGCCCATCTAAACTCCTTTGAGAACAACATTTGACCTAAAGTTTTTTTGGATATCACATTTATATAACTATGTAGGTAGCATCCACTTTCCTAGTGAATATGGAGTCAACTCGACCACCCCCTACCTAAACCCTTGCCAACCATTCTGTCTAACCAACTAACCATTTGACCATGTCCACCTCAACATTGGTTGTTTGGACCCAAACTATTGCATTTCTTTGTGACTACCTTTCTTAGGCCATTTTTATAGCACCAACCAACCTTGCCATGTTGTAGTTTTGCATGACCCAACCATTTAGGTTGTTTTGTATGAACACTTCCTACCTTGGATACTTAAAACCAACCTTGACCCTATCTAGATCGCTTAATAGGCATGACCTAATCAACTATGACTAATGTTATGGACCGATTACCCTTGACGTATGTCCCTCTAGACCCAAAAATAAATTAACTAGAATTAAAAACTTTAGTTAATGTGTGATCTTGACTACCGCACTTAGTCACATTTTTTGTGCATATTTGCATCTTGGATACCCAACTACCTTGTGGCACCACCTAGTGCCTCCCCACCAACCACTTATCAAACCACACCCAATTATTCTTTATCTCATCGACTCCTAGTTTTAGGGGAAATGCCTCTTCCCATACTCGGGGCATCCTAACCTTAGACCAAGTGATTCATTTTTGTTTTGTAGCTTGTTAATTCAAAGCTACATAATAATAAGGGGTAAAATATAGACACTACAAAACTGCATGCTTATAGTTTTAGATGACTGAATGCCTTAGGAACCCCTAAAGACCACCTAAAACCTTATTAACCCTTAACCAACCCATCTTTACCTAACCAAATCACTATTCTCCTATTCACATAGCACTATTCAAAAGTAATATTCACTATCACTATTCACTCTGAGACCCACTATCACTATTCATGATGACATGGCATGTGACATAAAAAGTGATATGTTAAGTGACATGGCCTAAAAGTTAGGTGGCTTGAGGTGGGACATCATACCCCACATGGGACCCACTTCCAAGGTACCTAATGACATCATTAAGCACTAAAGGGCCCCTCCTTAGAATTATGGTGTATTTTTTCCCATGAGACTACCATTCAATATTTTTTTGTCCTCATGCATGGAGATGATGCCAAAATTCATGGGGAACTTAGCCAAAAGATAAAAGTGAGTGGTGGAACATATTTTGGACCTATATGAGCCCACATACATGATTCCCTCTCCATTTTGGACTCTTTAGCAAGTTGGGAGACAAACCAACCAAGTGGGAGACCTATTGGCTAAGTATCAATTTCACCCCCTTGTCTTTCATGACCACTCATGCACCCACATAGATTATGGTGCTAAAATTCATGGGGAACTTAGCCAAAATACAAAATAGTTTGGTGAAAAGTCCTTTAGCCTCGTTTGAGTCCATGTGCATGATTCCCACTCCAAATTAGACTCATATGTAAGGTAGGAGACAAGACAACAAATTGGGAATCTCACCACCCTAATCACCTTTTTCATTTATGAGCCCACTTGAAAAATGGTGCCATACTTCTACTATTCCCTCTTTTGGCATGATTCTTCACAACAAATACTATAAATACCCCCTTTTCCTTCACCAAAGGTTAAGTTAGATTTTGGTTAGAATATTTCATCTTACAGGTTAGTAAATCATCAAGGAGGTCATTAATTTTGGAGGAGAAGAGAATCAGGTAGCCAAACTCTGTCAAAATAGCCTTAATCTCCATCAACAACAACATCTTCATTAACCATCTTCATCAAGCATCAAGGTAGCATTTATTTGCTTTCTTGTATTTCAATTCTTTCATTTCTTGGCCTTCTTCTTTCCTTGACCTCACCCCTTTATCCCATTAATCTCTTCTATTTTAATACCTTTATATCCTTATCCTCTTATCCATTTACTTCCTTTTCCATTCACCCTTTACCTCCTTGTTCCATATTGACCATTTACCTCTTTGACTTTCTATCTTTCCACCACCTTGACCATTTACCCTTTTTGCCTCTTTGCCATCTTGACCTCTTGACCTAATAATAAATTTTACCATTTATCCTACCATTCTTGACTATAATTTACCCATTTAACCATTAACCAACTCAACCAAAACAAAAACCACCATTTTGCCTTAACCAATTTTCAGCACTAGTTGATTTATCTAGTCATTGCTTTAGCAAAGCATGTAACTTATTTGTTTTATTTTTAGTTATTTGATGTTGATTTATATTTTTAGTTTTATTTTTATATTATTTTATGCAAAAGTATTTTATTTTAAACTATCAACTTAGTGTTTAAATCAAGTGGATTGACAACCTCCTAGAAAGCTTTCGCTTCTAGGATCTAGCTCACGCTAGGCAATCCACATTTCTACTTGTCTAAAAAACAAGTTTTGTGGTGTTGTTTTCTTATTTTTAGGTCATCTTCCCAAGACAAAGATGAGATCTTGAAAATAACTTAGATCCAATGCATGCACATTATAACAAGTTTTTCTACACAGCCTTCCTTACTAGTTTCTTTCTTTCCAAATTAAGAAAAAATGAAAAAAATAGATAGAAACACTGATGGCCTCCAATCTTGATACTGGTGAAAACGTCTCCTCAAAGTATACCCCTTAAACTTGTGCATATACCTTTCATACCAATCAATCCTTGTTCTTAGTGACTTATCCATCTTCATTCAGTTTATTTCTAAACACCCATTTTGTGCCAATGACATTCTTGTCTTTAGGCCTAGGAATGAGTTCCCAAGTCTCATTATTCTCTATTTGGTCTAACTCCTCATTCATAGAACCTATCTAAAATTGTATTTTATTTATTCTATAATACTCTTAGCTTTAATAATGGATAATAGAGTAACATTCTCTTGATTTAGATTACTTACGAGTCTTCTCCTTGTTTGCATACCTGCATTCTTGTTACCAATGATTTGAGATTCGGGGTTATCTCTTTGAATCTATGTTAATGTTAATTTTGAGTCTTATCTCTCTTAAATTTATTGTTCTTCCTCATAAATCTCTATAGTCTCCTCTTCATTCTTGAATTCTAGATTCTCTAAAATGTTTTTTGACTGTGAGTGAGATTTCCTTATCTCATCAATCCTCACATTGGTGCTTTCCACTATCTTTTATTGTCTCTTATTATAACATCTATAGGCTGAGATCATTGATGAGTATCCTAAGAATATGCCTTTATCATATTTAGAATGAAACTTTCCCAAGTCTTTATCATCTCTTTTGAAGAAAAATTTGCTCTTAAACACTCTAAAGTGTTCCATATTAGTAGGTCTGCCCTTCCATAGTTCATAAGGAGTCTTGTTGTCATTAGTCCTTATCTATCATATTATCAAAATATAGACAATAATGCTATTTCCTCTCTCCAATATCCAAAAGATAATATAGACTCATTTAACATAGTTCTATCCATCTCTTGAGCTGTCTTATTTTTCCTTTCCACTACTCCATTCTACTAAGGTGTCCTAACTATTGAGAATTATCTCCTTATTCCATGAACCTCATAGAAGTCATCAAACTCATTGGACCAAAACTCTCCTCATCTATCAGATATTAGGCACTTGATCTTCCCATTCTTCTCATTCTCAACAAGAGCCTTGAACTTGTCAAGAGCTTGTAATTTTTCTTTCAAGAATGCAACTTAACTTAACTTTTTTGGAAATAATGGAGTTTTATTCCTATTTTAGTTAAGGGTCTAGATTAATAAATAAGTATAGAATATAATAATAATTATAGTCCTGATTTATGTAATTTTTTTCAACTTTCTAAAAATAGCAATAAATAGGAAGAAATATAACTTAGCTATAAATAAACTAATATAATTGATACATAAGCTGAAAATGGTTGTGTAGGCCTAGGAAGGTGTCATAAACCTAAATCTAGCTTTCATTCAGTGAAAGGATAGGAGCATAAAAAAATGGATGCTTTGGTGTCCAACACTATTATCCATTCCTACCACTATTATCCAAACTGATCGTAGAGACTTGAAACTTTCTAGGTAGTTGCATTTTGCCTATGAAAAAATGAGCATTGGTCATTGATAGAACTCATTATAGAGATTATTTTGTCTTCAATTCCTAACCCTCCATTATGCTTGATAAAATTATATTTGAATCACTTGAGAAAGAAGGTTTTGGTTAGTGTTTAAAATTTACTGAATGTGTAATCCACACCCCTTGTGTGGGCATGCTACCTACTTACCAATACTCCGAAGAGGGATCAAGCCATATGTAGTTCTCCCACCTAGTGTGCTTTGTTCAATAGTGTGATGTGGATGAAAAATGCCAAATTGATAGTGTTTGAGGTGGCTAGGGACTAGTATGAGGGTTTGAGTATATTTGTAACTATGTTGGGTGACTGTATGTAGATAATAGGGAAGTTTGCCTTATTACTTTGTTTTTATTCTTACTTGCTTTATAAATTTTGGTCACCCCCTTATAAATGAGCTTTGAGTGAAATTTTATAGGGAACTATTGGTCATTGGTTAGATATATTTAGGTTAAGATGACCTAATTAAGGATAAGGATTGAATGAAAATAACCATTGGGGATCAAAGTGAAAAAGGATAGGAGTGCCCAAAATGGAACACTTTGGTGCTCGACACTATAGTCCCAATTTGACAGTCCTATCCTATAGGCTCAAGACTTGGGGGAACATGATTGGCATACGAAATATTGTCTGGAAGAGGTGGAATTGGGGTTCAAAAGGTTTTGGATGAATGGTAATGATGAAAAAGGTTTCTATAAGGGTCACAAGAGCATGCAAGAAGGACCTATGGATGGGGTCTTAGAAGCCACACTCAAACTACCAATTTGGACATTTTATATGACTATATTTCCCCCCCTTTATTCTAGTGATGATGTAAAGTGAAATACTAGGATAAAGGAAAAATAAAAAGCATACCTTGACTTACTTGAAGGGGTGAATCCCATGAATATGTGTGATGTTAAGTGTGTATAGAGAGACAATAACATGAAGCATAAATTTTCAAGATAAAACAAAGAGTAGATCAGTTCTTACTAGACACACTATGTCTAAAATAAGAACATATAAAGTTTCGGTGAAAGAGAAAGCAAGATAAAGGAATGAATAAACCTCATTGAGTATATGAACCAATATAAAACTTGTTGTGATGTTGAGTGATGTTGAGTGATGATGGGTATGTGCTATACCAAGAGTAAGATCGCTAAAAAAGCTGAGTGCTCAATTCCCTAAGGGTGGCTCAAGAATATAAAGGCTGACCCTTTAGCTCCATCATCACTCACTATGTAGTGAAGCTATGTGATCATGCATTTATTAATTAATGTTTGGGCTATGTGTCTAATCCCTCTAAGTAGGTGGCTCAAAAATACAAAGACTAGCTAGTCCTTTAGCTCCATCATTACCCACTATGCAGTGAAGCTATGAACTAATACCAACATGAATGTGTGTTGTATGAGATAGCTCATGAATCCCATGAATGATTTGTGATGTAAAAACTTGGCATGGATAATTGAATGTGTACTGATAACTAGGCTAATCTTGGCCACTTTGAAAGGTGGAGATTAGGCTTATATGAAAGCCACTCTTAAAATGAGAACTAGACTTATATGAAATCCACTCCAAAATGATTCCAATCACCTATAGATGAAATAAGGCACAGAATTTCTAAGAATACTTGGGTAATACAATGAACTAAAAATAAAATAAGGGAAATGTGTTACACACGTTACCCCCAATCATTGGTGTTTGTGACATGGATTCTGATTTCAAAGTTATTTCAACTATCCAATCTAAAACTAGAAGCGAGAGCCATCATATTGTGCATTATGCCCCCTATATCTAGATAATTTGAGTAAAAATATACTAAAACTACCCAATATGAACTGATTTATAGCCAAAAAAACTATAATTGACCTTACCTTTCTACCTGTTTCTAAGAAAATTGGGTTTTTGGCTATTTGGATAGGAGTACCAAAAAGTGGACACTTTAGTGTTTGGTGCTATTGTCCATTTTTGGTGCTTCTATCCTTTACTATATTTGATGACTATTTTGTATTCATCACTATTTTTAGTATATTTTGCATGTTTTTAATTTTGATTGTTGTTTTGAGTGACTGGTAGAAGGCTTTGATCTTTGTGACTAAACTCCTATTTGTTGTACCCTCTTCTAAGGGTATTAATGAAGACCCTACAATGACTTCCCTCAGAACAAAGAGCCTTGTAAGTGTTTTATGATATGAAATACATGATATAGTAATGATAATCTAAAAGATGTCTCAAGATATAACATAGTTTTTATTAGAGATTGTTAGATCAATAGGGGTATGCCTAGATATACATAACAATGTAATAACATATGCAATATACTGAACTAAAAATAGAAATTTGGTTAGTTATTAAGGAGGGATGGATCATGATGTCCATCATGGCATCCAAAAAGGCAAGATAATGCATAATGTAGAACATGGTATTATAAACAATTGAGAAACAAATAAGCACACAAGGCAAGAGGTATATAAAAGAGGCTAAGAGGTCAAGAAAATAAGGGACATGGGCACATGTCACTCAAATTGGAAAAGCAAGCATACAAGGCATGTTCACAATGCCCACATACACATATAATTAGAAACAAGCAAGATTGGTGCGAGGGCCACAAACACATAAAAGAGTACAAGTAAAAGACATTGGCAAATGTCCTAAGGCACACACAAGTAATAGAATAGGAACTAGGAAATGCAATCACATCTAGCTACTCAAAGCAAGAAAGAAAGGCATGTAAATGCTGAAAATACTATCACACCTAACTAATCAAATCAAGAAGTGAAAATATGCAAAACATGTAGTACAAGACTAGGTAGATGCAAAGAAATTCACAAGTGATATATAATAGCAAGTGTTGATAGAATAATCTATGTAATTTATTAAATAATATACATCAACATGATAACTAGCATGTGTGGTGTAGGAATGACATAACCTGGATGTTGTATTCATGTAAAATATGCCCTCAATGGGTAGATATATCAATGTATGTCTTGAATGTAAAAGTAGGATGCCCCTCAATGGGTAGAGTGAAGCAATTAAGGATCTAAGTGTCACTGCACACACTCAAATAAGATTAAGTGAATCATGGTAATGTAGATAAATTGACAAACAATAACATATAACAACAAAATGTAACTTTAGCATGGTAGTAGAAATGTAAAACATGGATAATGCATGCAATTGAAAATAATTTTTGGTATTTTGAGTTATTTGAATGTTTTTATATTTTGACTTGTTATATTATTTTTGGTATTTTAAAAAATTGTATTGCATTTGGTATTTTGAAATAAGCTATGTACAAGTAAGCAAAAATACACTATGTAAAAGTAAGCTGAGAAATTATGTACAAGTAGGAAGAAACTATGTATAAGTAAGTTGAGAAATTATGATACTAACATATGAGTCTTAGAAAAGACTCCCTGTCATGGTATCCTATATCAAATAAAGGAATCATGTGTGATTGTGAAGCATGAGGGAATGGATATGAATATGATTCTAAAATTCATATTCATTGTCGGTGTCTTGGAAATCATAATAACCTATATTGTTACACTCATCATTATCATCTTGATTTTGAACCAATGGAATGCTAGTGTGGAATTTTGTTGTATCTAGATATTTTTCTTTAATAAATTGTCTCTATGAATGATTTGCCTTAGGATGTTCAATAAATCCAAAACCTTGGTGACAAACATTATCAACTACTAGAATAGGAGTAGTGATGCCTTGAGCATGCTTTCCCAATCCTTGACCTTAATAATCAAACTATTGTAGATATATTTGACCAAACACATACTACTTTGAAAGTCAAGCCTCAATTTGAAGAGGTATATTTGCATCTTTTTCATGTTTTACCTATGCTTTTGGTATTGTTTCTTTCTCTGATTTTGCTTTTTGATCCTTTTATTGTTCTAAGTTATGTTTTGGTAACCACTTTTGTACTGTTTCTAAATTTGACCCTTTGTAAATGTGTTGCTATGTCACTATGGATTGCTTGATGGATTTACCTTGTATAGGGTCCTCATTAGTAATTATCTATTGTATATATTTTTTCAATACGAAACATGAATGCATGTGATGTCTATGCATTCTATGATATGCACAATAATATTTGGATCTTTTCATTAGATGTAGAGGAGGTAGTTTGATCAACTTAGATTTAATCATTTCCCTTAGTACCTCACTTAAACTCTTATTTAATCTTTGAATGCTTTTTGAATCACTAGTTATAGAGTTACTTTGTTATGATTTCTTGTTTTGATATGTAATATTGCTTGCAACCAATTGACTAGGTGAAGGTGCATATACATGATTGACACTAGGGTGTTTTTGAGGCTTTTGTATTATAATATGATTTTCCAATTTTGTGATATTTTCATGTAATAGATGATTTTGAATTTGTAAATATGAAATTAACTTTTTCATACTAGTGATTTGATCCCTTAGAGTCTCATAAGTGCAAACCCTAGTTTCTTATGATTGAACATATAAACATATATGTTGAAGAGGGTTTAAATAAGTTATAGGCTGAATGTATACATTATGAACAATAGTATAGGCTACCTCACATTTTGGAGAGATGATAGCATGGACTTGGTTAGTGGGAAAGTAGCTATCACCCTCTTGGGGGAGAGGAGGAGAAAAAAATTCTTTCTTGTGCAAAAGATATGACATTAAAACTTGACAGGTGGTTGTTAGTTTATGTAATGGATCTTTTAAGTATGTTAGGATTTTATTCTTAATTGAGTTGGTCTTAAAATAATATGTACATATGTATTTATGTCATTTTTGAATTCATTCCAGATGAAAGGAAATAAACATGCAAGATAAACTAGAAAACTTTGCATAAGTAAATCATGATTAATAAAATTAGAATATTTACCCAATGTGTAAAAATCAGAATTTTAATTTCAAAACCCTAGGCTAGGGTTTGAAAATACTAAGACCTAGTATAGGCAACTAGGGTTTGAAAGAAATAATTTTTAAAATTACTATCGTAAATTTTGAAAATTAAATATGAAATTATGATTTATATATGCATAAAAAATTTAAAAAAATTACTAAAATCAGCAAGGAATTTTTATTAGAGTTTTTAGGGTTTTTGTGCACAAACAAAGTAAGTTGGGTTCACTAAATGATTTAAAATTTTTAGGAATAATGGAGTTTTATTCCTATTTTAGTTAAGGGTCTAGATTAAAAATTAATATAGAATATAGTAATAATTACAATCCTGATTTGTGTAATTATTTATCTTTTTCACCTTTCTAAAAATAGCAATAAATAGAAAGAAATATAAATTAGCTAAAAATAGACTGAGATGATTGATATAGAGGCTGAAAATGGTTGTGTAATACTAGGAAGGTGTCGTAAACCTAAATTTGGTTTTTGTTTGGAGAAAGGATAGGAGCATTGAAAAGTGGATGCTTTGGTGTCTGGTGTTGTTTTCCATTCCTTCCATTATTGTCTAACCTAATCATAAATACCTAAGACTTTTTAGGTAATTGTGTTGTGCCTATGTGAGCCTATCTAGGAAAAATCAAGTGTTGGTTATCGATAGAACTCATTATAGAGATGATTTTTTCTTCAAACCCTAACCCTCCATTATGATTGATAAAAAAATATTTGAATCACTTGAGAAAGAGGTGGGGTTAGTGTGTAAGATGTACTAAACATACAATCCACACCCCTTGTGTGGGCATGTTGCCTACATACTAATACTTCAAAGAGGATCAATCCATATGTAGCTATCCCACCTAGTGTGTTTTGTGCAATAGTGTGATTTAGATGAAAAATGCCAAATTGATAGTGTTTGAGGTGGTTAGGGATTGGTATGAGGGTTTGAGTATGTTTACAGCTATGTTGGGTGACTATATGTAGATAATAGGGAAGTTTGCCTTAGTTCTTTGTTTGTATTCTTGCTTGCTTGGTAAGTTTTGGTGACCCCCTTGTAAATGAGATTTGAGTGGACTTTTATAGCAAACTATTGGTCATGGGTCAGATGTCTTTGTATTAAGATGACCTAATTAACTATAAGGACTAGATGAAAATAACCATTGGAGTTCAAAGTGAAAAAGGATAGGAGCACCAAAAATGGGACACTTTGGTGCCTAATGCTATAGTATAAGTTTGGCACTCCTATCCTATAGGCTTAGGAACTAGGGGAACAAGATTGGCATAGGAAATATTGTCTGGTTGAGGTGGAATTAGGGTTTAGAAGGTTTTGGATGACTGGTAATGAGTGAAAAGGTGTCTAGAAGGGTCATAAGAGCATGTAAGAAGGACCTATGGATGGGGTCTCATAAGCCACACTCAAACTACCAATTTTGACATTTTATATGACTACACAACTAAGTCATTCTTATGTAATCATCAATGAGTAACATGAAGTAGCTATCTCATTAAATGCTTTAAATTCTTGTAGGCCCACAAAGATTAGTGTGTATTAACTCCAATGGTCTTTTAGTAGAGTAATCCTTGGACTTGAACCTTTTTTTAGTCTGCTTACTTTGTTGACATGCCTTGTAAAGTATATTTGTAGGTTTTATGATCTTAGGCATGTTCTTCATAGACTTATTAGTGATAATCTTGACCAGGTTATACAAGTTTAGGTAGCTGAGCCTTTTGTGCCATAACAAAGTTTCATCTATCTTGCTCATGAAGTATCTCTCCTTTTTGATCTCATTTAATACATATAAGATGTTCTCAGTCCTCTTGGCATTAGCAATTAGCCTTCCTGATTTGGATCTCCTTATCTCACACCCTCTATCATGAAAGGTTGGTGTGTGTCCTTGATTTCACATTTAAATCACACTAAGAAGGTTATGTTTCAAACCTTACACATATAACACATTTTGTGTCTTAGTATTTCTATTGTCCAGACTTAAGATACCCTTGCCAACTATATTAGAAATTGTGTTGTCTTCAAACCTCACTATCCCTACTTCATTCTTATTTAATGAGATGAGCTTATTTCTATGTCCTATCATGTGGCTTGAGTAACCACTATATATATACCATTTCATGCCTTCATCTTGAATGTGAAAGGCAGTTTGAGCTAGTATAGAATCCTCTTTGGTCTTTTGTTCCTCCTTGGCAAATATTCCATCTTGCCTCTTGAGCTCAATATGATCCATCCTAACGTGATTTGGTTTCCATGTTAATGTTTGATCCTTCTTATGCATTCTAAGAGCTTCATATGTCTTGTTGAATCTTGTGGGCCTTCTAACTCTATTAGAGAATAATCTCACAATGTGTCTGATATTGTGACATATGTAGTAAACAACATTTATGTACTTACCATGGCTCCATGATGACGTATCCTTTATAAAATTAGTCTACTTAATTGGTATTTTCATGTTAGTACTCTTGACTTTTTATGACTTGTCATGTTTTATCTCAAACTTTCTCATTTTTTCTATGAACTTCTCATGCTCAACCTTCAAGAAATCTAGCTCTATCTTCAATTGGTCATAATCAACTTCCTTTAACTTAAACCTTATTTTAACCCCTTCTAATTGACTCCTAATATCCTTGATAGTCTTCTTTTGATGTTTCAAATCATCAAGGACACTTATGAGCTCAACTTTAAGGTTTACTTTAGCTTCTCCTTCTTCACTATCATAGTATACTTCTTCATCATACATTTTATATTATTCCTATTGATCACAAGACATTCTTATGCTTCTTAAGATCAAATTAAAGCTATTATAATTACCTCAAAGGACCAAGATTTGATACCAATTATTGAAATAAGAATGACTATGAGGGGGGTCAATCAGTCTTCAAAACTTTTACAACTTTAAGTTATCATTCATGAACTATCAAAATAAAAAATAATATAGTGAACTAGTAACACACTAAGAGCCATGAGCACGAGACAAAAGCATAACACATAGAACACTTAATTGAGTAAAAAAGCCTCAAGGGAAAGAAAACCCAATGATGATAAAAATAGACTACAATTCTATAAGATAAACATCAATATTTAGTGAATCACTAACTTATCTTGGAGCACCAACCCCAACTAGCCAAGCACCCACTTGAATAGGCTTTAACAAGCACCTACTTGCAAGGAAACACCAACCCACTAGATGAATTAACACCAAGTCATCCAAATAATTTCTTTGATCATATTTAGGACATATTATTTCTTAACCAACTGATGATGACCACCTTTTTATCACTCAACTTGATCTCTTCAAGACAAATTAGGTAATTGAACTTTGATAGTCATATACAATACCCATATTAGATATTAATTATATTTCATCTACACCTTTATTATGGTATATAACACCTCCATTATCTCTTCACAAATTTTATTTCTTCTGCTTCCACTCTTATCTTCACTAAAAAGCCAATTAAGCTTGTTAGGTCATGTTCTTATACTAGGCTCTTGCTCATACACCTTATTGATGGACATACACACTTGACCACTTAGATTTTAAATAAAATATGAATTAGGATATGAGAAAAACATGAATCAAACATTACAATAATTTTTTCATAGAATATAAGACCAAGACCCCTTTTAGTCTTTAAGGAGACCTAATATAATTAGGCCTTCATTAGCACACATTACCCTTTGAACTATTAGGAACACTCTCAAACTTCTCACATGGTAGGAACATATCAAATATCACTAAGACATACTTTATCAAACTTTTATTTAGGTCTAACTACCACTTGAACCCCTTCTCAAAACATTGTTCATAATAGGCCTGTGCATACCCAGAAAGTCTATCTTTAACCAAATGAATCATAAGCACAAATTTTACAAACAACATATTGTCTCCAAATATTGCACCCTAGAATATAGTGTTCAATTCTTTTCTAGATTTGGGCAATGTTAAAACATTTTTAGACATGTGGGTATGCTTATAGAGGAAATGAACCTCTAGATTAAAATGGCTAGCTCCCTGAAGGTATCTCTACAAAATAATCTCTATCTAAACTAGTTTGATTTAAAGGAAAAGAGTTAAAAATTGCACAAAAGGAAACCTACTCTAATATTGGTGATGCACGAAGACTATCTTCCACATGAATATCATATTCTAATGCACAATACAATAAAACACATATACCATTTTCAAGATCTAATGGGTTTTAACACAAGTATTTTAGTATAGAGGTGAGATGTATAAAATGACACAAGGAAAATGAAATTAAAGTCAAATTGCACATTCCAATAATAGTTATACACTTACATCAATTCAACACACTTGAACACACTCTATATGACCTATTAGACTAAGAAATTTTGCTCAGGCATGAAGATAAAGGATAAAAGGATGGACAATCATCACTTATTATCACTATATGTCACTTACAAACTTAGATAATTATTTAGAACTAGAAAGAAAAGACTTGTACTAATGCTTAAAGGAAAAATATAACATCAATCTAGTAGGGCTTCGCCATACACTAAGTGGTCATTTTTACACTAGCCCAAGGGCTATATTTATTGTGGAAAGGAAGAGAGAGGATGTCTTTGGATCCAAAAAGAGGAATAAATCTATTAGAATTATCCATCTTCATCTTCAACCTTCTTTGTAAATGATGCTCATTCAGGCCATATGATTGATCCATGTGACCTCAAGTGGTTACATAGTTAGCTTGCTTTATCAAAGATGCTTCCCCAACAGTTGCACCAGTGGAATATATTTTGAAATGGCATCAATGTGGTTATGAAAAATGAGTCCACTTGTTTTGGATTTGTCTTGATACTAATAGCCTCTCACCAACTCACTGAGGTGTGTAACAGTGTGGGGAAGAGACCTTTTCATTCTATTATCCTTGGAGAGGAATCACTTGGAGTCTACATGCATGCTTTCATGGCATTTGTTAGAAAGATGGATCCATGTGTATATCTAAAAAAATCCCTTGAAAGTTCACCCCAACTTGACTTAGTCAAATGTTCAAATCCTGCAAAGCCCCTGAGTCAATTGTTTCTTTAATTGGCCATCAAAAAATGATTTGGATCTTGATCTGATCAATGATGATATGAACCCTCTAATCTACTTTGGTGGATGAATAACTTGAGTCTTTGGATCTTTAAACATTTGAGTGAGGACCATCGATCTACCTGGGACCCACTATTGAAATGGCAATGGCTAGCTCATCACCTTGAATTTGACGTCCATATAACCATCATTCTACTAGGATCATTCCTTCGCGACATTTTCTTAGATAATTTTTTTGTGGACCCTTTTCTTCTTACCCTTCAAAAATCCTGAACATACCCTTCGATAATCTTGAAATGTCTATTCAAAAATATTGAACTGGACAATTTCTTTAAAAAAATCCTTCAGACTTTTTGAAAATGTCCCTTTGGACTTTTTGAATTGGACACTTTCCCAAGAAAAGACCCTTTTGACTTTTTGAAAGTGTCCCTTCAGACTTTGTAAAGTAGACACTTTCCCAAGAAATAACCCTTTAGAATTTTTGAAAGTGTCCCTTTGGACTTTTTAAAAGTGTCCCTTCAGACTTTTTGAATTGGACACTTTCCCAAGAAAAGACCCTTTGGACTTTTTGAAAATGTCCCTTTAGAATTTTTGAAAATGTCCCTTCGCAAGAGAAGACCTTTTGACAAAATTGAAAATGTCCCTTCAAAAATATTGAATTGCACACTTTCATGAGAAAAAGACCCTTTGAAAATATTGTTTTAGATAAAATGTCTAAAATATTTCCTTCAAAAAAGTTGAAAGAGCCAATTCCTTCAAAAGAGTTGCAAAGGACCAATTCTCAAGAAAATATCCTTCAAAAATATTAAAAATGTACCCTTCAAATTTTTTGAAAGTAACCCTTCAAAAATATTGAAATGGACCAATTCTTTCAAAACTTTTATTTTAGATAAAAAGTTTGAAACAATTCCTTTGAGACTTGAACAAAAAACTTGAATCAAAACCTTGCTAAAATAAATAACACTTATGCAAAAAGACCAAAATAACACTTGAAAAAAGATTGAATAAAGGATTTTGAAGGAAATAACACTTGACACTTTTCTATGGGGATAAAAAAATTAAGAATTCTACACTTAGCCAAAATGAAAGATGCAAAACTTAGGTGTGAAAATTGGCTAACATTCTTGGTGATTCCTAGGGGTGGCATGCTTGCTATGCCTAAGACCAATTGCCTAAATCCTTCCATTGGGCATGGAGTCATGCATATATGCACCCAAAAAATGACTTGAATAGACCCTTGGCTCAAAAAAATACAAGCTGGTTAATCACACGTACAAAAGAAAAGACACACACCAAACGAAAAGAAGGAAACACACTTGTGCTACAAAGCACTTAGGGAACATAACAACAAACCAAAACAAAACTAGACCAAACACACACACCTAAGCTACTATTTACAAAACATGTCCTACAAGGACTAATAGCAGAGCTTTAGATGTATCCCACTCATAGGGATAGACAATTATTCTCTATTCATCTTGGTCAGCTAAAAGGAGTTGTTTTGCTTGCACTTGCTATTAATGTAAGGGCCACTCCACAAAGTGTTAAACTTTGTACGTCTACCTGATTTTTCTCTATCATCATTCCCTTGCAGGACCTAGTCACCTTCCTTGAACACTCTTTCACTTTATCTTTTGTCAAAGGACTTCTTCATGAGTACTTGGTGGTGCTTAATGGCCTTGTGTGCATTATCTCTTGCTTCTTGTAGCTGCATTAGTTCTATCAATCTGACTTCTATTGGAGTATTTTCAAGTAGTTCCAGCTATTGTGCAAGTTCTAGAGTAGGGAATTCTTGAGATATAGACAACCTAGCCTCTCTCCAATAAAAAAATAGAAAGGGAGAATTACCAATTGATCTCTTAGGAGTAATTCTGTCAGCCCATAAGGTTGTCTTCAACTTGTTGTGCCATGCTCTTTGATTGTTGTTCAATGTCCTCTTGATTATCTTGGTGAGATTATTGTTAGTATATTCAGCCAATCCATTACCTTGAGGTTAATAGTTGGATGAGGTATTCAAGTAAACTCCATTCCTATTTGCCCAATCAAAATTTTTAGCATTTATGAAAGCAAGTGCATTATCAAAAATGATAACATGGGGAACTCCAAACCTTGTTATAATGTTCTCATAGAACTCTAAGATAAAATTTTCACTTGCCTTCTTTAATTCAATAGCTTCTACCCACCTTGTGAAGTAGTTAGTAGAAGTCAATATCCATTTGTGTCCAACACTTGATGGAGGGTTGATCACACCAATGAAATCAAGGCCCCGTTACATGAAAGGCTGGTCTACTTGGATAGGATTCAATGGAAGGGCTGAAAGTTTTTTTTTTGCCTACAAAGAAGGCACATTGAGGACACATCTTAGCCCAATGGTAACATTCCTTAAAAATACTAGGACAATAGTAATCATCCCTCATTATCTTTACAATTATCATCCTAGGATAGAAATGACCTACATCTGCACTGTTGTGAAACTTTTCTAGTAGCATATCAAACTGATTACTATTAACACACCTCAACAACACACCATTCACATATTTCCTAAATATAACACCATATAAAAGATAATAGGGAATGGTCTACAATCTAAAATATCTCATTTGAGACTTGTTCAAGCCATTGGGATACCCACCATTTTGAAGAAAACTAATGATGTCATGTGTCTAACTTTGAACTTGTATGCGATCAAATGGTTTAGGGAAAACTTAGTTGATCAAGACTTCCTCTTTTGGATATTTAAAATTTGAAGATAAATTATCACATAACCCTCTTCCTCTTACCAAGTTCATCACCTTAATATCCACATCATACTCCATTACTTTGGTAATCCACCAACTCACTTTCCATTAAGGTCTTTGCTTAGGAGAAACTCCTTTGTGCTAGGATGACAAACCATGACATGAATCTTGTTGTTTGAAACCATGTGTCTAAATTTTTTCAATCCTCTTATCACTATTAGATCTTGCTTCTCAACAAATGTATACTTGACCTCATAATCTTCTAATCCTTGACTAAAGAATGCAATTAGTTTCTCGACCTCTTTATCATTATTTTTCATAAGCATAATTGAGATTGTATCAAGGTTAGAAAAGGTATAGAGTATACAATCTTTGGCAAAGTTTTGGTTTAAGAGAGTAGGGTATTTTACAATTGTTTGCTTGATTGCTTCAAAACTACTCTTACCTTCCTTTAACCAAATAAAAGTTTTGTTCTTCATGAGCATGGCTATGATATGATTTAACACATTTGAAAAGCTTAAAATTAACCTTCTTACAAAGTTTATTTTCACCAAGAAGATTTTAAGTCCTTTCTTGTGTTGAGGCAAATACAAGCCTAGAATAGCCTCAATCCTCTCAAGGTCAATAGACAAGCCTTTTTTGAAACAACATGACCCAATAACTTACCTTCATGAACAACAAAGATGAACTATTTTAGATTAAGGGATATTTAATACTCCCTACATTTCTTAAATACCTAATTTAGATGTTCTATATGATTAGTATCATCCTTCAAAAAAATAGTTATATCATCAAGGTACACAAGAATAAAATTATTGATCAAACCTTGAAAAGCCATGTCCTTTGCCCTTTGAAATGTAGCTACAATATTGGAGAAACCAAAAGGCATCTTCCTATAGGCAAAGGTCCCCCATTTTGTAGTGAAGGCTATCTTGAACTGATCCTCTTCATTCACCAGTATTTGATTGTAACCTGAATAACCATCAAGAAGTGAGAAGCGTTGAGACCCTGAAATGACTTACAAAATTTATTCCATGGAAGGTAGTGGATAATGATCCTTGAGAGACACTCTATTAAGGTCTAAAAAATCCACACAAATCTTGATATCTCCATTTTTATTTGGATAGGTACAATATTAGCTACCCAAGTTGAGTTTTTGATAGTAATGATAATCGTAGACTCAATAAACTTAGTCAGCACTTTCTTCATGAGTTCCTCTATCTTGGGATTGATAGGCCATTGTTTTTCCCTGACTAGTTTAGCTCTAGGTTCTAACTCAATGGTGTGATGAGATAGACTTGGATCAAACCCTTTCAAATATTTATATTCCCAAGAAAATATGTCATGGAACTCTTTGCATAATTCAATAAAGGCCTATCTCTTGGATAGAGAACATATCTTACTAACTTTCAGAAGCTTGTCCTTGTGAATCATGACTCTCTCATAGTTTTATTCTTTTTTTGACATGCTGACTCTTTATTTATTATTTTTATCATATTATCATATTCATTAAAAAAAACTCTCCAAATTAATCAGCCCCTTAGTTATCTTATTTGTATTAAAATAAATAACTTGTTATTCATATTAATCATGCAGTCTCTTTTGGTTCCTCGAGGAGAATCCTATCTTATTTTATAAGAAGTATACAATATGTTCATCACTTTCAAACACCTACAAAGACACTTCATTATCTATAATATAATGCCTCACAATGAACTTGATATGATATTTATCTTTCTCCTTTCCGACATCAGTGATTGCATCAAACTGTGCTCCTATGGTAGCCAATCTATTAGCATGTTTATTTGAATCCCTTGGCATGGGTTGTATGTTGAAGGCATCAAAGTCTTCAAGTAAGTGCCATACCCTATGATTTTAGGATTTAAGTAAGGTATTATTCACTTTATCTTGATTTATCACTTGGTGGATGACCAAATCACTATCCCCATAAACCTTCAAAATCTTGATCCCTCTCTTCTTTACCCATTGGAGGCCGTGAACTAGGCCTTCATATTCTACCACATTGCAAGTGCAGCTAAAATGGAATCTAAATGAGGAGTAGTATTTATTATTTTAAGGAGATACTAACATAATGTCAACCCATACACCTAATTTTCTTCTCGAGCCATCAAAAAAAATTTCCCAAATCCCTTCATGTTCATGATCTTCCTCAGTGAGTGAAGGGATTAAAACATTCGTTTTACGTATACAATAAACTCCCAAATCAATATATTATATGAATGTATATGGATCAAGTACATTCATTTCAATGCTGTACTTATCAAGGAAAAAATTAGAAATGCCTTCAAGGGGGGAGGATGCTTCACCATCCATGACACCTTCTTCTTCTTTACTAATTAAACAATTCTAATTTGAACTTGTCTCCATTTATGGCTCAATATGAAACCTTGCTAAGGTTTGTGTCCTTATAGTCACCTTGGTTCCATATCTTGCTTTAAAATTTAAAAAAGACTAATTAGTATAAAATTACCCTCCTATCTTAGCTGTGAAGTCCCTTGACAAGCAGATAGCGAAATGAACTGGAAGGTCTACCACCACAACATCTTGTATAATGGAGAAACTTAGGCAATCATGTAGAAATAATTCAGACCTATGACCAATCCCATTGTCTTGGTTGGAGTTCCATCAAGATTCAACACACCTTTACTATGTGGTTCATGCTTCAATCCTAATTTAACAGCCACCATCTTAGGCATGACAGTGGTACTAGCTCCACTATCTACAATACAATTGTGAACCAACTAGTCTCCTATAATGATTGTGAGGTAGAAGGGTGGAGTATTTTTAGATTTGGTGGAGGGATATAAGAAATGACTTGAAGTATTGGTAACGGCTACACTATTTTTATTTGAAGTTTGGTGGGATATATGAATGCTCGTGAGCTGTTCTTGTAAGATCTCTTTTTGACCAAGCATATGCAAGACTTCCTAAAGAGATATGCTTGTTTAGATATTTTTCAAATAATCAAAAATGTTTAGAGGGGAAGTATTCAAATTTTATTTCATTCTTGAAGGTATTGAGGTAGCCTAAACTTGCTTCATTGTAGGCTTGACAACCTTACTTGCATTCTAACTTTGTTGAGGAACATGACTGGTAGTAGGTATTATACTAGATTCACACTTTGTGGCCTTGGAGAGGCATCACTTGGAGTCACATGTACTCCTAAAACATCTCCTAGAGATATATTCTTAGCTCTTGTGTTGGATGTAATTGATGTTCTTTGATTTAACACATAATCATATTTCACTTGAAAGTTCATCATACCTACACTCTGGCTACTACATTCTCCATGAATATCCCTTTACATGAGATTTACTTCTTCTAATGTCTCGTAAGGAGTATATTCTTCTTGTGACACCAAATATTTTCCATCTTCTCCACCATCATGCATAAATTGACCTTGAGGTTATCCCTATTGGTCCAAATAATCCTCCCCTTGGACCAGGTTAGCATGCACTAGAACAAAAACCTTCATGGAAGGAGTGGAATTAAGATTATAGGCATTGGGCTACCTATTTAAACCTTGTTGACCTTGTCCTCTTCCTTGGTAGTTGTATTGGGGTGGAGCTCTATAGACTTGTTAAGGATATTATTGAGGGTTAGGTGGAGCACTTGCCTAGAATTGAGCTTGCTTGAGCTGAGCACATAATGACTGGATTTCCTCATCTTTGTCCATAGCACTATCCACCTTCTTAGGAAAGGTTCTTGGGTTGACATTAGAATTAGGAACTTGTGCTACGCTTGGAGTTTCAACTAAACTATGAGATAACAAAGACATGGAAACTCTTAGAGGTAGCTTTAAAACTTACATCAAGATATTCTTAGCTTTAATAACTATCTCATATACATCTGGAAGAGTAGATCCTCCCATTGACTACAACATTATTTCCACATCAGTATTGATAGCCTTGAGATAATGGGAAACACAAAGCTAGGAGGAGGTCTCATGATAGGCAATAACGTATGGCATGTCTTTTGAAATCTTTCATTAAAATCTCCCATATATTTGTTATGACCTCTCTTTATCACATTCAACTAGTGGATTAGCGAAGTATGGTCACTCTTATTCTCAAATCTAGTCACCAATAATTCCCAAAAGCCATCCCAACTTGTAATGCAACCACCTTCCAAAGTCCTATACCAGTCAAGTGCCTTACCTCTTAGAGACATGGTAAGCAATTTATTGGTTATGTTGGCTTAGGTGACATTATAAAAGTTATAAAAATTTGAAATGTCCCTAATATTCTCATATGGGGTAATAAAACCCTCTCCATTAAAACTAGGAAGATTCTTGGTAGCATTGGGAGGAATAGGGTTGTATGCAGGAAGGTCAATTAGATTTTAGGTGTTGAAGGCTGAGAAAAGTTGTTGCCTATCCATTTTTATTCTTTCCTCTTGATCTCCTATCTCTTGAATTTCTTCTTCTTCAAAATCTCCTTATCTAGGATGTCTAAGCATTAGGAATGATTCAGGGTGCTGTTCTTCAAGAAGGGTTTTAGCTAGAGGGGTTTGATAAAAAATCCTAGATGACCTAGTGAGGACCATGAAGTATAACATGGGAAACTTGATCTACAACCAGAGATTCTCACCTTTTGGAGTTTCCAAATGTTGGATTAAGAATATTTCTACAACCTTAGGCTTGTCAAGACTAACATTCACCTTGACATGTAAATAATTAAGACCAACAGTCCCATTGGGTATGCCAAAATTTTTGTCTCCAAATCTTGCACCCTAGAAGAGAGTGTTCAAGTATCTTCTAGATTTTGGCAATGTTGGTACATTTCTAGGAATGTGGGTATGCTTATAGAGGAAATTAACCTCTATATTTAAAGGGGTAGCTCCTTGAATGTATCTCCATAAAACAACCTTTGTCTATACTAGTTTGATTTAAAAGGAAAAGAGTTAGAAAATGCATAAAAGGAAACCTACTCTAAGATTGGTGATGCACCAAGACTATCTTCCATGTGAATATCATATTTTAATGCACAATACAACACAATTCATAGACCATTTTCAAGATCTAAGGGGTTCTAACACAAATATTTTATTATAGAGGTGATTTGTATAAAATGACACAAAATAAATGAACTAAAAGGCAAATTGCACATTCCAAGATAAGATATACACTTACAACAATTCAACACACTTGAACACACTCTATATGACCTGTTAGACTAAGAAATTTTGATCAGGTATAGAGGATAAAGGATAGAAGGATGGAAAATCATCACTTAATATCACTATACATCACATACACACTCAAACAATTATTCAGAACTAAAAAGAAAAGACTTGTACTAATGCTTAAAAGTAAAATATAACATCAATCTAGTAGGGCTTCACCATACATTGTGTGGTCATTTTTACACTAGCCTAAGGGCTATATTTATAGCAAAAAGGAAGAGAGAGGAGGATGCCCTTGGCACCAAAAAGAGGAATCAATCTATTAGAAGTCTCCATCTTCAGTTACAACTATCTTTGTAAATGATGCTCATTTAGGCCATATGATTGATCCATGTGACCTCAAGTGGTTACACAGTTAGCTTGATCTTTAAAATATGCTTCCCTAATGGTTACACTAGTGGAAGATATTTTGAAATGGCACCAATGTGATTATGCCAAATGAGTCCACTTGTTATGGATTTGTCTTGATACTAACAACTTCTCACCAGCTTGTTGAGGTGTGCAACAACATGGGGAAGAGCCCTTTTCATTATAATAGCCTTAAAGAGGCATCTTGTGGAGTCTATGTGCATGCTTTCATGGCATTTGTTATAATGCTATCTCCATGTGTATATCCACAAACATCCCTTGAAAGCTCACCCTAGCTCAACCTTAGTTGAATGTTCAAATCTTGTAAAGCCCCTTAATCAATTATTCCTTTGATTGGCCATCAAAAAATGACTCAGATCTTGATCTGATCAATGATGATATGAACCCTTTGATCTAATTTGGTGGATGAAGAATGTGAGCCTTTGGATCTTTGAGAATTTGAGCAAGGACCATCAATTTTCTTGGGACCCACTATTTAAATGTCAATATCTAGCTCATCACCTTAAAGTTGATGTCCATATAACCATTATTCTATTAGGAGCATTCATTCGAGGCATTTTCCTAGATAATTTTTCCACATACCCTTTTCTTCTTCCCCTTCAAAAAGCCTAAACATTCCCTTCGATAATCTTTAAATGTCCCTTCAAAAATCTTGAACTGGACATTTTCTTGAGAGAAGACCCTTCAGAGTTTTTGAAAGTGTCCCTTCAAACTTTTTTGAACTAGACACTTTCCCAAGAAAAGACCCTTCAAAATTTTTGAAAGTGTCCCTTCAAAATTTTTGAACTAGACACTTTCCCAAGAAAAGACCCTTTGGACTTTTTGAAAGTGTCCCTTCAGAATTTTTGAACTAGACACTTTCCCAAGAAAAGACCCTTCAAAATTTTTGAAGGTGTCCCTTTGGACTTTTTGAAAATGTCACTTCACAAGAGAAAGGCCCTTTAGCAAAATTGAAAATGTTCCTTCAAAAATATTGAAATGGACACTCTCATGAGAAAAAGACCCTTCAAAAAGATTGTTTTGGACAAAATGTTTGAAACAATTCCTTCAAAAAAGTTGAAAGAGCCAATTCTTTTGGAAAAGTTACAAAGGACCAATTATCAAGAAAATACCCTTTGAAATTATTGAAAATGCACCCTTCAAAATTTTTACAAAGGACACTTCCATGAGAAAAAGACCCTTTATACTTTTTGAAAGTGACCCTTCAAAAATCTTGAAATGGACCAGTTCATTCAGACTTTTTGTTTGTGACAAGAAGTCTGAAACAATTCCTTTGATACTTAAACAAAAAACATGAAGTAAAACCTTGTTGAAAGAAATAAAACTTGTGTAAAAATACTAAAATAACACTTTCAAAAAGACTGAACAAAGGCTTTTAAAGGAAAATACACTTGACACTTTGCTGTGGAGATAAAAAAATTAAGAATGCTTCACTTAGCCAAAATGAAAGATGCAAAACTTGGGTGTGAAAATCTCCTAACAAAACCATGGAAAAAATCACACATACAAAAGCTACATTACTTTATGGTCATCACCATGTTCTTTAGACTTCACAACTGAGAGAAAAAGGACTCAAACCGTTCTTTGCAAGTAGCCCACACAAAATTTCCAACTAGCCTCAGAACATAATCATGAAAATTTGGACTTATGACACCTAAAAAAACAAAATCAAGGACTTAAAATGCATGAAAAATATCCTAAAACACACACACACACACACACACACACACACACACACACACACACACACACACACACACACACACACACACAACAACCTCTAATAAAAATATCACAATCTCTAATGGAAATATTGGCCTTGCAGAGCAATCTCATGACTTCACTATACACATACCACATTGAGCTAGACAAGTCAACTTGATAGACTTTTTTTGCTATATACAATGATCTCCAAATATTTCATCCAAAATGAACATGTATTAAAGGTATTGAATAGTTTATTAATGCATTTGGATTCATCCCTAATCCATGATAACACATCCCCAATCACCTTTTCACTTCTACCAAATTTTCTCATTGTTTGCACCATTAGGCCTTTTAGCGATAGGTCAACTTATATGACTATTTTAGCACACTTTAGGGATAAAAATTGCTTATAAAACACAATATAAATTATATATAAGTCTCAATATTTATTCTCCATCCATTTTTTAACTCTGATTGGTACAATAAATCTCTAAGAAACAAGGCCTTTCCTATAGGATCCACTCACTCACCTGACAAGCAAATCACATCTAAACATTCTTAGGAGAGTTGACTACATGATTCAATAGTTTGTCTAGTCATTTTATACCATTTTAGACTGATTTTAATAATATCTTTCACATCAAGTCAGTTTTAGGGGTTCAGAGAGGGTTAACACTATTTATGGTGTTAACAATTATTCATAAAGTATTACCCCTCATTTATAAAAATAATACCTAAAGATCTTATCTAGGAACATTCCCCATATCTCCTCAATATCTCAATTTCCCATGTAGAGGTTTCACATGCCAATGATCACTTTAAAGTCCTTCTTAGATTGAGAACCCTTCATTTTGTGCACTGGAGAAACCTCAAAACCAATTTTCATGCCTTTTATTACAAACTTTGATCTCAAATTTGGTCAACAAACCTAGGACAACCTATCACACCACTAAAAATTCTCATGCTCATTATTATCTTGAAATCTAAATCTCATACCTCATTTGGCCATGACCTACAAACCATATTAGGCCTTGAAATTGACCTTCAAGCCTCTTTTCATGCACTCTCCACCTCACATACATGTTCACATAACATATGACATGATCAAACAATGTCAAACATATTTCATATTACTTGACAATAGATCATGATGCCGCACTAGGCCAAACAAGGTCTAGAGATGCTCTAGTTTCATACCAGGTCAGTAGGTTCTATCCCTGTAGGCTCAATCTAAAACTCTTATGAACATTCTAATGCCTCATATGCATGATCAAACAACCTCATACATCCTATTACGAATATATTCATCCATCTCACCAGGCCACCAAGCTCATACCTTCTTACAAGGTCTATTCATGCAATGACCAGTGCCATGACTAGGCTTTTCAAGCTCTTGAAATTTGATAATTGACCCTGAAACACTTCTTCATGCTCTTATACCTTGCTCATAATTCTTACATGATCCTTAGACAATGTCATACCTCTTAATGATTCTATTAAACAATAACATTATTAAATAACCTCATGAACATCTTTCTTAAGAACCTTTCACATCAATGACAACATCAATGATAACATCAATGCCAAATTTCAACAATAAGAACAATGCTCAACATTCTTATATTTTCAATAAAATAAGAAAATAGTCTTATCTAGGTCTTAATTATGGTCTTGAGTTATATAGAATCCTCTTTGTATTTCTTATAGGACTCATTTGTGCAAGTGTGGGAGATGACAACTAATCTTTATCCCTCATAGTTCTCCTGCAACACATGATATAAGTTCACTCAATTTGCACAATTAAGAACAAGGATATTCTCTTAAAGGACACATTCGATCAACTACAACCTTCACTCCCAAGATGTGACCAAGACAAACAATGAATATTTTATCCTTAAAATGCCTAAAGATATGTGTATACATAGATGGTTCATTGATTAAGGTGATGATTTATAATAGAGAACCTCCATTGACAAACTTTTGACCCATTTTGATAGATTTGGCTATGAGAGAAACCTTATTGCTGCATTTTACTCGACTCAAGTTAGAGATAATACTCTTGAGATTATTACATGACTCTTATATACAATTTTGAGATCTGATGTCTCATGTATATCCCTCACATTTTTCCTACAATATGTGATGGAAGTTTGCTCAATCTGCACATTTAGAGATGAGGAGATTCTCTTAAGGGGTGCATCCGATCAACTATAACCTTCACTCTTGGGGCATAACCAAGACTAGAAAATGGATACTATAAACTTAAAATACCTATCTGATCATGTTTGTACAGAGGCTTTATTGATTGGGATAACAATTTAAAATATATGGCCCCCACTGACTAACTTTTGGATCATTCTGAGAGATTTGATTGTGAGAGAAATCTCATTGCTGCATCTCACCTGACTCATGTTAGAGAGAATCCTCCTAGGTTTTATTAGAGGAATTATTCATTCAAGTGTAAGATCTGATGACTCATATATATCCCTAATGGTTCTCCTATAATTCATGATATAAGTTCACTTAGTTTGCACACTCAAGGATGAGGAAATTCTCTCAAGGGATGCATTTGATCAACTATAACTTTTAATCCTAAGGCATGACTAAGATTGGACAATGGTCATTATAACCATAAAATGCCCATCTAGATGTGTTCATGTAGATAATTATTCAATTGGGCTAATGATTTAGAATATGTGGCCCCTATTAACCAAATTTTATCTTGTTCTGAGAGATTTAGGTGTGAGATAAACCTCATTATCTCATCTATCCTAGCTCAAGTTAGAGAGAATCCTCTTGGGATTAATTATAGGACTCTTCCATTCAAGTATGAGAAATGATGAGTTGTATTTATCCCTCATAATTCTCCTTCCATTTATGAGGCAATTTTTCTTAGTTTATACACTCAGAGATGAGGAGATTCTCTTCAGGGATGCATCTAATCAATTGCAACCTTCACTCCTAAGGCTCAACTGATATCAAATAATGGTTTTTATAGACTTAAAATGCCCATATAGACATTTTTATATAGATGGTTCATTTATTGGGATAACAAGTTAGAATATATGGTCCCCACTGACCAACTTTTAGCCCATTTTGAGAGATTTGGTTCTGAGAGAAAACTCATTACCACATCTTATCCCTCTTGAGTTAGAGAGAGTTCTCCCAAGATTTCTTAAAGGACTCATCCATGAACATGTGGGAGCTGATAGGTTTTCTCTATCCCACAAAATTTTCCTATAAAGTGTGACTAAATTTTGCTTAGTTTGCACACTAAAGGACAAAGATATTCTCTTAAGGGATGCATTTAATCAACTGCAACCTTTGATCTTGAGGTGGAATTGATACTATAAAATGGTTGTTCTAGCCTTAACATGCCCATACAAATATGTTTGCATATATGGTTTATCAATTGGGATAATGAGTCATAAGATATGGCCCCTGATGACCAACTTTTGGCCCATTCTAAGAGATTTATATATGAGAGAAACCTCATTACTGAGTCTCACTTATATCAAATTAGGGAGAATACTCCTAGGATTTCTTAAAGGAATCATCTATGCAAGGGTGGGAGCTTGTAGTTTATCTCTATCCCTCATGCTTCTCCTACAATGTGCAATGGAATTTCACTTAGTTTACACACTCAAAGATGAGGAGATTCTATTAAGGGATGCATTGGATAAATTGTAACCTTCACTCCTAAGGCATGAATGTGACTAAACAATAACTTTTCTAGACTTAAAACACCCATTTTGACATGTATACATAGATAGATAGTTTATTGATTAGGCTAATTATTCAAAATATACAGCCCTCACTAACCAATGTTTGTCCCATTTTAAGATATTTGGCTGCAAGAGAAAACTCATTGCCTTATCTTTCTCCTATTGAGAATCCTCCTATGATTTATTAAATGACTAGTCCATGCAAGTGTGAGATTTGACAACTTGTCTCTAACCCTCATAGTTCTCTTAAAACATGTGACCA
This sequence comes from Torreya grandis, assembly GCA_037957365.1. Classification (NCBI taxonomy): domain Eukaryota; kingdom Viridiplantae; phylum Streptophyta; class Pinopsida; order Cupressales; family Taxaceae; genus Torreya; species Torreya grandis. The sequence continues at coordinate 348,614 of JARHVA010000118.1, forward strand.
AAGTTTACTTGGTTTTCACACTCAAGGGTGAGGAGATTATTTTAAGGGATGTGTTTGATCAACTATAACATTCACTCCTGAGGTGAAAAAAAGACTAGATAATTATTTTTATAGTTTTAAAATGCCCATATAGACATGTCTTCATAGATGGTTCATTGATTCAGTTAATGAGTCAAAATATACAGCCCCCACTAACCAATTTTTTTCCCATTATAATAGATTTGGTTGTGATATAAACCTCATTGCCATGTCTTGCATAGATAGAGTTGGAGAGAATCCTCTTGGGATTTATTAGATGACTCATTTGTGCAAGTGTGGGAGCTAATGGATCATCTCTATCCCTCATGGTTATCTTAAAAAGCATAATATAATTTTTCTCAATTTGCACACTCAAGTATAAGGATATTCTCTTTAGGGATGCATCTAATCAACTATAGCCTTCACTTCTGAGGCTCGACCAAAACTAGACAATGGTTGTTCTAGCCTTAAAATTCTCATCTAGACATGTCCACATAGATAGTTTGTTGATTGGGATAATGAGTTAGAATATCAACCCACACTAACCAATTTTTGGCTCATTCTCAAAGATTTGGTTGTGAGAGAAACCTCATTTCTATATTTTGCCCATCTTGATTTAGAGATAATCCTCTTGAGATTTCTTAGAGGACTCATCCATGAAAGTGTGGGAGATGATGGCTCATTTATAGCCCTCAAATTTCTCCTATAATGTATGATATAAATTTTCTCAATTTTCACACTCAAGGATGGGGAAATTATCTTAAGGGATGCATCTGATTAACTGTAACCTTCACTCCTAGGGTATGATCGAGACTGAATAATAATTACTCTATCTTTAAAATACCCATCCAAATTTGTATTTTTTATTGGGATAAAAAGTCAAAATATACATCCCACTAACCAACTTTTGGCCTATTTTGAGAGACTCATCTTCAAGAAAAAACTTATTGCCATGTCTTTCCCATATCGAATTAGAGAGAATCCTCCTAGGATTTATTAAAGGACTCATGATGAAGGATCACCTCTAACCCTAATAATTCTTCTAAAATGCATGATGGAAGTGTTAGACATTTTTGGCCCACATACCAAACTTCTACCTGGTTTGAACAGATGAGTAGGGTCCCAGTTGATGAATGGATCAAGTGGATTTTAAGTAGGCTCAATGTTGAAAGTGAAGGGATCAAGGTAGGTTTTCATAGTGCTGAATAATTATGGAAATAGGTCTAGAAAAGAAGCCTATGTTACATCACTTTTTCAACTTTTGGCCAAGTGTCATGTTCAGAATTCCTTTGGAGAAAGTGTTCTACACAAAGCCCATAACAAATGTACAAGGCCTAATTCTATTAGGAGTTTTGTCCCACATTATTTGGCTAACTATCAAAATTATTTCAAGAGTTGAGTTTTAGAATTTTTATGCAAGTCTCAGGAATTGTTTTAGACATTTTATCCAAAATAATTCCCTGAAAGGTCATTCTTTGAAAAGGGTCCTTAACAAAAGTTTTGAAGGAAATATTTCATAGGAGTTAGTCCAAAAAAAAATCTTGAGGGGCACTTTTTCAATCAAAGTGTCACAAACAATTTCCCTGAAGGGTAATTTTCTCAGGAAAATAGTCTAGTGCAAAAATTTCAAAGAATATATCGTGTAGGGAAATGGTCCTTTTCAAGGTTTTCAAAGGGTACTTTTCTTTTGAAAAGGGAAATTTTTGAAAGTCCAAAGGGTTAGTTTCTTGGGAAAGTGTCCTCTACATTTTATCTGAAGGATCTTTCTATAGCGAGGTGGATCAAGTCAAAGTTCTAAAGGTCACTTTTTAAGGTTTCTAAAGGGTACTTTTCTAGAGACAGAGATTTCAAAGACATGAATACACCCAAAAATTTCATCCACAGGAATTGTTCAAGGCAAGGCTAAGGTAAACATCCTTCAACAAGAACTCTCCAAGCCTTCTCATGTGAGTGAGACAGCTAAAAAGGTGAACATTGTTTTCACAAATAGTAGTTAGTCTGGTCCCAGTTAGGTTTCTAATCAAGTTCCTAATCAAATTTAGGTTCATAATATTTTTCCTCCAAAATTTATCAAGCCCCCTCCTTTCTATTTGTCAACCATTATAGAATATTATTTAGTGCATAATTATATGATAGATTTAGGTTCTTCGACCTTAGTTATGCCTAAATCCATAATAAATAAGCTTAGGCTTAAATATATACCCAATGAGAAAGGTGTTCTCCAATTGGATGGTTCCCCCACTAAAATAATAGGCATAGTGAAAGATCTTAAGATCACATTGGTAGCCTATCCTAATTATGTCATTACTTAGGATGTGATGGTGGTAGATCCACCCCCCTATTTTGCCCTATGCTTGTCTAGGGACATTACTAATAATATTGGGGGATATTTGTCATCTAATTGGTCATACATGTTTTTTAGAACTAGGTATGGGACTAAAGTCACCATAAGGTCTAAGCCTATAGCCAGGTTCCACCTAGAGCCCTACATGCCCAATCTTGTAAATGCTAATTGTGCCATATTTGAGGAGTCTGAAGAGGTTATTAAAGAAGAACTCCATAGTCATCTAGAAGGCATATTAGATTTATATTTGGAGGAGTGGGCAACTGATAACCATGAATTTGATCCATATAACATCATTGAAGAGACAAACATGGGAGTGTACTATATGCGTGAGGAAAGTGATGCAATACCTTCCTTAACTAGTACTACTCAAGGAGAAGATGGTATATAGAATTTTTTATTTGATGGATCAAGGTAAAATAATGGAAGAAGAGTGGGAGCCATGCTAGTTTCACCCTCTAGTAAAAAGTATCATTCAGTTTTAAGACTTCAATTCAGTTGCACCTCAAATACAACTAAATATGAAGCTCTTTTACATGGTTTACAAGAAGCAAGAAAGAGAGGTATCTAACTCCTCAAAGTCAAGGGTGACAACAAAATTGTAGTGTAATAGGTGAGAGTCCTAAGTACAATCAAAAGCCACCATTTGATGGCCTATAAGCACTGGGTATGGGACCTCATGGAGGATTCCTTAGTGTTAGATATTCAATCCATACCAAGAGAAGTAAACCAACATGTAGATAGGCTTACTACCATTGGTGCCCAATATGAGATAGTAGGAGTCAAAGGTAACCAAGGCCAAGATAAGGTCAAGATTATATGAAAATTAGTTGTACCTAACAATGAGGTGAGTTGGCAAGTCTTTGACAATGATGATCAAATCATATATTTTCTAATGCAAGAGGCAAAGTTCTACCATAGGAACTAAGACAAGTTCAAGAATCAATATGATGATAAAATAGTAAAACTAAGATCAAACAAGCTTTCCCAAAGGACTTGTGACATTAGAGAGCATCCTCAATGAAAATTACCAAGTAAGAAAGGGGAAGGCATGCATCTCAACTAAATAAGAACACTATGAAGAGATAGAGATCTTTAAGGACAAATTGTTAAAGCTAGGAAATGTCAATACAACAGAGGAAAGAGATACATTTGTTACTTTGTGCCAAGAATTTTTTGATATATTTACTTGGAAATATAAATACTTGAAGGGGTTTGACCCCAAACATTCACAACACACCATTGAATTAGAAAGCAATGCCAAGCCAGTCAGGCAGAAACAAAGGCCTGCCAATCCAAGAATAGAGGACCTCATGAGAAGAGAACTCTATAAATTGATAAAAGCAAAGATAATATTTCTAATTAAGCATTCCTCATGAGTGGAAAACCTTGTGCCAGTGAGGAAAAGGAATGGAGATATTCATTTATGTGTTGACTTCAAGGACCTCAATAAGGTGTCCCTTATATACCATTACCCACTACCCTCTATGGATCAAATTTTAAAAAAGGTGGCAGGTTCTCAAAGGTTCTCATTGCTTGATGGCTTTTATAGCTATAATCAGATCATAGTAAAAGAAGAAGATAGTCATAAGACTACCTTCACTATAAAATGGGGTCCCTATGCATATTATAAAATGGCTTTTGGCCTCTCCAATGTTGGAGCCACCTTTCAAAGAGCAATGGATGTTGCTTTTCATGGTCTTTTGAATGATATAGTTTTAGTTTACCTTGATGATTTAATAGTTTTCTCAAAGAATCCTAATGATCATCTAACACATTTGAGTGTTATTTTTGATAGATGTTGACAATTTGGAGTTTCTTTGAATCCAAATAAATGCATTTTTTTGGTGCATGAGGGAAGAATTTTGGGACATGTGGTGTCTAAAGATGGTCTATCCATTGATCCAAAAAGGATAGAGCCAATCCTTGCTCTATCATTTCCAAAACATAAGAAAGGTTTGTAGAGTTTCTTGGGAAAGATCAACTACATCAGGAAGTTCATTCTAGGCTTTGCAAAGATGGTCAAGCCACTCACTCATATGCTAAGAAAAGGAAAATAGTTTACATGAACAAGAGAAGGAAAGAAGATCTTTGAGGCCATCAAGGAGGCCATTTCTCATGCCCCAACTTTTTCAAAACTAGATATCAATAAGAACTTCTATCTATATTCCTTTTCCATATTAGATACAGTTTTAGCCATGCTCATGCAACATAATGATCAAGGTTTGGAGAAACCCATTACTTTATTTAGCGAGGATTTAGAAGGTTATGAATAAATATATAGCTTTGTTGAAAAGCATGTGCTCACTATTGTAATAATTTTAAAGAAATTTAGGCATCTAGTTTCAAATAGTAAGATCATACTAATGGTGGCTCACCCAAGTGTGGAGGATTTTATCCTTAATAGAGACTTGAACAAAAAGAGAACTAGATGGGTCACCAAGTGTATAGATTATGACATTAAAGTCAGGATCCAAAATCTATTCCAAGGAAAGGGATTATGTGAACATCTTGTTGAATATGTGAGAGGAGAAAAATAGATAGTTTTGGTAATCCAAGGCACTCAATAGGAAGATGAAGCTACTCTTTCATCAATATAGACACATGATATTGCTATATTTCTACAAATAGGAGAGTGTATAATGGGTTTCAATGCATCATAAAGAATAAACTTTAGGTTTCAATTAGTGCCATACATTTTTATTGATAGAGTGCTATTCAAAAAGGACATTGGAATTATGATCTTAAGATGTGTTGAAACTAACCAATTTGATAAACTTCTTAGGTAGTTCTATGATATTCCTTAAGGAAGCCATTTTGTATTTAGGACCACAACTACAAAAAATATCAGAGTTGGTTACGTTTGGCCCACTTTATTTAGAGATGCACATGCATGGGTGAGGAAGTTTTCAAAATGTGTTATGTTTATAGGGAAACAAAAGCTAGTTGTTATGCCATTGAAGCCTATTAGGTTGACTAACCTTTCATACAATGGGGTTTATACTTCATTGGCATGATTAATCCTCCATTTAGTGCTAGCCATAAGTGGGTCTTGATAGCCACATACTACTTCACTAGATGGGTATAATTAGTTCCCTTGAAGGAAGCAAATACGAACTCTATACTTGAGTTCAATGCGAGCCTAGTCATCTATTTTAGAGCACCATCCACTATAATATTAGAAAATGCTTTGGTATTTAGTATCACAAATTATGTGAGTGGGATATTGTGTAGGGTATCTATCTGACATCTTCATCTAATTATTACCCATAGGGTAATGGACAAGTTGAGTCCACTAATAAGAACCTGATTTAGATCATTAAGAGAATAATGGAAGATAATCAGAGATCATGGCACACAAAGATGAAGATTGCCTTATCGACTGATATAATCACCCCAAAAAATTCCATTGGTAACTCACCTTATCTCTTAGTCTATGGAAGAGATGTAAGGCTACCAATTTCATTGGAGTTTTTAGCTTTGAAGCTTGCACACCAATTAGAGCTTCTAGAAAGTGATGTGATGGAGGTTAGAATGAATGAACTAAGAGAGTTAGAGGAAATAAGGGATGATGCCATGCATGCCATGTGGTCTAACCAAAAATAGGTTAAGATGACATATTATAGAAGAGCTTCATCAAAGACATTCCAGCAAGGTGACATAGTCCTCAAATGGTATGATGATCGTGCAAAACCAAAAAAACACTCCAAGTTTTACAGTGTTTAGAGTGGACCCTATATCATCATAGTCTAGAAGGAGAGAAATGATTTCGATCTTGCCAAATTGAATGGATAAGGCCTTCCTATCCCTATCAATGGGAGGTATATCAAGTTCTAATACTAGTCTCATATCTTTCCCCTTGTACATTAGTAGATTGGTCTTTTTTTTTCCTCCAAGTGCTTTTGCACACTACCATTTTTAGTTTTTCTTTTCATAGTTTAGGTTGTTGACTTATATTTTGTTTTTATTTTCCCTCCTCATTACTCTAGGAAGTGTTTCCAAAATTCAATCAGAGTTTATTTTTAATTAGCTTTCCATTTGAGTAAGATCGATCAAGGTCTGGGTTCCATGAATAACACGTTGATCAAGCCAATTGAGTCATCAAAATTGTTGTCCATTTTTTGCCCACATACCAAGCTTCTACCTAGTTTAAATAGATAAACAAGGTTCTAATTGATGAATGTATTAGGTGGCTTTGAAGTAGGCTCAACTTCACAAGTGAAGGGATCAAGGTAGGTTTTCATAGTGCTGAACAATTATGGAAATAGGTCCAGAAAAGAAGCCTATGTTACATCACTTTTTCAACTTTTGGCCAAGTGTGGTGTTTAGAATTCCTTCAAAATAAGTGTTTTTCAAAAATCCCAGAACAAATATACAATGCCTAATTATTTTGGGAGTTTTTTCCCACTTTATTTAGCTAAATGTGAAAATTATTCTGGGAGTTATGTTTCAGACTTTTTTTGCAAGTCTCAGGAATTATTTTAGACATTTTATCTGAAACAATTTCCTTGAAAGGTCATTCTTCAAAAAGGGTCTTTAGAAATTTTTTTGAATAATATATTTCAAAGGATTTAGTCCAAAAAAAATCTTTAGGGGCACTTGTTTAGGAAAAGTGTCCCAAACAATTTCCCCGAAGGGTACCTTTCTCAGGGAAATGGTCTAGTGCAAAAATTTCAAAGAATATGTCTCTTGGGGAAATATATCACTTCAATGTTTTCAAAGGGTATTTTGATTTTAGAAAGGGAACTTTTCAAAATTCTAAATGGTCACTTTCTTGGGAAAGTGTCCTCTACATTTTCTCCAAAGGATCTTTCTATAGTGAGGTGGACCAAGTCAAAGTTTTGAAGGGTAATTTTCCAGAGATAGAGATTCCAAAGCCATGAATACTCCTAGAAATTTCATCTATAGGAATTGTTCAAGGAATGGATAGGCAAACAAATTCCTTTACGAAAAGTGCTCCACACAAATTTTGAAGGAATTGTCCAACAAAAGGTCCAAAATAAATAGCCTTCAAAATTTTTGATTTAGATAGGTGTGTGAATGTAAAGTTTGGACCTTAGGAATTAGCCATTTGGATTTAAAAATCCTTGGACATTCATGTAGATGTCAAATTTAAGCTTCAAAAAATATCTATTGGCATTCAAAAATCATCAAAAAGGTCACTGACTAAGTGCAAGTTAAAAAAGTGTCCAAATCTTGGGTGCCCAGGTCAAATCTAATAGTGAGTGGGTAAAGATAGGATAATGGGCCCAAGTTATATCAATGGAATGCATTCAATCATGGATTCAAGATCAACGGTACATGAGCAAGTCAAAGAGTCAGTGAAACCTAAGTGTAAAGGCATGATCGATAAGTGGCACAAGCACATGAATCTAGGTCGGAGATTGATGAATCATGTTCATTCACCTCAAGTAGATCCAATGGAGTGAGATGAGTCATGGTATCAATGAATTGAGCTAGTTCTCAATGACAAATCAAATGAAGGCAAGCCCAAATGACATAAATGGAGGTTGAAAGGTTGGTTTTCAACCAAGGCAAGAAAACATGATGTAGTCAAGCTCAAAAACATTTTAGTTTAAGCTAGGAACAGATTTTTTGGGATCAAATGATGCCATTAAGACTCTATAGAGATAGAATAGGTCCTTTTGTGACCTGACATAGATCATGGTGGGCTACTAGCTGATCATATGATATATATATCTCCAAGTGGATGTATTAACTATAGGAAAACCAATATTTTAAATTGGTTTTCAATCTATAGTAAGCCTAGGTTCACATTTCAAAGTTGAGGAAAAAATATGTAATTAATGGAGGAGCATCCTGAGCCATACAGACAACCACTAAAATTAGACATGAGTATGACCTTGAATATGAAGACCTCATCTTGCAAGGAAGGATATTATATAGAGAAACTAGGAAAGATTCATTCAATAACAAGAATGTTCCCCTATAATTTGTCTTGATTTCTTACCCTCCATTAAGATAGAAAAGGATAGAGTGACATTAATATAGGAGCAAGCCCAAGGAAGATTGGGGGATGGTTGTTCTAAATGGGATAGGGCTCATTAATGATCTATTTAGTACCATTTTTTCTCTCTCCCCCTTTTTCTTCTTATAAATAGTGGCCTTGAGGTCTTGATTTGGATCCCTTGGCTAGAGATGGCGAAACTCTACCAAAATCACTTTGTAACACTCTCTTGAAGTAATATAAGACAATTTTTAGATTATAGTTGAAAGCTAAGTGTGCTTTATTAAAGTTTGATGCACAGAGTATATGTTTCTATTCATCATCTATATGTTCTTCATATACATTGCTTCAATTCTATTGGTTTCTTGTAGGTCATGTGAAGTGTTAGCTAGTGATATTCCTCTTAAAGTGTCGTAAGTCAATAGTGTCTAATATAGATCTCCCCCTTCTCATCCTTCAAGTTGAAGGTATCTTTTTAGCATTCATACAGAATACTCATGTTTGTAACCTTGTCATAGAGTCTGACTAGTCCTTGTCTTGTTTGAATTCATGAGTAGTTATAGAATTGTCCAATCAAAAAGTTGATCATTGAATATTTGGTGTATCATGACATTTATTATAGATTTACATTCTTAAATTTCTCTCCCTTTTCACCCCAATAATTTATAGGTTTTAGTGAGAATGAGTTAAGTGATGTATTTGAGAAGCTAGCTTGATTAAAAATCCTAGAGGTTTGACCTAATTATAGGTAAACCAAAGCCTAGGGTCATTCCCATATTGGGACATGTTTGAGAGTAGGAATTTAACACTTTTAATTTTAGCTAAGGTGCAATCTGAGCCCATAATAGGAAGTTCACTCAGTTTTCACACTCAGTGAGAAGGATATTTTATTAATGGATGCATTTGATCAACTACAATATTCACTCTCGATATGCGATTGAGACTAGATAATGACCATTTTAGCCTTAAAATTCCCATTTAGACGTGTCTATATAGATAATTCATTAATTGGGCTTATAAGTCAGAATATACACCCCCATTGATCAACTTTTGGATTGTTTTGAGATATTTGGCTATGAGAGAAAACTCATTGCCACATCTCACCCAGATCAAGTTAGAGATAATCCTCCTAAATTTCTTAGAGTAATCTTTTGTGAAAGTATGGGATTTGACAACTCATATCTAGCCTTCATGGTTTTCTTACAAAATGTGACCAAAGTTGGAAGAGGATCTTAACCAAAATTAGGCACTATAAGATTGGTAAACGTTGATATTTTTATTACAAAAATATCATTACACCTGATATCCTAAGGAAACCCCATTTATTTTTAGGTAAAACCCATAAATACTACATAGACCCATCATTCCCTTTTTGAATTGTAGAATTTGAAACTCTAAATTCAATTTGCACTTATGTAAATTACTCTATGGGTTCTAGATCTTGTGAAGCACCCACACCCAAGACCGATGGAACCTAAAACTCACCATGAAATTTGTACATTTACAAATGTGTGGAATGTATGGTGGACTCTGCATCCCACCCAACACCCAAGTCAGTATAATCTAGAACTTGGCATGCACTTTGTATGTTTGTAAACATGCAAAGTGCATGACGAGCTCTCGATCTTGCCAAAACATTACAACACCCTTCCACGCAATGTGGAACTCATAGATCACTTTGAACCTTCATAAAAGTGCAAATTACATGTTAGATCTCATCTTCTACTATCTATTTATACTAATAACCTTTTTTGAAATGCAAAATCCCATGAACACTTTGCATGTTTGCTAACATGCAAAGTGCTTCATGGGTTCCACCTTATACCAAACACCCTTCTGTGAAATGTGGAATCATGAGTGAAATTTGTACATTTTTAAAACATGCAAAGTTCCCCTAGAGTTATGGCTTCCATCTACCCAAGCCAATCACCCCTACAGATATAGGACCTACTCTAAGTAGCTCCTAGTTCTACCACCAATTAACATTGCCACATTTAATGCAAGGTTTTTTCATAAAAAACTAAGCAATTTAGGGATTTATTGATCATTGTTTTAATGCTAAGTGTGATTTTTTGATCTCCATCTACATGTGCCATGCCATCAGATCTTGAGCCATGTGCAAGTAAGTACCTAGCCAAGTCTTCAAATCTTAAGCTACATCATACATGGTATTCCCCTTGAAATTCTCATTGTATTTTCCACATTTTAAAATATTTATAAGATTTTCTTTCCATTTTATATGGAAGGTTTTATAAATATATTTCTATAGGTTTATCATTATTTCTTGAAAAGCATCATTTTAAAGATTTTTGTGGATGGGCATCAGTGTATTGTTGCTCAGGGCAAAAGTTACAATCATAAGATTAGGGTTTTTAGGTTTTTGTTTTAATAATTTCATTATCAAGATTTCCCCTAAGTGGTCATCATTAATCTTTGGAGTTTCCCCACCTAGTTTCATATTCAAAATCTAGGGTTTCATTGATACCATTTTCAAACCATTAAAATATTCCACAAAATTATCTAATGTCCCTGCAGACTTGGGACCCGTCTCAAACACCCTTGACCCTCATGGGGTTTACCCTTGATCAAATCACCTTTCACCCCCATGAGATTTTGATCTTTGAAGAAATTGGACCTACCCCATACACCTTCCATCTCTACAAAATTCCCACTTGCTTCTAACACCCTATACCTCCATAGAACTTTCACTTGCTTCAAGCACATCCTAGTTCTACTAGAGATTTGAATTGCTTCAAACACCTATAGATCCTGTCAGCTTTCACAGTTGGTTTCTCACAAGTAATAGATTCAATTTCCATGGCTCTTAAGGAAATCAAGTTCAAATCTAAGGTACTTTGAGCGTCTCCTAGCCTAGAGTCTAATGTTGTGGAGATAATAGATACAGATGTAGGTCATATTAACTTAGGAGAATTTTGGGCTAGGATAGGTACATAAATTAAGAATAATTGGATCCAAAGTAACTATGACTCTAGCCTTTCATTGGTTATAGCCTTCTTATTTTTAGTTTAAATCCTTGAGTTGGTCCTCATAGCGGCCCAACACTATGATCCTAATGGAAGAGAGGTCTACAATGAGAAAAGGGAAAATATTCTAAATCTAGACCCTAATTTTATTAGCTTGGTATTTTCAATTCCTAAATTTAAGAGTTACCTAGATATCACTCCACAAACATCCACATTATTTTTTCAAGATAATCAAGATGGATGTTAGAAGATAATAAAAAAATAGTGGCTCAATTCCCCTAAGCATTCTTGCACTAGGTTATCGAAGACCATGTATAGAGTTGATTTTATTGATGAAGTAAGAGACATTATCATACTATTACATAGGGTCACTAGAAATACTAATGCTAAGTGTTATCAAGAGTGGATGTACCAGTATATCTGGACCATCTGACAAAATAAACAATACATTCATTGGGCCCAGCTAATAAGTGATTCCATTCACCAGCAATTGATGGAGCTATAAATAATGCATAAGTTCTATATGACCTCCTACATTATATACATCTTTTCCAAGGGAAGGTTGTTCCCAAGCCTCAACATAGTTCCTAAAGAGATAAATAGAGTATACAATTACTACCCTGAGCTCACACTACAAACAAGTAGACAACACTTTAAGAGAGTGAATGATGCTTTCATTTGCAACATCATTATCATGTTTGATAAGGAACATGGGAGAACAAGGTTCTCAAAGGAATAAATAGATGAAATCATTAAATGGGGTTCTTACCTCATATAGTTCCCACTTTTTCTTACATCAGGGTTACTGGGATCAGTGGTTTTCCCTACACTCTTCCCCAATATGTAAGTGATAAATGGGCACTAATGAAGTTGTTCAAGCAATTCATGGAGACACACAAGCTTCTTTTTGATAGGCATAAGGCAAGGATACATTTCCTAATTTCCATTGGTTGATATACATACCAATCCCTCCTCAAGGCCAAATGTGTTGAGGTTGAGATGAGTCAAATGATATTGAAAAATTTGGAGTCTAGACCATTTTTTTATGTGTATACAAAGACTAATCATGCTTTAGTACTTGCAACATATGCTTATGTGCCATAATATGAGGATTACTAGGAATATTGTGGAGATGAAGTTGTCAGAATGAGAGATTATTCTAGAATGTCTCTTCAACAAATCAAGGACTATGATCTGGCACCTATTTCGTATGACTTGGTGGATGATGATTCTAGAGTGGACCCAATTTATTACACACAAGTTATCACATGACCCCTACCACTAGTTAAGTGGTCAACTCTAGAATCCCTTTCTCTTTTTGATAGAATAACCCACATGATTAACAGAACTATTAATTGGCTAATGAGCAAGGGAGTACAAATCAAAAGAAAACCATTGGGGCCAGAGAAAAACTTCTAAAGCTTAAAGTAGAGTGGATCACTTCATCAATAGAAGGTCTAGGAAAATCATCAAAGGAGCCAAGAAAGAAGAAAAATAAGAAAAAGACTAAGGAAAAGAAGGGAGAATAAAGTAAATATGAATAAACTACAATATAACCAATTGTTCTTTCATCAGAAGACACAACAACATCATAAGGTTCTACAGCTTTAGATCCCATAACTTTGACTCCTATTTCTATTTCTTCCCCTTCTCCTACTCATATTATCCTATATATTTCAGCACCTCTACCTCTTATTTCCATTCCCCTTGCATCTTCAATATCCACTCCACATACCATTTCATCCACTGCACCCACTATAGTAAGCCAAGCACAAATAATACAAGAGAGTTAAGTGGACACTCAAGGTTCCCCATTAGTGAAATCTCATGATTCCATTCCACCTTCCCTTCAGCCCATTTAACCTTCCCATTTCATTCCATTCCCTCTTTTTATTGTTAGTGTAGGTTTTTATTTTTCCCTATTATTTAATTACCATCTATGCACAAATATATAATTTCCCTAATTAAATAATATGGAAAAATAAAAACCTACACTAACACCCCCCCATAAGCGCAACTTAGGTGGGCAGTGTGGAAATATAAAATGGGTCCCGACAACTAGGCCTGATAAGGAGTTACAGTCTATTCCTGGAGTGCTTTGACCACCATTTATGGAGGAGTTACTTACTAGCTCTCCTATATGTATTCTTCATTATGGCCATCTCATGTTAATGGAATATTGGCTTTTCTCCAAATTGTCTATGCAATTGTCTCTTGTTTGATTTCATTTACTTTAGCATTTTGTGGTATTCACTAGCTTCGTCCTGTGCAACCACAACTTGTGCATACTCGTTATTCAGACCTTGGCGAATCCTCCAATATATATTCCACTCATAATCCCTTCCATTCCATCTCCATTAGTTTCTAGCATAACCTAATAACACTTAGCCATAGACTCAGTCATCCTGACATTGGTACCATAAGACACGCTAATTCCTAAGGTGATTACTATTACATCTTCACCTCCATTCTCTTTCCTTTCATCATAAACCTTGAATGGTCCTACCCATTTGATTGATACATTCATTGCTTTGAATTCCACCCTTCCACCTGTCCCCAAATTCACAACCCCTATGTCTATTCCACCTTTCACTCCCCTAATAGACACAACTATTCCCATTACCCCCACTTCATCCACTTCCAACGTTTCCATAATTCCTTTAGTAGAAATTGGAGCATCACAGGTACTTGAGGAAAAAATTAATTTTTAGCCTACTGATAAAATTGAACCTTCACAAGCACTTCCTAAGCAACCAATGGCATCATCTACTTTAGAATATTCTATGGTCATAATTTTGACTAGTGTAGCTACATCAACTACTGAATATTTGGTGATAATATCAAAATAGAAAGGGGCTATTGCTAATTGGCTAGCCCCATTAGTAGGATATAAAAGAAAGTAGATGATAGACCCTAACACATTAGACTTTGGTCTCTTAGAGGTCAAGAAGGAGTTCAAACCGACTTCTAGGACCCTCCCTAGAATATTCAATGATGATAAGGTAGAAAGGTATGTTGAAATTGTGGTTCCCCCAATGGATAAATCAAAATAAAATCTTATGGTGGGAGACTATCAAATTTCTCAAATCCACCTTGGATAGAAAATGAGAGGACTCAAGCATGATATACAGATTAACATCAACTCTCTCTTTCAAATAATAGATCACGATAAGGCTACTAAGGAATAACTCAAGAAGTAAGTGGAGCAACTTACAGATGCATTGAAATAACTTACATAACCCAGTGGATTATCCTAGCAACTGTAGGTAGTGTATCCAATCAGTTAGTTTGTAGATCAAGATTTTATAGATTTAGTCTAAGAGATAGATCACATAGGAAGGGATACAAAATAATGGTTAGAGTAATTAATTACTAAAGGAATAAGGTCATTACAGTAATGATGGATAACTATGAAATAATTAGGGATAAGAGGAATATACTAAAATAATAGGTCAATAAGTATGAAGAAGAGATTTATACTTTAAACTTGTATTATCCCAAATTGATAACTATAATTTCACTTGACATAGATGTCCTTGTTGATAAAAAAATATTGAATGATGAAATCAAGCATGAGGAACTCCACAGGGCTGCTCAATTTTGGATTACAGTATTAACAAAAGTTACCAATCCAAGGAGGCTCATGATAAAGTGGTTGATGTATTGTATGACATTGATGGGATGATGAACATAATGTCATGCTAAACATTAAATAATGCAAATAATCTCCTTCAGGTGGAATAAGTCCAAAATAACTTCAAAAAAATAGTTGAGAAATAATCTAAAAATGACATAGTCTTCACACTAAGTTCTATCCACCACTTTCTCAGGTATGAAAGAGCAATTGATAAGATGAGAACAAAAATACAGGTCATAAGTACTTTTAGGAAAGAATTATTTAATGTACAAGCAGATTTTGCATCCTCTCACATCTACTCTTGCAGGCTGGATCCAGAATGAATGCAAGAAATTTTTAAGGCCTTTGA
This sequence comes from Torreya grandis, assembly GCA_037957365.1. Lineage (NCBI taxonomy): Eukaryota > Viridiplantae > Streptophyta > Pinopsida > Cupressales > Taxaceae > Torreya > Torreya grandis. The sequence continues at coordinate 363,914 of JARHVA010000118.1, forward strand.
TGCATATATTGAGAAAGTGTAAGCCAAGAATGACAAAAAAGCTAAAGAAGTTCTGGGCATATATTGATATTTTCTATGATTAAATATTTTCAATGTTTTAAATGCCATTTTTAATTTCATTTTAAAAACATTGTAAGTTGTAATTGTAAATGTACATCTATCTTTTTGTAACTCTTTTGAGAAAGAGAAAACATAGTTTTACACTTTATATTTTGACAAGTATGAATTATTAAAAGTACAAAAGCATGAAGTGTAAATTACAAGTTTCATTTTGACAAGTGGCAAGACTTAAAGTTGTAAAAGTCTCACTTGAATTTTGCATGAATAGTGACTTAGAGTTATCTTTTATTTTAGAACTCAAAGTTTTATTTTGGGTGCCTCTTTTTGCACGAAGAGATTTTTTTAGCTAACTAAAGATGAAGAAACATTATATGGATATCTTCCATGCCATATCATTCCATGCTAATCCATTCCACCTCAAGGATCACACCCAACCCTTGAATGTCACTTTTCAACTGTTTCACGAATCTAGGATGCCAAAAATAAAAGAACTCACCTCTTTTACATGAGGGTTTTAGATCTGCATGATTTTCTTACTAACTATTCTATTTTAGACAACTACATCTCATTTATGAGATATTTTTTATATAAAAATGGGCAAACGCCATGACCCAATCTATCTTTTTACTACTAGTCATAGTTTTTTGCATTTTGGAATGTATTTACTACAAGTTATAACCTTTGGAGTGAAATAAATTGATGGATTTGCCTTTCTTGTTTTTGAGAGATTTCTGTGTAAGCAAGTTGTTTAAGTATTTGTGGAAGCCTTATCCTTTATTTTTAGTCACAATAAATTTGTTTGTGGTATTTTTACCTTCATAAAAATATTGTTTGATATAAATAAAGATTTTTTTCCCTTTTGAAAAAAATAGCTAAATATTGCCTCTAATTTATCATTTGTATAAGTTTGTGCTTAAAAAAATTCAACATATTTTTACACTCTATTGTGTTTTTCAAGCAAGCATTGAAATCCACTAAAATATTTTATGAATTTACCATTTTTAGTTTCCATAAATTTTAACTCTTTTCCAAGTCAAAACCCTAGTTAGGATCAAAAGCACTAAAGAGCAATTTTTTTAAAACACTGGTATATAATTAGTTGCATTATTTTAACCTCAAATTGCCAAGGTCCCATGACTTTGGAGGTTTTTCCATTGTATCATTATGCAATTTCACAATAAGCTACAAGATCAAGATAGGTGCAATCCTATGTGATAATAATTTTTAGCATGCCCGATGGGACCCAAAGGTTACAAAGAGATTAGTGTTATTATCAACAAGTGTTGTACGAGTTTATTACAAATATCAAAGCACCTAGTGACTCCAGTAGCTTATGAATTTGAATTTTTAAGGTTCACGTATGCCAAGCTGACCAATGAGATCATGTACTAATGGTAAGAGGGCTGATTTTTTATAATTGTCATTTCTATTTAAAAAGAGATCCAAAGTAGTCACCCCTCAGCCTAAGGTATTTCTTATAATTATTTTCCCATCTCCTATGGTAACTCCTATTAGTTTCATATCTCCAATAATGGCTAGAAATTTGAATTTCATAGCTTTCAATGAAGGAAACCCACTCCAATTAGCCCAACTTGATGATATACCTACCTTAGTGTAGACACCTAAAAACGTACCCTTGAATGTTTTCAGTATCACATCACCTTGGACCTATTCTTGACCATTAGTTAACTACCTAGCTAATTAGCTCACCCTTTAAACCTAGCCACCAAACATTTTAATGTGCTCTCCTTGACTCCTTTTAACCCTTTTTTCACCAAGGGATTGACCGTCAATGATCACCCTAACCGTCTATAGTTACCCTAACCATCGATGGTTAGGTCTCCACACTTACAACACAAAAATCATCTAGCTGTGGATGAGCTTGCACGAGCAAAATAAAAACTTTCTCATGTACATCTCATAACTTTATTTCTTCTAAAATGGACATATTTATCCTCCCAACTTATCAAATTTCCCTCCACACTTAGCAAGTTTTTTATATAAATGGAGGGCTCTTGGGAGAGTTATGCATCTCAAATTCACATATCCAAACTCTCTCATTTACTTTATAGGCATTCAGTAACATGAAGCTCTATTCATGTGATTCTCAATCTAAAGTACCATTATGCTACCCACATCCATGTAGGGATCCAACCATTCAAGTCTTCAAAGCAAAGGTACTTTACTTTGTTTTCTCAACTTTGTTTTATCATTTGTTGCTTATTAGTAGTGTTTTCTTTGTTAAACACCCTCTATGCCCTTTTCCCCTACCTACACTACCCATATGACCCTTTTTTCCCCTTAGCTACCTATTTGTAACTCACCTTCACTCCCCAACAAGTTATTGATAGGTAATTTCCAATGGTTGCCATAACTATCGATGGTTATAACAATTGTTGCCAATCACCCAACCATCGATGGTCAGGATGACTGTTTATGGTCACCCTGATTGCTAACGGTCACTATCATTCCAAAATTATAGATTGTTATTTTATCCCCCTTTTACCTTTCCAGACTTCTTTCCACCCTCTGACCTATACCTAAACTATTTTTTGATTTTCTTGGACCTGACCTTAATCTATTTATTACACATAGATGACCTTACCAAGACTTGCACATGAGATTGATAGCATTTTTGACCTTCCTATTGTCTCACAACCTCTATTTACCAATCAAAATGATTTTGCCTTTAAGCTATCCCTTTTCACTATGGTTTTCACACCCAACCTAGAGGACGTAGAAGAACAGTTAGCTATAATCTAGGAGGATATTAATGAAGTTACTACATTTTAGAATCATTATTTTGATAATATCAATCCTACTTTAAATTATATCTCTATTATATTATTCATCGTTATCATTTCCATATATACCATTTGTAATTTCTCTTTTATCAATAAACTTGAATGTTAAACAAGGGCTGACATACATTTAAGGAAGCACATTCCTTTCTTAGGACTGGTTTCTCACCAGGCAATCCCTTACCTTTCTATTAACATATTTTTCATGAGTTCATGTGATTTGCAGATCATTCTTCCCTCACCAAAGAAGACTTCCCACTTCATTTAAATATCAATGTGCACACTTTCTACCTGGTACCCCTACACACCCCTTTTCTTGTTGTTTTCCTCTTCTTTCAAGAAAAAAAGAATTAGAGTAAGAAATTGAGTGAAACACTTAGAATTGAAAAGCCTACCATATTTTACCAGTGAAACCTCTACCATTGCTATAGAGCATATACAAGATATTACTAACCTCTGGTCAATCCATAACATGGTGCAAGATAATGTTTTGATCAAACTTTTAGTCTCCTCTTTCAAAGGTAAAGCTCTACAATGGTATATAGGTCTTGCTCCTACTTTGATTTGAGTTTGGGATAAGTTAGGTTCCACACTAAGTAACCAATTTGAAGACAAGAGTGACCACCTTTCCTTGGTTAAATAGTTAACTGTTATTCAAAGAGCTCCTCATGAGTATACGACTGACTTTAATTACCATTTTTAGAAGGCCTAGAATAGAATCCTAGTTTTGGTTAAATCCACTACAAATAATGATTTCTTATATTACTTGAGAGCCCTTAATAGTGATATAAATGTAATGATTCAATAAATGGGTGGTACAAAAATTCCTACAACTTATGAAATTGTAATAAGGACAAAAAATTACTTAATCCAAGCTAGGAAAATAGCTCTAAGGTTACCAGTGCCTCTATTTCTAGAGATAGCTCCTACTCCACCACTTACAATTGCTCCAATTCCCACCACAAGTAAAGCACTAGCTTTGACTCCTACACCTATGGATGATCTATATGAAGTTAAATCATTACTCAAGAGTTTAATGAGTTGGTAGCAATGAAGAGTCAACAAGCCCAAAACTACAAGCCTTTTGAGTAGGCTAACCCCGCATACCAAGGGAATAGGCAGCCATATTAACATAACACATAATAGAAATCTCATAATCCATATCCAAGGCCTCCAAATACCTATTCTCTACTAGTATTAAGGGATTTTAAAGCTATGGTGCTTGTTAAAAATAATTTGGCTCAAGAATATAAGTGGTGTTATCCTTGCAATCAACCACATAACCCAAACACTTGTCCTAATGGTGTGATTAGTTAAGCCTTGATGGTATAAGGCATAGAAATTATGTAAGGACAACAAGAAGAATCTACTTCCCAATGAGTAAACACATAAGAACCTACTCAAGGTGAATCAACTCTCCTAAACAAGTAAAAGGATGACTTCATTGGCGTAACTCAAGATAAAGCATTTTTCAATGGTAGAGGACCTATAGCAGCTAATATGCATTCCAAGAAAAGAGTAATAGAATTTGATCATCCCTCTCAGGTGGAATAAGCCACAACTTCTAAAGTTGCAATAGAACTGATAAAGAGCAATATAATTCAAAGGCTACCCTTTGTACCTATAAGCCAGCCTAAAGTAAGAATATCGATCCCAAATCTTATGAAAGAGGATGTCATTCCCATAAAAGCATAGGCAAAATTTGGTAATATCCTTTTTAATATAGTTGATCAAATGAAGAAAACAAATTTTAATGTCACTATGTGGGAAGCCCTATCTATACCTACACAAATGGACTTGCTGCAAGAGGCTTTAAAGAATTTATACATATCAGACAAAGTTCCAACCAAGGGACCTACAACTATAACTAATTTTTGTCAACTACAAGCTGACACTATAATTGGAAAAAATGGTAAGCCTAACCCCTTCTATCTTTCACTCATAATAAGGAAGCATCTGATTCACAATTGTATGGTAGACTTTGAGACTAGTAGTTTAGTAATTCCCAAGAAAATAACCGATGCTCTCAGAATAAAATATATGTCCATCAATAAAGGAGTAGTGCAATTGAATGGGACTCATATTCAAATATTAAGAACAATAAAAGGACTAAACCTCACTATTCATCCTTACCTAAGCCTATCAATTTCTCAAGAAATTTTAGTCATAGATCTTCCCCCTTACTTTGCCATTTGTCTTTCATGAGATTTCACTAAAAATATGGGAGGATATATATCTGTAGATTGGTCTCACATGTTACTTATAATGAGATGTGGAGCTAGAATAACAATAAGAGCTAAACTAATATCAAAATATCATATAGAGCCATAATATGCTATCCATCCCATAGAAATGAATTATATATTATAAGATCAAGAGGAAGAAATGGATCATGGGGATGTAACACCCATAGAAGAGATTCCATACACTCATTTAGATGAATGGGATCAACCTTTTAATTTGATCCTTATGATTATATATAGAAAACAAGGTTAGGGACATATTACATTCATGATAAAGATGTAATTATCCCAAATTTAGTCAAACCAACTGAAGATCTTCAAGGGATGTGTCAATTATTTTTTGATGGATCAAGACATAGAAATAGTACAGGTGCAGGAATTGTATTGATCTCCCCATAGAAGGAGATCTACTTCTATTGATTCGAACTTTAATTCAACTATACCAATAATGTAGAGGAATACAAAGCCTTGATTTGAGGCCTCCAATTGGCCAAAGATAGAGTAATCAAGCTTTTATAGATATTTGGTGATAGTGAGCTCATTATTCACCAAGTTAGATAAAAAATGTAACCAAAAACAATTTTCTAAGGTTTTACAAGCATAGTATTTTGGATCTATTAGAAGACTTCACTTCCTTGAATCTTTGAGCAATACCAAGGGAGCATAATAAAGATGCTAACCACATGACCTAGATGGGGTTCTAGTATAACCTACCAGTAGAAATAAAGAAGAATAATAGCTAGCATGTGAGGCTGATAATACAACCATATATCCCTAATAGTGCAACTAATTGGAAAGTTTTTGAAAGTGATGAGCAAATTATCAATTTTCTAACAGAGGAGGCTAAGTTTTCAATTAGTAACTAGTCAAGACTGCAGGACCAATATGGAGATCAGATTATTCAATTGGAGACTAACAAGTTACCTATGGGTATCATCACACTAGAAAATATCTTCAATTCTGATGATTAACTAAAGGGTGAGAAAAATAATATCTTGGTGAGTGAAGAAGATTGTGAGCCAGTCATCATCTCAAAAGGTAAGTCTCTCAAGATAGGGAATATATGTAATGACTTTGAAAAACAAGATTATGTTCATTTATGTTAAGAGTTTGATGATAAATTTGCTTGGAGTTATCATGATCTAAGAGGATTTGATCCAAAATTAGCTTAACACACTATAAAATTGGATCCAAATACAAAACCTATCAGACAGAAATAGAGACCTATCAATTTGAAGATTGAACCCTTGATGAAAAGTGGGCTCTCTAAACTAATATAGGTTAATATAATATTTCCTATTAAACATTCATCTTAGGTAGCAAATTTGGTCCCTATTAGAAATAAAAATGGTGAAATTCAAGTGTGTGTGGACTTTAGAGACCTGAACAAAACATCATTGAAATATCATTATCCTCTTCCCCCTATGCAATAAATTCTACAAAAAGTATCAAGATCTTAGAGGTTCTTCCTTCTAGATGGTTATTCAAGTTATAACCAAATCTTAGTGTAGGAATCATACCAATTTAAAACTACCTTCACCACCAAATGGGGCATGTACATATATAAGAAGATGCTATTTGGTCTGAAAAATGTAGGGGCAAATTTTTAGAGAGCCATGGATATGACATTCAAAGGCCTGATAAATGAAATAATTCTAGTATATCTAGATGATATAACAATCTATTGAAAGCATGCTGATGCACATCTAGACCACCTGAGGGAGATTTTTGAATGGTGTAGGGAATTTGGGGTTTCCTTTAACCTAAAGAAGTGCATACTTTTAGTACTTGAGGGGAATTTATTGGGACATATAGTGTCAAAAAAGGGTCTTGCAATAGACCCTAAAAGAGTTAGATCCATATCAGCATTAGAACTACCAAGCCATAAGAAAGAGATATGAAGCTTTCTTTATAAGATCAACTTTGTAAGAAGATTCATACTGAATTTCACCTCTATGGAAAAATCCATTATTTCAATGCTAAATAAGGGATCCCCTTTCAATAGGACTCAGGAGGAAAAGGACAACTTTGAGGCCATAAAATAGGCTATTTCCCAAGATCCTACCCTAGTTAACCCAAACTATGAGAAAGACTTTATTCTCTAAGCATTTGGAATGGAGGGAAGCATCTCAACCATTGACTTAGCATAATTAGGAAGATTTGGAACAACCAATATGATTTTTTAGCCAATCTTTACAAGATTATGAAGATAATTATAATTTTTTGGAGAAGCAGGTATATGTGGTAATCAAAGATCTCAAGAATTTTAGACATATGCTCTCAAATAATAAAATACATCTAAGGTGAGTCACCAAAGAGTCAAAGAGTTCCTACTGAGTAGGGAGATAAATAAAAAAAGAGTAGGATGGATTACAAAGGTCATGGAATATGATGTGGATATCAAGATCACCAAACTCATAAGAGGAAAAGCATTATGTGAATAACTGGCTTCTGACATCAAGACTACTGAAGTTGTATTTGATACAGTGTATGCTCAAAATATGCCTTAGTCAGATAATTCACCTCTGTTCAACAACTAGATTCATGACATGACTAATTTTTTTCAAATTGGGGAATACCCCTATGACTTTCAGTAGTAATAAAAGGTATTTTTGACTTCAATATATTCCATATGTCCTAGTTGATGGAATACTATTTAAAAAAGATTTGAATGGAGTTATGTTGAGATGTATCGAGTATGACCAAGTCCCTAGGGTACTCCAAGAATTCCATGATGGCCCATTAGGAGGCCATTTTTACATAATAACCATGACCATCAAGATAATGAGAGGATGTTATTATTGTCTTGAGTTATTCAAAGATGCCTACCAATGGGTAAGGAACTTTGAAAAGTGTGCTTACTTCACCAAAAAATAAAGGTTATGAGCCCTTCATATTATACTAATTCAAGAAGATCATCCATTCACTCAATGGGGATTGGATTTTATAGACATGATCAATACACCATCAAGCATAAGACACAAATGGGTTCTCACTGCAATAGATTATTTTACATGATGGATTGAAGTAGTTACATTAGAAGATGATATGGAGGCTTTAATTTTGGATTATGGATTGCATAGTGTCAAGGTTGGTGTACCCCATACCATTATCTTTGATAACGTTAAAGCTTTTATGGGCACACGAGTCAATGAATGGGTTAGCAAGCATAATTTGTATCTAATCACTTTCTCTAATTATTATCCTCAGGGTAATGGCTTGGATGCGTCAAAAAATAAGAACCTTGTCGAAATCATCAAAATAACTATGGAGGATAACAAGAGGACATGGTATATGAAACTAAAATCAACACTATGAGATGATAAAATCACACTAAAAAGATCCATTGGTAATTCACCTTTCTTGCTAGTATTAACCTGGCTCTAATACCACTTGTTGGGGATCAACCAACAATAGATTACACTTGTGAAAGCAATAAATGTAGAATTAAATCAGATAGACAAGTAACTGAATGAGATAATAGCAAGAACAAGAGATACAAGAAACCACCCTGAAAACTTGTATTAACAAACTCTTTACAAAAGGAATACAATTGAAGAAAGTTCTTTCTTCCACACCTCTCCTAGATGTATAGATCTCTCACTAGATCTCTATTCCTCAAGAGCTCTCTCTCTCAAGAACAATCAACTCCAACAAACCTGGATTGATTCAATTCTATACTGTTCTTCACATACAATGAATTACTGCAATAATTCACCCAATAACTACAATAAGCTAGGAAGATCTAATTCTACATATAGAATTAGGAGACTTGAGCATGCACTTACAACAAACAGTTAAGCCACTTGAACAAGGGATCTAAAAATAAAATTACTAATAATAGAGATGCGAGCTTAAGACTACAACTTAAACTCATCATGCAAACACTCGCTTCTGTCCTCGAAAATAGCTTTCTGGCCACACAGGTAACCGACGTTGGTTCCTGCTTCTTGCCTGTGACCGCCACCGGCTGACCTACTGCCGACGTCGGCGCCTCTGCAACTGCACCTTACCGACGTCGATCGCTCCTGACCGACGCCGGTGTCTGTGTAGACCCGAAACTGATAATGTATGCTCCTTGGTGAAGCTTTTAGCTCCACACCCTAACATAATTTGTATCTAATTACTTTCTCTAATTATTATCCTCAGGGTAATGGCTTGGATGCGTCAAAAAATAAGAACCTTATCAAAATCATCAAAATAACTATGGAGGATAACTAGAGGACATGGTATATGAAACTAAAATCAACACTATGAGATGATAGAATCACACTAAAAAGATCCATTGGTAATTCACCTTTCTTGCTAGTATATGTAAGAGAAGTATGAGTACCACTATCAATTGAGCTACCATCCTTAGAGCTCAACCACCAATTAGAATGAATTAATAATGATGAAATGATAGTAAGGCTAGATGAACTGATGGATCTTGAAGAAATCAGGAATCAATCAATGAAAGTATTGGAAGCAAATAAGGCACAAACTAAAAAGACTTTAGATAAAAAGTAATATAGAAGGATATTTAATGAGGAGACTTTATTTTCAAATGGGATGTAGACAAAGCTAAACTAGAAAATCATACCAAATTTGATGCAATATGAAGTGGCTTATACATTATCACTTAGTGCAAATGAGCTAATGCATTTCATCTCTCCAAGCTCGATGGATAAGAACTGTCTATCCTAGTCAATGGGATATACCTTAAAACTTACTTTTGAGGAAGGAACTCAGCCCAAAGTTTTAGATTTTGTATATAGTAGAGTTAATGGTGTTCTCCAATAAGTGCTTATGCACAAGTCAAATCATTAGGAGTTTTATTTCTTAGGTTGTGTTATTTTTTCCCTATTTTGTTTATTTTTATTCATGTTTTGTTTGTGTCTCAGAAAGTCTTAGTTTTTTCTTCTCTAGGTTAGAGTTTGTTAGAATCAAGGTTGACTCCATGCCCAATGTTTTAGAAGGCTACTAGATTGAAAATGATTAGCAGGCAATCATATTGTATAGGTCACCAAAAAGGTTGATATTTTTGTTCCAAAAATATCATTACACCTAATATCCTAAGGAGCCCCACTTTATTTTTTGGTAGAACCCATAAAAACTAAATAGACCCATCGTTCCCTTTTTGAGCTATGAAATGTAGAACTCTAAATGCAATTTTCACTTGTGTAAATTGCTCCACAAGTTTTAGATCCCATGAATTATCCACACTCAATACCGATGGAACCTGAAACTTGTCATGCACTTTGCATGTTTGTAAATGTGTAGAATGTATGGCAGGATCTACATCCCACCCAACACCCAAGCCAACAAAATATAGAACTTGGCATGCACTTTGCATGTTTACAAATGTAAAAGTACACAATGGGTTTCATATACCCCAAAAAAATACAACACCCTTCCATGAAATGTGGAACTCATGGAGCACTTTGCACCTTCATAAACATGTAAAGTGCATGTCAGGTCCCATCTTCCACCAACTACTTCTGCTAATACCCTTCCATGGAATGTGGAACCCCATGAACACTTTGCATGTTTGCTAACGTGAAAAATGTTTCATGGGTTCCACCTTCTGTAAAACACCCTTTCATGGAATGTGTAACCCTGAGTACACCTTGCATGTTTGAAAAACATGTAAAGTGCCTCCAGAGTTCTACCTTCTATTGAACCAAGCTAGTCACCCTCTGTGAACATAGGACCTACTCCAAGTAGCTCCTAATTCTACCACCAACCACCATTGTCACATTTAATGCAAGGTTTTTTCATAAAAACTAAGTTATTTAGGGATTTGTTGATCATTATTTTAATTTTAAGTGCAATTTTTGGAGTTTTAACTACCTATGCCATGCCATCAGATCTTGATCCATGTGTAAACAAGTACCTAGCTAAGTTTGCAACTCTTAAGCTACATCATACATGATATTCTCACTGTATTTTCAACATTTTAAAATGTTTTCAATATTTTATTTCCATTTTCTATAGAAGGTTTTCGAAATATATTTCCATAGAGTTATCATTATTTCTTGAAAAACATCATTTTAGGTTTTTCTATGGATAGGTGTCGGTGCATTATTTCTTAGGATAAAAGTTACAATTATGAGATTACAATTTCTGGGGTTTTGTTTCAAGAATTTCATTGTCAGGATCTCCCCTAAGTGGTTATTATTAAGCCTTGGAGTTTCCCCTCCTATTTTTGTAGTCAAAATCTAGTGTTTCATTGATACCATTTTCAAACCATTAGAATATTCCACAATATTCTCCAACGTCCCTATGGACTTGGGACCTATCTCAAACACCCTATATCCCCATGGGGTTTACCCTTGATCAAAGAACCTTTCACCCCCATGAGCTTTTTGTCTTTGTAGAAAGTGGACCTGCCCCATACACCTTCCATCTCAGTGGAATTTCCACTGGTTTGCAATACCCAATACCTCCACAAAACTTTCACCCACTTCAAGTACCTCCCAATTCTGCCAGAGATTTGAACTACTCAAAACACCTATAGATCCTACTAGCTTTCACATTTAGTTTTTCACAAGTAATAGCTTCAGTTTACATGCCTCCTAAGGAAATGAAGTTCAAATCCAAGGGCCCTGGAGTGACTCCCATCCTAGAGTCTAATGTTGCGTAGATAACAGATACAAACTTAGATCATATTAGCTTAGGAGATTTTTAGGCTAGGATAGGTACATAATTTATGAATGACTAGATCCAGAGTATCTATGACTATGGCCTTCCACAAGCTATAATTTTCCCATTTTTAGTTTAAAGCCCTGATTTGGTCCTCACAATGTCCCAACATTATGATCCTGATAAAAGAGAGGTCTACAACAAGAAAGGGGAAAAGATTCTAAATCTAGACCTTGATTTTAATATCTCAATATTTTCAATTCTTGAATTTGAGAGTTACCTAGGTATAAATCCACAGACATCCACATAATTTTGAAGATAATCAAAATGGATGTCACAATATAATCAATAAATAGTGGCTCAAGTCCCCTAAGCAATCCTCCACCAGGTTACATAAGACCATGTATAAAACTAATTTTATTGATGAAGTAGGAGGCATTATCATACTATTGCATAGGGTCACTAGCAATCTTGATGCTAAGTGTTATCAAGATTGGATGTATCAATACATTTGAACCATCTGATCAAACGAACAATACAATCATTAGGCCCAGTTAATAAGTGATTCCATTCACCAATAATTGATGGAGGTGCAAACAACATGCAAGTTCTATATGACCTCCAACATTGTATACATCTTGGGCAAGGAAAGGTTGTTCCCAGGCCTCAACACAGTTCCTGAAGAGATAAATAGAGTATATAACTACTACCCTAATCTCACACTACAGGCTAGTAGATAGCACTTTAGGAGAGTGAATGATGCTTTCATATAGAACATCATTATCATGTTTTATAAGGAACATGAGAGAATAAGGTTCTCAAAGGCAACAATAGATGAAATTAGTAAATGGGGTTCTTACTTCATATAATTGCCCACCTTTTCTTACATCAAGGCTGTCAGGTTTAGTGGTTGTCCCTACACTCTTCCCCAATATGTGAGTGATAAATGGGTGCTAATGGAGTTGGTCATGCAGCTCATGGAGACACACAAGATTCTTTCTAATAGGCATAAGTTAGGGATACATTTCCCAAATTTCATTGGTTGTACACATGCCAATCCCTCCTCAAGGTGAAACGTGTTGAGGTCAAGATGGGTCAAATGACATTGAAAACTTTAGAGTCTAGACCCTTTTTTGACATGTATGACAAGATTACTAGTGAATTGGCACTCATAACATATGCTCATGTGTCATACTATGAGGATTACTTAGAAGATTATGGAGATGAAGAACTTGTCAAAATGAGAGATTATTTCAAAATGTCTCTTCAACAAATAAAAGACTATGATCTGGCACCAGTTCTAGATGACATGATGGATGATGAATCTAGAGTGGACCTAATTTATTACATACACATTATCACATGAACCCTACCACTAATTAAGTGGTCATCTCCAGAATCCCTTTCTCTTTTTGATAGAATAGCCCACGTGATTAATAGAACTATCAATTGGTTGAGAAGCAAGGAAGTACAGGTCACAAGAGAGAACATTGGGGTCAGAGAAAAGCTTCTAAATCTTAATGTAGAGGGGATCACTTCATCAATAAAATTTCTAGGAGAATCATCAGAGGAGATGAGAAATAAGAAAAAGACTAAGGAAAATAAGGGAGAATCAAGCAAAGAGAAAGACGCTATAGAATAACCAATTAATCTTTCATCTAAAGAAACAACAATAGCAACACAAGGTTCTACAGCATTAGATCCCATAGATTTGATTCCCATTTCTATTACTTCCCCTTCTCCTACTCACATTGTCCCATATGTTTTAGCACCTCTACCTCCTGTTTCCATTCCCCTTGCATCTTCCATATCCACTCCACCTCCCATTTCATCTACCACACCCACTATAGTAAGCCAAGAATAACCAATACAAGAGAGTCATGTAGACACTTAGGGTTCCCCATCAGTGAAATCTCAAGATTCTACTCCACCTTCCCTTCCTCCCATTTCACCTTTCCCTTTCATTCCATTCCCTCTTTCTATTGCACTCATAATCCCTTCCATTCCATCTCCATTATTTTCTTACACTACCCAACAATACTTAGTTGTGGACTTAATCATCCTAACTTTGGTCCCACAAGCCACCCTAATTCTTGAGGTGAGTATTGTTCCACCTTCATGTCCATTCTCTTTCCTTTCATCATCAACCTTGAGTGGTCCTACCCATTTGATTGATACATTCAATGCTTTGGATTCCACCCTTCCACCTATCCCTAAATTCACAACCCTTGTGTCTATTCCACCTTTCACTCCCCTAATAGACACAATTTTTCCCATTAACTCCACTTCATCTACTTCCAATGTTTCCATAATTACTTTAGTAGAAATTGGAGAAGTAAAAGTACTTTATGAAAACTTTGATCTATAGCTTGCTGATAAAAGTGAACCTTCACAAGCACTTCGCGAGGAACCAATGGCAACATCTACTTCATAATCTTATGTGGTCATAATTTTTGCTAGTGCAACTACTTTAGCTGTTGATTCTTTGGTGACCATATCAAAATAGCAAGGGGATATTATTAATTGGCTAGCCCAATTAGTAAGAAATAAAAGAAAACAAATGATAGACCCAAACACATTGGACTTTGGTGTCTCAGAGGTCAAGAAGAAGTCCAAACCAACTCGCAAGACCCTCTCTAGAATATTCAATGATGATAAGGGAGAAAGGTATGTTAAAATTATAGTTGCCCCACCAGACAAATCAAAAAAAAATCTTGTGGTGGGAGACTATCAGATTTTTCAGATCCACCTTGGATGGAAAATGAGAAAAAGACTCAAACGTGATGTACAGACTGGCATCAACTCTCTCTTTCATAGAATAGATCATGACAAGACCACCAAGGATGAACTCAAGAAGCAAGTTGATCCATAAATCGGATAAATAGTTTCTAAAAATGGATATTGAAAATCTCAAATCCTTAATTAAAATATAATATGGGTGCGAAATTATAGGAATGAATGAAAGTAATCAGAGAACTTAAAAAACTCATTTCCTACTTTTAAAATTCTTGATTCGTGTCTTTATCTCTTTCCATTTTTTTAGTTCTAGTGTTCAATTATTCATTTGCAACTAAATTAAATAAACTGAAACTCAGAACAAATCGTAAGGAAAATGACACCAATTTGATAATGAAGTTCACCCATTTGGGTTACCTCTTTAGGTTCGTAATCATGAACCAATCCATTAAAAGGATGTAAGTATTAAAATTTTACAACTTACATCAAGAAAGGATTTTGGAATCTATAAATAATGTTGTAATCTAACTATGTGAAGACTCTGACTCATTCTTCAAACATCTTCTTTTGTTAGCAGTATCTGTATCTCATCTCCATGAATATGGGCATTGGATTATCCATTAAGAGTATATGATAAAAACTTTTAAATGGGCCTCATAATCATTAGGAGTGTCTCTGGGTTTTATAGATCTAAAAGTCCATGAAAATAAACCTGCAATGTAGACGTACCATTATCCTCATTGGCCAAAGACCTTACAAATATAGAGGCATCAAAATAGTACAATATCAGGGCTATGTGTGTATATACAAATTGTGTGTTTTTAATATACAATCACGCATTAATCATCTCCCATTATGGCCAAAAGGCATTTCAAATATAGGATAAAAACATCCATGGCTCGATTCTCTATATTTGTTCAAATAGATAGTCATTGGATCACATGCCTCATCAACTAGGATGCATAATCACCAAACAGCTCAGTCTGTGTTCCTGCAAAGATATACACAGTTATATTATGGCCAATGGCTTTGCTAAATAGAAGACATTATCAAAACTAGGCTCGGTCTCTCTCCCAATCCATCTTGGGATACATTCTTGTAAGTATATGTTATTCGCCATGGGCCAAAGGCCTTTAAAAAATAGGCGATCTCTCTAACATAACATTCAACCACGCAAATACTCATCTCCCTCTTCCATTTCGGGTTTGGCTTTGTCAAATATAGAAAATGCATTACTGCCTCAAGTTTGTGTATATAAATCCCCCTCACTCCTGGCCTAAAGGCCTTCCACAATAAACGTGTTCCCATTGATATAGCTATATGCCATGGATTCAAAAGGGCTATACGAAATGGATGCTTCACCTCACCTCATTCAGAACTATGCAAATAGAATAGGCCATCCCACCATAGCCCAATGTCTTTATGAATTGGACGTATCCTCTATCTGGGACTGTTTGCTTTCGTGACTCATGTCTTCAACATACAGTCATGCCTAAAAAGGCTCAGGTCTGCATATCAAAAAAACTCTGCCTTCTATTATCGGATCGACTCTCCAAATACGTAGTCACCTACCCCATTAGGGCTGGTATTTACAAGGATACAAATGTACGTTGTATGAAATAGATGCCTTCAACCTATAGCTTTCGCCGTAGCCTCACCTTTCGGGAACTGGGTCTCTGCTAATAGACCATATCCCCCATTGGGACTGTTCAAAAGCCTTTTCGGATAACTGAAGACGTTCTCCCTTTTCATACTTGTACAAAAATGAAAGCTATATTCGTCATGCTCATTCCAACAGCTACTGCAAATGCGAATCGAATCTGTTCCAAATCTTCCATCACCAACTGATTCCCAATAACTTGTATTTTCCACGAACCCTCTAAATCAAGATTGTGGCTTAATAGTTGGGCCTTAAAGTTTTGCTCCTTGAGGTCATGGGTTTGACCCCTTAAAACAAAGCATGCATTTTTTTTAAGGGATAAATCCCATATTCAATGGAGTAAAAGGTTATAACGCCTTTAAATAGGCTTTGTTAAGACTGTTTAAAGTTTGGCTTTGGCCACGTCTCATTCACCATTTTGCTCGGCTTGGTGTAGAAGATTTGAGCCAACTAAGAGCTAGTTATATTTGGTTGGACTTGACTCAAGCTTGGTCATGACGAGTTGGCACTTGAGCTACAAGCTAGAACTCAAGCTTGATTTTGAGCTCAATCTTGGGTTTACCATCTGTCAAACTCACCACGTCAAGTTGGATCTAGAGTTGTATACTTAGAACTTGGCATAATATGAGTGATTTGGAAAATTTGAAGGTCATGGTGGTAGGCCATGTGGTCCTCTCAAAAAATGCCCCTTAAAATGCTTTTCCACCTTTTTTTTTAACTTGTTGACACAAAACTTCAACAAATGATATTTAGAGCATACGATATCCAATTCACATGTTCGAATAGGCATTGGAAATCTATCAGAGGGCTCTTTCATACTGAAGTAGTTTAGGGAGACCTTGAAAACAATGAAGGATGATAAATCCTCCAAATTAAACCTTCCCACAAAGAGGCTTTTGGCCTCCAAGAGTCACAATAGTCCAATTGACCCAAAAAGATCTCTGTAATAAAACTCTATTTGTAAAACATCAGTGAAATAAGACGTTATAAAACTTCCCTACAAGAAGTTAACTATCCAACTGAAACTGTAACCGATTTACGGAGAGTAAAATAAACTCTGTACCCATTATGAGAAAATGACTTGTCACTCTAAATAGTCATAACATTTGACAGATTCTCATAACCCCTGCACTACATACAGGGTAAGGTGTTCTCCTTATTATCAATATTACATAAGGGAAATTAAAATGTGTTGCATACCACTATAGGACTTGAATAAATTGCACACATGTATACTTACATTTTTACAAACATTTCCCATCTATGGGTCTTTGAAAGTACATCACTATGACATGAATGCCAAACATACATGTGAATGTACAAAAAATTTGTAATACAAATATTACCCAAGATATAGTGGGACTTAAACATGTTTGATGTCAAGTATAAAAATGTGCAATGAATTTGTCTATCCTAAGGTTATAACTGCATAATTCACAAATAAGAGATTCTTTAAAAATTCACAAATTCTTAAGTAACTATAAGAAAAATATCATATAAAGGTGAGGGGAAAACCAAGAATTTTAAACCTATCTTGAGGTTTCCTTCACCATCTGACTGTTCTTTAATTCATACCTCCAAAACTCATCCAACTAAGTTAGTTTCCAAAATCTCATCAT
The DNA here is from genome assembly GCA_037957365.1 of Torreya grandis. Classification (NCBI taxonomy): domain Eukaryota; kingdom Viridiplantae; phylum Streptophyta; class Pinopsida; order Cupressales; family Taxaceae; genus Torreya; species Torreya grandis. Next base: position 381,657 of record JARHVA010000118.1, read on the forward strand.
AATGAAAAACTGAAATAGGAGATAGTAATAACATCCTTCCAAACACAAGTTTGTCAAAAATTCCTTCCCTGGATCCAATAGTTAATAATTTCTCTAAAATAGTGTTTGAAATGAAAAATGAGCATACTATTCAATATATAGTTATGATTTATCAAAACTATTCAAGTAAAACATTTGATCAAAAAGGGTTGTTCCCTATTCATGGTTTCAATATCTAAATTGAAGGTGGTTTCATCTTATCAACTCTATCTTAATAAGAGTTAGATGATCTATGTTCATTTTCAAAAGGCTTTCAGAAAAAAATCCAAATAAAGATATATTTTACTTCTAAGGTAACCTTACACAAAGGATTCAAGCCAAAACTATGCATACATAGTTACATTGAAAATAATTTATACCTATGAAGAAACTCTGAAGTGCACCTGTTGAGTACTGGTTGACATATTTTTGATATTTAAACAACTCCCTATTGCTTCTTGAAACTCTTAACAAAGCTTTGAAAAATAAACCAATTCAAAATCTCAAACTCAAAGTGCAAAAATCTGTTCAATTTCTTGAACAATGCCCTATTGTCATTTTCATATCTTACCATGGAATTGATCTTTTCACTTGTTTGTATAATCAATGACATAGGCATCCATAATATTATTAGACATATAAAAATAAAGGCTACACAACTGATTATCAAATACCAACATATTATGTCAATACTAATATAAAATTAGATTTCCATCATACCTTAATCTGCCCTCTGTGTAAGAATGGTATAAGACTGTAATTGATTCCTTTTAGATGTGTATCACTGAAAATACCTTGCATTTTATTTGAATGCATCTCAAGATAGAAGCACTGATCCTATCACAACACCATATCACATCTTAAGTGACAATGTGTTGGGTTCTTCATCTATGTTGATCCTACAGGGCTAGTGGTTTCAGAACCTTGGCTATTAGAAGCTTGTCTTCTTCTAGTGAATTGAAACACCTATTTTTTTTTTTCACTAGCCATCTTGCATAGAAAAAACAAACAGAAGAACACAAAGCAAGAATATGATATCTAAAAACTCTAAATTGAAGTATACCAACAAGTGAACCAAGTCTTGTATCAATCTACTCTGATACCAAAGTTGATCTGTAAACTAGATAAACAGTTTCTAAAAATGGACACTGAAAATCTAAATTCCTTAATTAAAATAAAATTTGGGTGCAAAATTTCAAGAATGAATGAAATTAATCAGAGAACTTATAAAACTCATTTCCTACTTAAAAAACCCCTAATTTGTGTCTTTATCTCTTTCCATTTTTTTAGTTCTAGTGTTCTATTAATTCATTTGCAATTGAATTAAATAAACTAAAACCTAGAATAAACTATAAGGAAAATAACACCAATCTAATAATAGAGTTCATCTATTCGGGCTACGTCTCTGGGTTTGTAATCACGAACCAATCTATTAAAAATATGTAAGTATTACAAGTTTACAACTTACATCAAGAATGGATTTTGGAATCTATAAATAATGCTACAATCTGACTATGTGAAGACTCCGACTCATTTTCCACAAATGTCTTCCTTCATCAATAACATCTGTATCTCATCTCCATGAATATGGGCATCGGATTCTCCATTAAGAGTATATGATAAACTCTTTTAAATGGGCCTCATAATCATTAGGAGTGTCTCTAGTTTTTATAGACCTACAAGTCCATGAAAAATAACCCTACAATGTAAAAGTACCATTATCCTCCCTAACCAAAGACCTTAAAAATATAGAGGCATCAAAATAGTATAATATCATGTTTGTGTGTGTATATATACACTGTGTTTTTAATACACAATCACACATTAAACATCTCCCACTATGGCCAAAAGGCATTTCAAATATAGGAGAAAAACATCCATGACTCAAGTCTCTATCTTTGTTCAAATAGATAGTCATTGGATCATGGGCCTCATCAACTAGGATGCATAATCACCAAACGGATCGGTCTATGTGTCTACAATGATATACACATTCATCTTATGGCCAATGGATTTACTAAATATAGGACATCATCAAAACTAGGCTCGGTCTCTCTCTCCTAATCTGTTTCGGGATACAATCTTACAAGTATATGCTATTCACTATGGGGCAAAGGCCTTTACAAAATAGGTGATCTCTCTAACTGTAACACTAAGCCCTGCAAATACTCATCTCCCTCTTCCATTCTGGGCTTGGCTTTGTCAAATAGAGGAAACACATTACCACCTCAGGTTTGCGTATATAAATCCCCTCATTCCTGGCCTAAAGGACTTCCACAATAAACATGTTCCCATTGATACAACCATATGCCATGGATTTAAAAGGGCTATACGAAATGGATGCTTTGCCTCGCCTCATTCAGAACTATGCAAATAGAATATACAATCCCACCATAGTCCAACGACTTTACGGATTGGACATATCCTCTATCCGGGACTGTTTGCCTTCATGACTCGTGTATTCAATATACAGTCACGCCTAAAAAGGCTTGGGTCTGCATATCAAAACAAACCCCACCTTCTATTCTTGACTCAGCTCTCCAAATACGTAGTCACCTACCCCATTGGGACTGGTATTTACAAGGATATAGATGTACGTTATATGAAATAGATGCCTTCAACCTGTAGCTTTCACCATAACCTCACCATTCAAGAATTGAGTCTCTGCTAATGGACCATGTCCCCAATAGGTACTGTTCATAATCCTTTTTGAATAACTAAAGATGTTATCCCTTTTCATACTTGCACAAAAATTAAATCTATATTTTCCATTCTCAATCCAACAGTTACTGCAAATGAGAATCGAATCCACTCTAAATCTTCCGTCACCGACTCCCAACAACCTATATTTTCCATGAGCCTTCTAATTTGAGGTTGTGGCTTAACAACCGGGCCTTACAGTTTTGCTCCCTGAGGTCACGGGTTTGACCCCTTAAAACAAGGCATGTTTTTTTCTTTAAAGGATAAATCCCACATTCGGCGGCGTAAAATGTTATAAAACCTCTAAATATGCTTTGTTAAGACCATTTAAACTATGGAATTAACTATGAAATAATTAGGGATATGAGGAATATATTGAAAGAATAGATCAATAAATTCTGAGAGATTTAGAATTTAAACTTGTATTATCCTAAATTGACAGTTGTAAGTTCACTTGACACATATGTCCTTGTTGCTAAAAAAAATATTGAATGATGAATGATGAAACCGAGAATGAGGAACTCCATATGGCTTCTCAATTTTGGATTAGAGTATTAATAGAAGCTACTCACCAAGCCAAGGAGGCTCATGATAAACCGGTTGATGTATTATACAACATTGATGGGATGATGAACACAATGTCAAATAGTAGAAAACGTAAATAATCTCCTTCAGGGGGAATAAGTCCAGAATGACTTCAAGAAAATAGTTGAGAAAGAATGTACAAAGGACACAGTTTTCACCCTAAGTTCTATCCACCACTTTCTCCGGTATGAAAGAGCAATTGATAAGATGAGAATATAAATGCAGGGCATCAGGGCTTTCATGAAAGAATTATTCGACATAAAAGCAGATTGTGCAGCGTCTCACATCTACTCCTACAAGCCGGATCCATAATGAATGCAATAAATTTTCAAGGCCTTTGATACATATACTGAGAAACTGCAGGCCGAGAATGATAAGAAAACTGAAGAAGTTCTGGGCATTGATTGATCTTTTCTATGATTAAATATTTTCAAATGTTTTAAATGCCATTTGTAATTTCATTTCAAAAATATTATAAGTTGTAATTGTAAATGTACACTGATCTTTTTGTAACTCTTTTGAGAAAGAGAAAATGTATTTTTACACTTTATATTTTTATAATGTGAAAGTGCAAATTACACTTTCTATTTTGACAAGTATGAATTGTTAAAAGTGTAAAAGCATGAAGTGAAAATTGCAAGTTTCATTTTGACAAGTGGCAAGACTTAAAGTTGTAAAAGTCTCATTTGCATTTTGCAAGTTAGGGTTTTGCATGAAAAGTGACTTGGAGTTATCTTTTATTTTGGAACTCAAAGTTCTATTTTGGGCACCTCTTTTTACATGATATTTTTGCAGCTAACTAAAGATGAAGAAACATTGCATGGAGATCTTCCATGCCATATCACACCATGCTACACCATTCCACCTCAAGGATCACGCCCAACCCTTGCATGTCACTTTTCAATCGTTTCATGAATCCAGGATGCCAGAAATAGAATAACTTACCTTTTTTGCATGAGGGTTCTAGATCTACATGATTTACTTACCGGGCATTCAAGTTTGGACAACTACATCTCATCTATTAGATCTTTTTATATAAAAATAGGCAGACCCCATGACCCAATCTATATTTTTCCTGCTATTTATATTTTTTTGTATTTTGGAATTTATTTACTACACACTATAACCTTTGGAGCAAAATAAATTGAAGATTTGCCTTTTTGTTTTTGAGAGATTCATGTGTAATCAAGTTGTTTAATTAGTTGTGGAAGCCTTATCCTTTATTTTTAGTCACAACAAATTTGTTTGTGGTATTTTACCCCCCTAAAAATATTATTTGATAAAAATAAAGAAATCTTTTCCCTTTTACAAAAAATAGCTAAAAATTGCCTTTAATTTCTCATTTGTATAAGTTTGTGCTTAAACAAATTCAATATAATTTTCTTCTCTATCGTGTTTGTCAATCAAGCATTAAAATCCACTAAAATATTTGGTGCAATCACCATTTTACAGTTTTCACAAATTTCAACTCTTTTCCCAGTTAAAACCCTAGTTAGGATCAAAATCACTAAAGAACAAAATTTTCACAACACTGGTATCTTATCAGTTGCATCAGATTTAGTGAAAGGAAGTCGGCCTTCTCTAGAGATTAACCTCAAATTGCCAAGGTCCCATTGCTTTGGAGGTTTTTCCATTGTATCATTAGGTAATTGCATAATAAGCTATATGATCAAGACAAGTGAAATCATATGTGATAATAGTAAAGATTTGAACTACCTAATATGCATCAAACTCATTAAAAGGGAGACATCAAAGACCTTCAACAAGCATAAAAGACAAAATTCTCATCACTGGAAGGACTAATGAAGTTCTGCAATCCAAAAAAGAAGTCTGTTTAATGTGTGAAGGATTAATGTAGGGTGTAATGATGGTGTAATGTTTGTAGCAGGTCTAAAATAGGTATAAAAATATGTGTGAAGGTCTTTCAATGTGCATGTAGTGGCTAAAGACAATAGAGACCAAGAAATGACAAGTATAACTGCCATATAACATGAGAATGGCAAGAAAAAGGAAGTTTCTTGTATATTTTAGCATATAAAGGGTTGAAATTACATGAGAGAGGAGTTGGAGTGTTGTCAGAGGGGACAACATTATATAATAGAGGTAGAGAGTTTCACTAAATCCAAGAAAATATTCATTTGTGAATAAACTTTGTTATTCTACAAAACTTTGTAAAAGACTATTTTGTATACAATAGGATCTATGAATGAATGAATGTTTTCTGAATGTAGTTGGGGTTGCCCATAATGATTGCTATGTGAACAAGCTTATAATATTATTTTATCTTGCTCAAAGTATACTTTATTTCTAATCTTCAGGGTTAAGTCCCAATACACAATTTAGGGAAGTGATTTAAGGTTCTATTTTAATACAGTCATAGAGAAAAAAAAGTTACAATATGATGTATGGAAGTTTAATGAATGTTAATAATACATAATAAGGTAGGGTTTAGGTGGTTTTGGGATGATTCATGACCATACAGTACAATATTCTTGTTTGAGTAAATTATTAGGCCTTAAGAGACCTAATAGAGAAGGGGTGGTAAGTTGACAGGCTTCCATTGAGAGTAGGGTCACGAAACTTGACATGGAGTTGTAATAAGATAAATGGTGCTTAAAAGTGGTTTGGGTTTCTCTATAAAGCCTATATATTGTAATAAAAAAGAAATTTTGGGTGCCAAAAGGGCTACAAAAAAGAGTAGTCTTTTATGAGCAAAAGAGGTGTATGTGAGATCTGGTAAGTGAATAAGGTCTTCAGTTGGGTTGGTATAAGTTTTTTAGGGACAAGATAACCCTTAGATAATGTGTGGGTGTGTCCAAGGAGAGTCAATGAATAAATTTGCCTTTGAACTATAAGAGGAGGATCAAGACTAGTGCATGAACAAGGAAGGTAAGGTGATGAACTTGGGTAAGAAATTAAAATATGTTATTTGTATGAGAGGAGTAATTGATCTAGAAAAAATGAATGATGGTGTGTCAAGAGAATTTGAATAGGAAATACCAAACAAGGAATTTTATAAGCCTACACAAGACAAGCATTGAAAGAGAGTTCAAACTATAATCAAGTACCTAACATGATAAGGACAAATGATGATGACCATAGGTCAAAGAAGAGTTCAAATCAAGAAATAAAGATAGTAACATGTGATATAAGGATGTAGGTAGGCTTGCTATACACTAGAAATCCTATCAAAAGTAAGCTTAAAGGAATAACAAAGAATGGAGTCTTAAAAGTTGCATGTGAGAGGATGATGTTTGCATTGAATATGATGATATTTAAAGAAGGGATGATAGGTTTCATGATCAATAATGAGTTCTAGAACTAGAGACCTAAATCAAAGTGAATCAAGCCTAAGAGGAGGCCTAGAGGAGCTTGAGAGTGCAGAGGGAGATGAAGGGTTATATGTCTTTTAGAGAGAAAGTGGACTATATGGGAAATAAGTTTATGAACCTAGTGAAGTTGATAATGAACAAGGGTGTTCAAGGGAGAATTAAAAGAACTGCTATCCATGCAAAGGATCAGACAAATAGAAATGATATTCAAATTAGAGATCATAGCTAGATGAATGTCTAATGTAAGTGTATGTTCCATTTACATTAAGTATTTATTTTTCATTTACATCATAAGACCTTAAACATAATCAATTCAATGCTAAGTCATGCATTACAATACATTGCTGTGAATTTTGAGACCACAAGACTATAAATGAGCCTTTCTAATAGTCATGCACCTTAAATAGGTGATGAATTTATCCAAGAACATCAAACACTCCTTATTACAAATTTAAATTCAGTTTTAGAGGGAAAATATAAACACCCCATAATTGATCTATTACACATAACTTGAAGCCATGATAGGCTACTTATTACCAAAAATTCACTATTTACACACTAATGGATGATGCTCCTACATCACTCAAACTCCTAACAACTATGATCAATTACAACTTATAATATTTACATCCCTAAAACTAATCACAAGTCCACTTACACCACAATTACAAATTAATGTGTAGTTAAATGTAAATGAAACAAGTAAATAGTAAATATCACATGTAGATGTAAAATATACATACTGATGAAGCATGTAACTTAGATAAAAATGTGGATTTTTTAGCCCCATATGAATTAATATGATCTCTAACCAATAATATGTGTAAACATTAAATGATAAAAATAGAAAATATGCATAGGTAAATAAATCCTATTATCGAATAGTATATATGTGTATATGCAAATTTCTATGTCATAATTCAACATAAATAATAGGACATATATCAATTAAAAATGTAGACCATAACATGTACATAGACAAAATGTGCCATATAGGCATACAATGTGGGCCATATCGGCATACAAAGTCGATTGTGCCTACAACTAAACCCTTAGCACAACAACTATCTCTCTTGATCCTCATTACCTCAAAATAAATTGCACTTTATTGGCATAGACATATATTCAGGGGTGTTGGATGCCTCAATATGAGGAGATACTCTTCTCTCAACATGTGAGTCATCCATTATTTCATCCACAACCCATGAACTATTAAATTTAATGTATTAAAATTGTATACTGAAAATGATAAATTTTTCAAGAACAAAATTTTCCAAAATGATTCTAGACTCACTGTATTCCATATAAATGGTTGTCTAGGGATGCAAGACCATGTATACACCCATGATGGAGAATCTCATGGAGCATATATATATCATTCAATCTAGTTGTGCATACATTTATGTAAATATGACATAATATAATTTCTTAAAGTTAAACAATAATTTTATTATGTGTTCTCACTAGTCTTCATCCCTGAATTATTAGTGGATCCTCATATGTAGCTATAACATCTAGAAAACCTTATTGTCATCTATTAAATATTTTTGCCCCAAAAATCCCATCACATCCATAACCCTAAGGAAGACCCCTTTATTTTTTAGAGAAAACCATTAACCCTAAAAAAATCCATTTTTTCCTTTACCTCAAAAAATCCAAAACTCTAGATGCACTTTGCACCACTGCAAATTGCTTTACGGGTTTCAGGTCCTGTGAGGCACCCAAAGCCTTAAAACCATGGAATCCATAACTTATCATGCACTTTACACATTATCAAACGTGTAAAATACATGATAGGGTCTAAACTCTGCCATACACCTAGATGGTGGAATTCAAAACTTGATATCCACATTGCACATTTTCATAACATGCAAAGTGCATGATGGGGTATAGATCCCACTAAGTGACCAAACTATGGAGAGTGGCCATATTCGAAGCAGGTATAACCTCTACCATTTCACTTTCACCCTCACCCATAGGAGGCAAGGCTTGGTGTGCACATTGCATGTTTTCACAACGTGTAAAGTGCATGCTGAGCTCCACTCCCCACCAACTCATTATCTTTATAGTGGAGGGTGGACCTACCCAAATTAGGTCCAACCTCCACCAAAACTATCAAGTAATTCCATAAGGAGCGAAGATCAAAATGCACATTGCATGTTTTTAAAAAATATGCAAAGTGCATGATGATCCCCACCTCCCACCGAACCATTTCAATCTATGGAGAGTAGACCTGCCCCAAGTAGGTCCAACCTCTGATACCTACCACCATTACTCACATTAATTGTAGGGTTTGTTCTATATAAGCTAGGTTTTTCAAAAAATTATCATTGTTTAAATTTCTAAGTGTGTTTCTTGAGCTTTGGTCACCTTCACCCTTACCGTTGAACCTTGAGATTTCTATGTATGAACTATACCCTAAGCAAAAGTGATTGCAAATTTCAAGCCATGTCACTTGTGTGAGTAAAATGGTACCTCTTTGTGTTGAGTTTTCTTCAAGCTTCTATTTTCATAAAAATATTTTGAATTGTTAGATTTTCTCATTTTACTTTGAGGTTTTCATTTGAAAGATCTAGTTTGGGGTAGGTAAGGGGTCATTATACGTATCTACTACCTGGTTTAGGGTTTGTTTATTACATAAGATTACTTTGTGTGTCTAGGGTAGTTTAGGTAATCTAGGGTTTTGTAAGTTTCACCTTGAGGGTGTTTTCATCATGAGACTTCCATTCTCCCTCTTGATTTTTCATAACTAAAATCTCAAATTTTTTGCTGACTAAACCAAATATTCTCTCCAAAATTTTTTCCCCTAGTGTTCCTACAAAAACTAGATGTGTTCTAAAAACCCTCAACCCCCATAGATTCCTATTACATCGTAGATAATGGACATGCATCAAGCACCTCCTACTTCTAACACGAACTCAACATCCTTGAAGCACCATAGAAGGTGGACCTGACTCAAGCACAGCCCACTTTTGCCAAAGATTTTTAGCTCACATGCATTGCAGGCACTGGATGTGCTCCAAACACCTCCAGTTTCATCGAAGGGAAAAAGTGCTCCATTCATCTATAGCTTCTGCCAACTTTCATAGTTGGTTACTCAGAGGATTTTTATATAATCCCCATGCCTCCCAAAGAGATGAAGTTCAAGTCAAAGGGTCCTAAAGATATTTCTTGTTTGGAATCAACCTCATGGAGATCAATGATATAGACTTAGGTCATATTGACCTAGGAGACTTTTGGACTAGGATAGGGGTAGAATTTAAAAATGACTAGATACAAAGTATTTATGACTCTGGGCTTCCACAAGCTTTAACCTTCCCCTAACCATTCAAAGTCTTGAATTGATTTTGATAATGGCTTAGCATTATGATTATAATGATAAGGGGGAAACAATTCTAAACCTTGAATCTGACTACATCAATGCGATGTTTACCATTCTTGAATTTGAGAGTTATTTGAAAATCCCCAAACATCTACATATTTCTATGAAGAAAGGAGAGAAGGGTGCTAGAAGATAATAAACAAACAATGGCTTAAGACCCCTAAACATTCTTCTACTAGATTACCCAAGATAATGTATAGGTTTGATTTCAGAGAAGAGGTGGGAGATGTTATAATGTTGCTACATAGAGTCACTAGTAGTTTGGATGCCTAGTGCTATAGACAATGGATGTATCAGTACATTTGGACTATATGAAAGAATAAATAATATATACATTAGGCACAATTAATCAATGATTATCTCCATCACTAGTTGTTGGAGATTCAAACCTTAAACAAATTTTACATAACTTCGTATGATGTTTATATTTTGGCTAAGGGGAGATTGTTCCTAGGTCTTAATGTTGTTCTTGATGAAATAATAAGAGTATACAACTACTACCTTGACCTCACCCTTTAGGTTAGTAAGAAACAATTCAGAAGAGTTAATGATGCTTTCATCTACAACATCATCTTTATGTTCGATTTAGAACTTAAGAGAGAGAGGTTTTCTAGAGAAGAAAAAGAGGAAATTACTAAGTGGGGATCATTCTTTATACAATTCCCCACATATTCCTACATTAAGGTAGTAGGCTTCAATGGATATCCCTTCACCCTCCCATGGTATGTAAGTGAAAAATGGGCATTGTTAGAGTTGATGAGACAACTAGTGGAAACCCATAAAATCCTCTCAGATAGACATAAGGTAGGGATTCATTTCCCTATTTTTATTGGCCATTATACATGCCAAACTCTTCTAAAAGCCAGATGTGCAGAAGTAAAAATAAGCTAAGTAACATTGAGGACACTAGAGTCTAGGTCATATTTTGACCCATATGGTAAATCACCCATGCATTAGAGTTGGTATCATATGAGCACATGGCATACTATGAATATTACTAGGAGGATTGTGATGATGAAGAGATAGTGAGAATGATGGAATAATCAAGAATGCCCCTACATAAAATAAAGGATTATGATTTGGCTCTAGTCCTAGATGACTTGGAAGATGATACTTCCAGTGTAGATCCACTATACCTCACCCAAGTCATCGTGGAACCCCTACCACTAGTTAGGTGGTCAGTTATTGAGTCATTTTCTCTCTTTCATAGAACAACCCATGCATCAATAGGACTGTTAATTATCTAAAGAGTAAAGGGTGCAAGTTATAAGAAAAACCATAGGAGTCAAGGAAAAGCTCCTGAAAGTCAAAATAGAGGGTATAACACCAACAACAGAGGGCCATAGTGAGTCATCAATGGGCCTTGAATAAAAGAAGAGGAAAATAAAGACTAAGGCTAGGAAAGGAGAACAAAGTAGGGAAGGGAAAACTACAAATGAACCCATAGACCTTTTAGCAGAAGAGACAACACCAACAACACAAGGATCTATTGCTTTAGATCCTATAACACTATCTCCTATAGCCATTGTTCCCCCTTCTCCTACTCCTATTGTTCATGAGGCTTCAACACTTCCAGCAGCTGCCTCTTCCCCTCAAACACCCCAAGTTCCCATTGTATCAAAAGTTTTAGTTCCTCTCCCTCCATTCATTCCCACTTCATCTACCACTCCACTCACCTCAATTAGCCAAGTGAAAATAGAAAAAAAAAGTCGAGGGGAGCACTCAAATTCCCCCTATAGTGGGATTCTAAATTCCTACTTTACCTTCCCTTCCTCCCACTTCTTCTTCCCCATTTGATCCACTCCCACTTTCTATTTCATTCACAATTCACTCTTTTTCATCACCATTTATTTTGAAAACCACTCAATAGTACATTTCCTCAAAGTCAGTTATCTTGACTACCATTCCATAAGCCACTTCAACCTTTAGAGTGAGTACTGTTCCCTCTTCCTCTCAACCCACCATTTTCAACTCACGAACACTGAGTGCCCCTACGCACCTAATTGACACATTTAGTGCCTTGGATTTCACCCTCCCACTAGTTCTTAAATTCATGATCCCTACTTCTATTGCTCCTACTTCCCCCATTTCCACTATTTCATCCATTCCATCAATTGATCTTGGATCAACTCAAACAATTGGTACAATAATGGGTTTGCAAGATATTGGTAAGGAAAAGCCTGCATAGTTCCATCTTCCTAGGAATCCTCCTTGGTCATAGTGTCAATTAGTGTAGCTACATCAGCTACAGAGTCTTTGGTAACCATATTAGATACATAAAAGGCTAACCCTAGTTGGTTAGCCCAATTAGTAGGAAAAAGGAGGAAGACAATGATTGACCCCAACACTTTGGACTTTGGTATGTCAGAAGTCAAGAAGAAGACAAAATCTACTCCCAAGACCCTTTCAAGAACATCCATTGATAATAAGGAAGAGAGATATGTGGAGATTACAGTTCCCCCACTAGATAAATCAAAAGGAGATCTTGTGGTGGTAGATTATCGGGTTTCTCAAATATACCTTGGTTGGAAAATGAGAGAGCAACTCAAGCATGATGTGAAATTGGGTATCAACTCTCTCTTATAAATAATTGACCATGACAAAGCCACCAAGGATGAACTCAAAAGGAAGGTTGATTAATTGATTGAAGCACTCAACTAATTCATAAAGCCTAGTGAAACATTGCAACAACCACATGCAGTGTAGCCAATCAATCTAGATCAAGCTACAATTGATTCCATATGGGATATTGCTCACATGAGAAGGGCTACTAAAGAATGGTCTGAGGAGTTGATTAAAAGTGGAAACATGGCCCTCACATCAATGCTAGAGTATTATGTCATCATCATGGAGTGGAAGGAAATTTTGAAAGCATAAATCAATAGCTACGAATAGGAGAATCAAACTCTAAACATGTATTATCCCAATTTGATAGCCATAAAGTTAATTGATATGAATACCCTCATTATTGAGAATATATTGAAGAGCTCTATTGAGCATGAGGAATAACCTACAACTATCCAATTCTAGATAAAAATATTGACTAAGTCTAATGAACAATATAAGAAGGCTCATGATAAATCCTTTGATGTATTATATGAAATTGATGGCATGATAAATTTAATGTCATTTCAACCACTGGATGATATCAACAGTCTCTACCAGGTAGAACATGTTAAGGAGAATTTTTTAAGGCAATAGTTGAAAAGGAATCTAGAAAAGATACAATCTTTGTTTTAAGTTCAATCCATAGGTTTATCAACCATGAGAAGGTAATTGATTGAATGAGAACATAAATTTAAGGTATTAGGGCATTTTGAAGAGAGTTATTTGATGTACAAGCAGACTGCACAACTTCTAACATTGATTCTTATGGGCAAGATGAAGAATGAATATACGAAATATTTAAGGCCTTTGACGCATACTCAGATAAGCTGCAAGTAGAAAGTGACAAAAAAGCTAAGGCTAGCCTAAAGACTGATTAAATTTTCCCTCTCTTTCAGATATTTAAAAAAAATTCTATCATGTGTATTTTCATTTTGAGGACATTATAATTGTAATTTGTAATTACAAAGTACAACTATGTATTTTTTATAACACTTTTGAAGAAAGAGAAGACATGTATTTTTCACTTTATATCTTTTAAATGTGGAATTTATAAAAATTAAGTTGCAAATTTCACTTTCTATTTTAATTAATGTGAAATGAAAAAGTGTAAAGTCATAATAGCAAATTACATATCCCCCCTTTTTTAAAAAGTGATAAAGGCTTGGTTATTGAAAAGTCTCACTTTTGTCATGCACACTAAGTTTTACATGAAAATAATTTTGAAAATTTATTTTCAATATTATCTTTCATTTGGAAAAAGACAAAGTCATTTTTAAGCACTGATCCTGGCATGGAGAGTTGTTTCCAACCATTATCCAAGGATCCTTGCATGAAGATCTCCAGCTACACCAATACTATTTATAGATTAACACAAAGCTCGTGTATGCCATTTTCCATCCATTTCAAAATTTTATAAGTGAAATAAATAGATGAAATCACCCCCTTTGCATGAGGGTTTCATATTTGCATGATCTCATTCAATTGGAAATTCAAGTTTTGTTAACTGCATCTCATCTATGAGAGATTTTGTATAAAAATGGGCAAACCCCATGGCCCAATCTATCTTTTTTATATTTATTTTCATTTAGATTTACACCCCTTGAGGATATTTTGAGATATCCTCATCCACGTGTCACAAGGGAGACATCTCACTTGCTATGGGTAAACAATTTTGTAAGATGAATCTCTAGAAGGGCTAGTTCCCTTGATGCACTCTTTGAAACACTCTCTTACCTATAAAATTTGCATGAAAATGGTTAATAAGACAAACTAAGAAAAATAGAGGTGATTCACCAATATTGAATTTCCTCCTATTGACTGAACTTATATTACTTAGAGCTAAATTAAGCTTCTTTCACACAAAACTCATAACTCAAGATGGATTGTCACATCAATGTTTCATTTGCTAGGTTCAAGAGGTATCTTGATTCTTAGGAGGGTAGTGGATGACTCCTTTATGGAATAAAATCATGAAACACTTCTAAAACACACATAAACTTAAAATATAACACTAACAAACACCTATAACAATTACTCTTCTGCACACTTGGTGAACAATCAAGGATAACATGTTAGAAAAGATCATCTTTTACTAAACAAGACCAAAAAGATTGCAACAGCACTCAATTTTACAGCATGTAAGTAGTCAAATTCACTTATTTTATTTCTTTAAGATACATTCAAGTACAAAATTGGCCAGGGTTTCACCATCAACCAATGGAGGATGCTCAAAAGAGCCAAAAGAGTCAATATTTATAGCCTTTGGGAGAAAAGCAAGATAAATAAAGTCCAAAGGTCACTTGGATAGTTGTCAAGATGAGAAAAAAAGGTTAAAAATTCATGATAAAGAGGGGAGAATGACACTTTTCAATATTCTTCATGGCTAAATATTGCTTAGGTACACCTTAAAAAGGCTCACACTTGAAGTTTTCATCCTTCTCACCATTGTGTTCACTGTGCTAATTTGACTAGCTAAGATGAGAGATATTTTTTGAAAAATTAGAAGTTTTTTATAGGTATGAAATAGCCATAGGTATTATAAAAAGTATATATCTTTCCTCCAAACTTGATTGCATCTCTTGGAACCTTCTAAAACCTACAAAACACATAAAATGGTAAAAAATACCCTATTTTTCTCCCTATTTGTACGGAGAATTCCATACGTATCAAAAGCATGGGAGGAATCTTGAGTGAGTCCTCTAAAATTTCTAATATATTCTAGTCAAACTATGTCATCTGGATAGCTTTCCAAGCTTGTTTTTTATATTGAGTCTTGACTAAGGGTTTAGTAGGGTTTTAGGTAGTTTTTAGTCTTAATCTTTATTCATAAATATTTTACATTGAAACTACCAAGAAAAATAACAAAAATGGTTTTAAGGGACCTTAATAACCCCTCCAAACTACTTTGGTTCCCATGCGAACTCTTAGAGGAGATATGAACACTTGAAGTCACCCCATCAAACTTGTTTCTGCCTTTGTTGCATGCTTGGATTCTCTCTGAGATATAAATAACTTTACCATAGGTCTCCTTGCATGAAAAAAGATTATAAAATTCTAATTTCATCCCCTTAACATGTCCCAATAATTTTTATATCCCATCAATATTTGGAAATGAATATGGGCCCCCAATTGGTTATAGGTCCCTTGAAGGCCTAATAGGCCTAACATGCACCCAACTAGCTTTGGCTACTTGGACTAATTTTTAAATGGTTTTTTTGGTGTATTATTAATATTTACACTTCATTAAATCTTAAAATATCACCACACAACTTCCAAATCACTCCTCTTCTTCCTTTTCTCTCATCCACCAACTAGGCCTAGTGAAAGCTTGCCTAGTTTGACTGTGTGTAGGGGTATTTTGGTTCTCTTGAGAGGTATGAACCTAATATAGTGTTAATTAGAACATATTTGAATTTAATACACCTAAAAACATGATTTTGGAGGTTTCTAAAACTTTTCATCAAGTTTTTAATCCCTTTTTGGCCACATTATCTTACTTTTCTAAAACTTGATTTTCCTTGATTGGCTGACCTCTGAGAAAAAATAGTGAGGTATATCTCCCTTATCAAAGGTAAAGTGAATATTTTAGTAATTTTAAAAGGATTTAATTATGATTTCTACCAAATTTTTTATTTGGATTCCTTGATTTAGGTGCCTAACTAGTTTAAAATGTCCAAAAATGGCCTCTAAAAAACCTGTTTCCTGCACCTTTTCCCAAATCCAGCTAAGAGTGACATTTCCAAGATAAGGTAAAGTGAATATTTTGGTAATTGTAAAAGGTTTTCATGACCAGTTCAAAATGTCCAAAAAGGCCTCTAAAAACCCTGTTTCTTGCACCTTTTCCCAAATCCAGCTAAGAGTGACCTTTCCAAGATAAACCAGCGATCCTAGATTCCCTCAACATGTTATTCATACTTAATTTATGAATATTAATATTTTAATTCATCCAAAAAAATTCTCTTCTTTAGATTCCTCATATTCATATGTTGAGCAAGGAGGTTTTTTGGAGCAATTGCACAGACTAGTGTCTTTTGACCAAGTAGGGAAGAGTGAATAAGAATCTTGAAGGGGTAATTGAGTGTGTGTAATCATTAATTAATAAATCATGGATCATCTAAATTTCATTTAAAACCTTCTCTACCTCTTTGGCATACTCACCTCTTACCTTCACCAAGAATATACCTTGTTATAGGTGTATACAGGGTTCCAAGAGGTCTGAGTAGGCCTTCCTTACATTATTTGTAGTTCATGAAGTTTATCATGATCCTCATATATGTGGTAACTTACTTGTAGAATCATTCTAACCTCCCATTTGGCCTTCATATGCACTTTTGGTTACAATTGAGTCCTTCACTACTTGTTGACTGAGACACCTAGCCTGTAGGTTACTTTTACTCATTTGAACTTGGTTATGATATGAAAGGACTTCCTTAAACCCCCTTGAGGTCACACAACATCTGTATTCACCTTTTACTCACTTTTATGCTCTTTGGATTCACAAACTATGTTCTCTTTCTTGGATTAAGAAACCTGCCCTTAAACCCTACTACAGGTGTCCTTTTGCTTCAACTAAGATTGGGTTATGATGTTGGGAGACCTTCCTTTAGATCCATGGTAACCATTTGATAACCTCTTATACATTGTACTCAATATATATTCTCTTTGGACCCCTAATTGAGTTTCCCTTGCTTAGACTGAGAAACCTTGCTTTTGACTACTATAAGTGTCTATTCTCTGTAGGTGGACACCTATAGGCACTCATAAGCTTGAAAAGGTATTAATCAACATTATGGTGATGGTATCCATGCCATTTTTCATGTTATTTAACCATTTAAACCATCTTATTCATGAGTGAATGTCTTATTTTCTCCTAGGGTGTCAAATGTCATTCAATCTTTCAAACCTATAGCTATTATTGTAGGATTTCAATGTCTTTTAAGGCAACTTTGAGGTATTCAACCTCTACCTTGAATTGACCTTATCACTCCCATATCGGGTAGAGGTCTTATCTACACTAGAGGCTACAAGATTCACCTCTTTATATACTTTTAAATCCTTGGGAAACATGTTATGAAAGGTCCATAAAAACCCCCTAGATCTTTGTTTTGACATTTTAGGGAAAGTTTCCTAGAATTCAATCTCTTGCTTCACCATAGTAATCTACATCTGCTAGGTGTGGAGCCTAATTATCTTCCAAGATCCCATTATAATGTTATTTCAGCTAGGTGTTAAAATTATAATGTTATTTCAGCTAGGTTTTGGATCCCATTCTTTGTATCCCCGATGGCACAAAGGGTTACAAGGGGGGAAATTTTATTAAAATTGCCTTATAAGATTATAATTTCATAGTCAATCTAGGCCATTGATTAAAAGTTTCTAGATCTGATGTTAGAAGTTATGTTTAGGTTTTTTTCTCCCTAAAATTTATTGATACATAGATGAAATGAAAAAAAAACATATTGTACACAAAGAGGAGGCAGAGAAGGTAGAGAGGTGTAACAAGTTTTGTTGCAGGATTTGTTTCTCCCTTGTATTACTGGAAATAATATACTGGACAAGTTTGGTGGATGTATCCCATCTTGGGTGAACCACGTTAAATCTAGTGTCTCCTATTTTGTGCATGTTTATGATTATTTTCTATATGTTTGTTTGATTTGTTTCATAGTTTCTCTTGTATGTGATTTTGGGATAAATCTGTGTTCTATTTTATCCTAACATCTTATTTTACCTCATTGACACTTCAACAAGTATAAAAGGGTCAAGTCACATGTTATAATCCAAAATGAGGCTTATTTCATATTTCAAATATCCACATAAAAATCATCAAGGATTTACTCATACACTTATAATTGAACATTCTCAAACACAGGCAGTAAAACTTCTCTAATTATCATGGAATGAGTAGTATGCATTGTCATTTGATTTCAATGGTCCAAGGCCTACCTCAATAACCTCAAATTATCTTTTCACATTTCAAAAAGATTGAAACCAATACCAAGGCTTTGATGACATCATCATGAGATGCCTATATGTAAAAATGAGCTAAATGTGGACAGTGAATGTGGAAAAGAGCAACAATGTAGACAAAAGGCCTCATGGGTAGATCAAAACTATTTTCAACCTTCCATATGCATTATTGGCAATAAGGACATCTTGAGACAAGATTCAAACATTCATTTCAATGTGAAAATCACCTACATATATATGGAATAGAGCAAGCAGAGGCATCTCATGATTATTTTAGCATGGTGAATGAACATGTGATCAAACTTGCACTTTCCCAAACATCTCAATGAACTCTCTTCAAATATTTATGGTTTGGATAAATGATCCACCATGAATAAAACTATAGGAACAAGATGGACAAGCCCATACATGTGAGTACAACTGAAGTTAGGCATAGAGTTGACTATGAGAGATGACAAGACTATAAGTTACCCAAAACATGATATGGTGAAACCAAAACATTTAAGGAGGTATTAATATGACCCTAATACCTATGTAACATAATTTATCAACTACATGATACCTTTATAGGAAACCAACCTTCTACAACATGAAGAGCTTTGACTGAGACTACACATGGTGGCACCTTCCTACAACATGGACTAACTTGCTCATCAAAACATTATGAAACATTAAAATAATAATGGCTAACATCTGGTAAGATAGACAACATACTTTGGAGCTAACATTACTTGTTTATATAGATTTGATCAAAATGGATCAAAACCTATAGGGTGCATGAAATAACTAGTAAAAAAGTATAGTCAACTTCTAAAGGATGATTCATAAATAAAATTTGATTAATCCTTACAATATTTCTATGAAAATTAAGGTCTCCAAGTTTAATATCACCTCCAAAAATCATTTACTTTGAAACCTCTTCAACTGTTCGTACGAAGCACAAACCTTTAGGTCACTTTTGTATGTCTAGAAATACAAAAAAAAGCAAAAAGGTTTTGGATTTAAAACGGAACTTCCAAAGTAAACCAAACATATATATGAGTTTTAGGAAGGTGAATATGCCTTCCATGATATTTTTTCTTGTGGCACACTTCCCCATGGACCATACAAGTGCCAAATGCTTCCTTATTCAGTTATTTCTTGAATTTTAGTTAGAGAACCTACAATATTCTGATGTAACTAACATACCTGATAGTTAAACTGACCTATTTGATGTTTTCAAGGAAAAAATGGCACATGGGCACCTTGGGAACCATGCCACTTGCATTAAAACCCTTAAAATCCCACTAAAAGACTCAAAATGAGAAATAAACCCATTAGACCATGACTAAGGCTAAAAATGCATTATATAACATAAAATGAACTATAATATAGCCTATGATAAATATTTAGACCCATAAACATCTAAAAAACCAAGAAATTTACGTATAGGGGTCTAAGTTTGACCTAAAAGTCAAACTTGGTCAACAAAATGGTGACTCATAGGGGTAGTCTGCCTACTATACTAAAGACTAGTAGCCTTATCCTATCATGGGCCTTGGGATTCAATGATTTCTTGAAGACAAATATCAAGGAATTTCCTAGAAAACAAATGAAACAACCACAACACACCAAGTAAACACAAGACAAAGAAAGACACAAACAAGACTCATACTTGTGCATAAGCACTTAGGGAAAAACAAGGAGAACAACAAATATATAGAAAGGGAGAGGAGAACATTAGTAGAAATGTTTGAGATATATCACATTGATTGGGATATGAATCTCCTCTCCATCTAAATTTGAGAGTTGGAAAGCATTGTGTTGCTTGCATTGGGTGATAACATAAGGGCCACTCCATAAAGCATCAAATTTTGTGTGTTTTCTAGGTTTAGCCCTATCTTCATCCCACTTTAGAACAATTCCTCCCTCTTGGAAAATTTTTGGCATTTATTTCTTGTCAGAGCATCTCTTTTTTTAAATCTTGGTGAGCTCTCATAGTTTTCATAGCTTGATCTCTTGTCTCTTCAAGCTCCATCAACTCACACAACCTAACTTCCATGCTTTCATTTTCCATCAACTCTAGCTAATAAATGAGATCCAAGGCTGGTAACTCAAGTGAGATAGGTATTCTAGCGTCTCTCTCATAAACAAGTGTATATGGTGAGTTTCCAATTTCTCTCTTAGGGGTGATCCTATCAACCTAAAGAGTTGTCTTCAACTTGGAATGCCAAGTCCTTTGGTTTTTCTCCATTATCCTCTTTATGATCCTGATTAGATTCTTATTAGTGGACTTAAATAGTACATTCCCTTGTGGATAATAGTTTGAGAAAGTACTAAGATAGATTCCATATTTCAAAGCCCACTCACTTATCTTCATTCCAAGGAAAGCCAATGCATTGCTTGAAATTATTGTTAAAGGAGCCCCAAACCTTGTCACTATTCCTTCATAGAAATTTAGAACTAAACTTTCATTTGCTTCCTTGAGAGAAACATGCTCCACCCTTATTTTAAAGTAATCTGTGGTAGTCAACACCCACTTATGGCTAGCACTATAAGGTGGGTTGATTAGGCCTATGAAATCTATATCTCATTGCATAAAGTGTTGGTCAACTTCTATTGGATGAAGAGGCAAGGCTGCAAGATTTTTATTACCATTAAAGAGATCACATTTTTGACACTTCCTTATGTAAGAATGGGTGTCTTTGAAAAAACTAGGCCAAAAATATCTAGCCCTCATAATCTTAGCAGTTGTGGTTCTTGGAACAAAGTAACCACCAGTTGGTCCATCATGAAACTCAAGCAATATTTTTTCAACCTGATCTGATTCAACACATCTCAATAGTTCACTTAAGAAGTGATTTCTAAACAACACTCCATAAACAAGTACATAAGGAATATATTTTAAACTAAAGTACCTTCTTTTAGCTCTATTTAGGCCTTGTAGACACTCATCAATTTGAAAAAAATAGATCATATCTTGTGTCCAACTCCTCATTGATGAAGATGAAAATATCATAAAGTCATCATGAAGTTCTAAAATAACCTCTTTTTATTTCTTCAAATCTTAATCAAGGTGATCACATAACCCATTTCCTTTCACTAGCTTGGTTGTCTTGATTTCTACATCATACTCCATCACTTTTGTGATCTAACCAGCCCTTTTTTCATTCAAATATCTGCTCAAAAGGAAGTCTTTGACACTAGGATGGGGTACCAATATATGAATATTTTTTTTAGATAACATGTGCCTAAAATTCTTTAGACTTATAACAACTAAAAGTACTTGCTTCTCTAAATAGGTATATCTTATCTCATAGCCCTCCAATCTTTGACTAAAGAAGGCAATAGGCTAATCCATGTTTTCTTCATTTGATTGAGTGAGCATGGCAGAGATTACCTCATCATTTCCAAAAGCATACAAGTTGAATTCCTTTGATAAATTAGGACTTGCAAGAGTTGGAGCTTAGGCAATGGCTTGTTTAATCTCTTAAAAACTCTCTTTCCTTCTTTTTGTCCAAGTGAACACTTCATACTTCCTTAGCATAGAGGTTAGAGTCTTGACTAAATTATAAAAATAAAGAATGAACCTCTTTATGAAATTGATTTTCCCAAAGAAACTTTTCAAACTTTTCTTGTGTTTGGGAAAATCCAATGCCAAGATTGCACTCACCCTTTCAAGATCTATGGATAGGCCCTTCTTTGAGACACTGTGTCCTAATTGTTTGCCTTCATGGAGAATAATCACATAATTTTTTGGGTTAAGAGAGATTAAAAACTCTCTACATTTATAAAAAATATGCCTAAGGTGATTCAAGTGATCCTTTACATCCTTAGAAAAAATTATGATATCATCAAGATACACCAACATAATGTCATTTATTAGACCTTGAAAAGACATATCCATTACACATTGAAATGTTGCACCAGCATTAGACAAACTAAAATGAATTTTAATATAAGCATATGTACACCATTTAGTAGTAAAGGTTGTCTTATATTGGTCAATTTCCTTTACTAAAATCTGATTATACCTTGAGTATCATCAAAAAGTGAGAACCTTTCACTACCTGCCACAACTTATAAAATCTGCTCCATGGAAGGGAGAGGATAATGGTACTTCAAGGAAACTCCATTAAAGTACCTAAAATCAACACATAACCTTATTTCCCCATTCTTCTTCCTTATAGCAACTAAGTTTTCCAACCAAGATGAATGCATAATAGGAAAAATGATCTTAGACTCAGTCAACTTTGTAAGCTCCTTTCTCATGATAGGCTAAATTTTAGGATTAATTGGAAGACATCAAAAAATTCCTTGCATAACTCAATGAAAGCATGTTTTTCTTCACTAGTACATACCTTCCCAAGAGAACGCAACTTATCTTTGAAGATTTCTACTCTCTCATATTTTTATTTCTTATTAGACATGATTACCTTCTCTTTCTTCAACTGATCATCATCATTGAAGATACTCTCAAGTGTGACTAAGCCTTTATAGAGCTTGTTTGTTTTCAATTGTACAATCTGCCCTCCATATTGTTATTGTAGTTTAGACTGATTCTTTGAAGAAAAATCAACATCCTCTTGTATAAAAAGAGCTATTTTTTTGTCACTATCAAACACTTTCCAATTAGTGACATTATCAAGTATAGAGGGCCTTACAATCACCTTGAGATATGGCTAGTTCTTATATTTTCTTATCCCCTTTGGAACATCAAATTGAGCTCCAATTGCTACCAACATATCTTCATGTGTGTTGTATTCTCTTGGGATAAATTGGATGTTGGAAGATTGTAAATATTCTACAAGATCACACACTCTATTCTAATAGGACCAAAGAGTTCATAGTCACATTTTGGCCTCTTACTTGATTCACAATCAACTCACTATCACCATACACTTGTAATTATTTCACACCTATTTTCATAGCCCACTCAAGGCCATGAATAAGGACCTCATATTATACCATAATAAAATTACAAGATATGTGAAATATGAAATTGGAACAGTACCTTTCCTTATATGTTGAAACCAACATTGCTCCACCACCTGCCCTAATTTTACTTCTAGAGCCATCAAAGAACAGCTACCATAAAACATCCATGTTTTCACTTGGATTCATCAATTTTGGCATGAAAGAGTAATCCCCATGAATAAAATACACTCCAATACCAGCCTCCACTATGAATTTTTAAGGATCATGCTCATAATGCTCAACTCCTTATTCATCTAGATACAAATCAAAAACTTCTTCAAGAGAATAAGTTGGAGATTGGTCTATGTGAAGTTCTTCCTCATCAAGAATTGCATAACTGACATTTGAAAATTTAGGCATGTGGGGATCTAGATGATTGTGATGAATAGGCTTTGATTCAATCTTCACCTTAGTGCCATACTTTGTCATAAAAACCATAGAGGACCAATTGGCTGCCAAGTATCCACCTATCTTGGCTGTAAACTGTCTTGACAAAAAAAGAGTAAAGTCTAGAGGTAAATCTACCATAGTCACATCATGAGGGATAGAAAATGTAGGAAAAGCATGTAAAATTATATTCAAATCTTTGACTAGTCCCAAGTTTTTTGTTGTTGACCCATCTAATTGTAGGACTCCTTTAGCCATTGGTTCATATTGAGACCTATTTATCTGTTATTGACTTGGGCATAACTAAATTACTAGCCCCACTATCTATGATGAAATTGTTAAATAAGAAATCACCAATGATCAAATATAAGTAAAAAGGAGGAGTCTTATCATTTTTCTTCACTTTTACATCAATGGGTTGAGTTCCATTCACCAAAACAACATTCTCACTCCTAGATGATCCAACTTGCTTACCTAATCCTTGCAATTCCTTTTGAAGCATATGTTTTTGTCCTGGTATTTGTAATGAATCCCATAAGTAAATTTTCATATGTAACTTCTTCATCTGATCCATAACATTGATATAATGATTACTCACCTTAAAAAGTTCTTTGGAAACACTAATACCTTGTGTAGCTTGTGAAGGTGGATGTGTAGGAGCTAGCCTTACTTTCTAAAACTTATAATTTTATTGCAATTTAGGGATTGAGTTAGACACACCCACCATTTTATATGTTTTAGAAGTCAAATTAGGTCCTTTATTATCCCCTTGTGTCTCTTCAACAATCCTCTTCTTATACCTAGTGTTAGAGGAGACACTAACATTCATATTACTTGCATTCCCCAAATGATTGATGGCACAAAAAATTCCCTATAAATGTTTTATAAGAGTAGAATTAGATTGTGTTTGTCCATTTTCCATTCCATTTTTCATTGACATCTCAAAATTTATAACTTGATGTACTTGGCTACCTTGCATTGTCATGTCTTGACTAGGCATTTCATTGGCATATGCAACTTGGCCTTTATTTTTGGTCATAAGAGGATAGCATGGTTGTTCTAGAAAAAAGTTGTTTTGAATGGGAAAAATATATTTAGAAGATGATATTGAATTATTATTATAACTTTGGTAAGGTCTATCTTGAATGATTTAACCTTGTCCTTGATTATTACCTTGAAAAGAAGGCCTACTTGTTTGCCCAAAATGATTATAGGACTAGTATGGATTATAACTTTGAGATTGTTGCCTTTTGATGGAAACCAATTCATTAGTAACACTTTGGAGAAAAATCTTGACTTCATGGACCTCATTGGTGGGGGCAATGGCAGACTTTTCTTAACTAGGCAAAGGAGCCAAGGTAGGTAATGTAACTTGACTAGGAGGCTACAAATCAAAGAACAATGTCATTGGTGGCCTAAGAGAAATCTTCCTTTTTTGAACAAGATAATTCTTAGAATTTATGCCTATCTCATAGGTTTTAGGTAGTGTGTTCCCACCCATGGATTGAATCATCATAGATACATCACTATTCAATGCTTTTAGATAATACAAGAAGACATCCTTTAGAGTAGGTCTCACAAGGGTTGGGATCCTATTATGTATTTTTTGAAATACAGTGTTAAAATTTTACATAAAATATTATGGTGCCATATTGATAGTGGTCAATTCCTTAGCTAGTGATAGATGATCACTCTTCTCTCCAAACCTCTTAGTCAATAGATCTCCTCATTCATCCGATGAACCAATATAATTTTTAGGTAGAGTCCCATACAATTCTAAAGCTTTCCCTTTGAAAGACAATGCTAGTAACCTAATGGATACATTATTTTGAGTGATATTGTGGATATTAAAAAAGTTTTATATGTTTTTAATGTGTTTAATGGGAGTAATATGACCTTTTCCACTAAAATATGGAACACTCTTAAGGGTTGCTCTAAGAATTTGGTCATATTAGGAAAGATTCAAAAGAGATGATTCAGTGAAGGGTATAAAATGTTATCTCCTAGCAATAGTAGAATGTAGACTATGGGTATTAGGGGTTGAACTCAATAAGAATTTGGACTTATTAAAAACTAACTCCCTTGAATAAGGATGAGTACTCACAAATCTAAACCTTTTGATAGAATACAAAGGCAATTGCACAAACTCAAAGGGTATACCTTTAGAAGTATACCTAGTGATAACCTTTGGCATGGAAATTAGGGAGTGATTAGAAACAAAAGAGTTAAAGTCTTTAGTGGAATCACTAGGTATTGAATGTAGATGTTCTTTTAGCTGCAACTATATCAAGACTAGTACCAATCTTAGACAATCTTCTAGGACTTGGACTCCCACCAGGTATGCCAAAAACTATTGTCACTTAGATTTGTACCCCTTGAGGAGATTAATATCTCTCCTAATCCAAGTTGCACAATGGATACATCTCACTTGTTGTGGGTAAATAATTTTTTAAGATGATTCTCTAAAAGGGCGAGTTCCCTTGATGCACTCTTTAAAACACTCTCTTACCTATCAACTTTGCATGAAAATGGTTAAGAAGACAAAATAAGAAAACTAAAGTTTATGAAAAAATATTTAATTTCCACATAATTACTAAACTTATACTAATTAGAGCTAAACGAAGCTTCTTTCACACAAAACTCACACTTAAGATGGATTGTCACATCGATGTTTCATATACTAGGTCCAAGAGTAATTTTGATGATTAGGAGGGTAATGGATGATTAATTTATGGAATATAGTCATGAAACACTTATAAAATACACATAAACTTAAAATATAACACTAAAAAAGACTTGCAACAATTACTCTTTTGCACACTTGGTGAAAAATCAAGGATAACATCCTAGAAAAGATCATCTTTTACTAAACAAGACCACAAAGATTGTAAATACACTCAATTTTACAACATGAAAGTAGGAAAATTCACTTGTTTTATTTATTCAAGAGAAATTAAAGGACAAAATTTGATAGGGTTTCACCATCAAACAATAAAGGCTACTTAAAAGAGCTAAAGAGTCAATATTTATAGCCTTTGGGAGAAGAGCAAGACAAGGGAAGTCAAAAGGTCACTTGGAAACTTGTAAAATTGATAAAAGAAGTTAAAATTAATGATAAATATGGGTCAAATTAAACATGTAATTTTAGGAGGCCCAAGTGTCCATACAAGTCATGAAACTTATTAAAAGTGGCATAAAATTCCTTGTCTTGGCTCAGCAAATTGCCTTCATGATTTGGACCTATTTGAACATCCCAAAACTAAATAGGGATAGGTATGATGATTGGGATGAGAGGGAAGGATTTTATACATACCTCTATATGCATTGGGTTTAATCCTACTTAATTAGAAACTCCTAGAAGGAAGCTATCACTACCTGTAATCTAAAAAAACTCCTTTTTTAGTCACCCCTCACACTTGGCCTCAAAAATGGCTTCAATTTTCCATTAAAATCCATGTTAGGGAGTGATTGAAACTTTTAAAGACTATTGATGGCCTTATAATTCTTAGATACACCTTAAAAAGGCTCACACTTGAATTTTTCACCCTTCTCACCATTGTGTTCACTATCTCAGTTTTGACTAGGTGAGATGAGAGCTATTTGTTTAACACTTATAAGTATTTTCTAGGTATAAAATTTCCATAAGGAGTTATATAAATTATATATCTTTCCTCCAAACTTGATTTCATCTCTTGGAACCTTCTAAAACCTGCAAAACACACAAAATGGTCAAAAATACCATGTTTTTCACCCTATCCATATAATTTAATACAAATAATAATTTAATACAATTTATAATATATTTCATTGTCAAAATATGTCATCTAGATAGCTTTCCAAGCTTGTTTTCTCCATCGAGTCTTGACTAAGGGTTTAGTAGGGTTTTATGTAAGTTTTAGTCTTAAGCTTTGTTCATAAATATCTGACATTATAACTAAAAAAAATGAAACAAACATGGTTTTAAGGTACCCTAATAACCCCTCCTAAATCCTTTGGTTCCCATGTAAGCTCTCAAAGGAGATATGTTCACTTGAAGTCACCCCATCAAGCTTGTTTCTGACATTCTTGCATGCTTGGATTCTCTTTGAGCTAGAAGTAGCTTTACCATAGGTTTCCTTGCATGAAAAAAGATTATAAAGGTATAATTTCATCCCCTTAACATGTTACAATAATTTATATTTCCCACCAAGAGTTGGTAAAGAAGATGGACCCCCAATTGGTTCTAGGTCCCTTGAAGGCCTAATAGGCCTAACCTGTACCTAGCTAGTTTTGGCTACTTGAACTATTTTTTCAATTTTTGGGTTTGTGTATTATCCATATTTACACATAATTAAAGATTATAATATCACACCATAAATTCCAAATCACTCCTCTTATTCCTTTTCTCTCATCCACCAACTAGGCCTAGTGAAAGCTTGCCTAGTTAGATTGTGTGTAGGGGAATTTTGGTCCTCTTGAGAGGTCTGAGCTTGATCTAGTGTTACTTATCACCTATTTGCCTTTAATATACCTCAAAAAATTCTTTTATATGTTTCACAAGCTTTCCATTAAGTTTGTTAGCCCTTTTTGGCCTCATTAGCTTGTTTTGCTAAACCTTGATTTTCCTTGACTGGCTGACCTATGAAACAAAATAGTGAGGTATATCCACATTATATAAGTAAAATTGAATATATTTTGAGTTTTAAAATTTCATAATTATGATTTTTACCAAATGGTTTATCTAGATTCCTTGATTTAGGTGCCTAACAAGCTCAAAATGTCCAAAAAAGGCCTCTAAAAAGCCTATTTCCTGTACCTTTTCCCAAATCTAGCTAAGAGTGACCTATTCATGATAAACCAATGATACTAGATTACCTAAAATTTTTATTAATCCTAAATTTAATATTATTAATCTTTTAATTCATCCAAAACACTTCTCTTCTTTAGATTCCTCATATTCATCTATTAAGGAGGTTTCTTGGAGCAGCTGTATGGACTGATGACTTTTGACCAAGTAGGGAAGAATGGATAATAATATTTAAGGGGTATTTGATTATGTGTAAACCATTAATTAATAAACTATGTATCATCTCAATTTCATGGCAAACCTTCTCTAAATCTTTGTCATACTCACCTCTTACCTTCACCAAGAATGTACCCTGTTATAGGTGAATATAGGGTTCTAAGAGGTCTGAGTAGGCCTTCCTTACATTATTTATAGTTCACTAAGTTGATCATGATCCTCATATAAGTGGTAATTACTTGTATCATCATTCCAACCTCCCATTTGGCCTTCATATGCACTTTTGGTTACAACTGATGCCTCCACTACCTGTTGATTGAGACACCCTACCTATAGGTTACTTTTACTCATTTGAACTTGGTTATGATATGAAAGGACATCCTTAAATTCCACTAACATCAAAAAACATCTGTATTCATCTTGGACTCACCTTTATGCTCTTTGGATTCACAAATTATGTTCTCTTTCTTAGACTGAGAAACCTACCCTTAGACCCCACTGTAGGTGTCCTTTTGATTTAATTGAGATTGGGTTATGATGTCGGAATACATTCCCTTGGTTCCATGATAATTTTTGTCACTTGTATTTTCACTCTCTTAGGAGATGTAAAATATCTCCTCATTTAAGTGGTACAATGGAATCATCTCTAGGCTTGTGGGCAGCCTAAGGAATGAGGTGAATCTCTAGATAAGGATAACTCCCTTGATGTACCACTTTGGATTGCAACTACTACTAAGCTTGGGGGGTGAAAATGGAGAAGGATAATTGAAATCAAACTAACATAAAGGAGGTTATACACCAAATAAAATTATGACATCCAACCATATGCATATTAAACTTGAAATCAAAGGACAAACTGAACATACACTTCTTCAATTTTCATCTTCTCACATCAATGTTACATTATGAGCTTATGAATGAATGTAAAAAGTTATGAGGACTAGAAAAGAGGCCTTAAATGTCACTAATTAAAAAACCAACTCACTAAATCCTTGACATCTCCTAAAACACTTCACATGCCTTGCAAGAAGAACCTTTCCAACTACAAATAGATGATAAAATGAAATAACATGCTAAGGAATCCATAGTCTTCACTTATGAAAAATAAAAAATTATAATGAACACGATAATAATAGTCATGGAAGAGGTAAAAATTAGTATTATTATTGATTAAAAGGTATAAATTTGAGTAGGGATTCACCATACTCAGGGGGAGCATCCAATATAATGCCAAAATGGCTAATTCTTATATAATTTATGAGGGAGAAAATAAGAGACAAGTCCAAGGGTCTCAAGGAAAATTATCAAGCTAATAAAATGAGTTATTTTTTCATGTGGGGAGGTTATGAGATGAACCATGAAATTTTTGGAGGTACAAATGTCAATCCAAGTCATAAACCTTATGAAATGTGGTAAAAAACTGCCCATTTGGCTCAAAAACACTACCTACATGATTATCCCTATTTGAACACCTTATAACTGATTAAGACTAGGTATGATGATTGGAATGAAGTTTAAGGACATAATACATTCCTCTTCATGTATTGGTTTTAGGCTTGGTCATCTGGAATCACCTAAAAAGGAGCAATCATCAGTCTAGAAAACTCTTCCTTCATGCACCCTGCACACTTGGCTTCCAAATTACCATTATTTTCTCATTAAAATAAATGGGAGGGACTAGATGAAACTTTGAAATACCCTCCATGGCCTTATAATCATTAGGGAAACCTTAAAATAAACTCACTTAAATTTTTCCACCATTCTTACTAGTTTGTCCAATAGGCTAGTTTTAACTGGATAAAATGAGAGCTATTATTCGAACCCTTGGGAGTTGTTTTGAAGAATTAAATTAATATGGGTAGTTATTAAAAGTCTATATATTCCCACAAAGTTAGTTTTATGTTCAAACTCCTCATGTAGCCTACACAACCCAAAAAATGGTCAAAATAGCCTATTTTTCACCCCATTCATACAAGTCCATATAGCTAGTTGGAATGTGAGGGAGCTTAAGTGAATCCTCTACAAGATATAATTGGTTTCTTGAGTAAACTATTCTTTTATATTATATTTCTATCTCCTTTTCCATCATTGGGTCTCTGTAAGGTTTTAAAAAGGGTTTTAGGCCTATTTTCCTTCTTAAGATTTGTTCATAAAAGTCTAATGTCCAAGTTGCCAAAATATTCCATTAAAAAATTATTCAAGATGCTCCTTAACATCCATGAACTTCTCATATTCCCTTGAAAAGTATCATGAAAGATATGAGCGTTGAAACTTGACCTATCGAGCTCTTTTTCCTCCTTTACATAGGCTTGAATTGGTTTTGTGTCCAAAAAATGACTTCATATGATCTCATTTACATATAAACAGCTTGAGAACATTTTATATGATCCTATGAACATGTACGAACAGGATATAAAGCATATTTCATGCTAGAAGTGTGATGGAATCCCCATTTGGGCACTAGACCTAGTCATGCATAGAAGCCTGTGTATAGGTTTAGGCCAAAAATTGTCTATTTGATGTCCTTAATGCATTATAATAGCCTATATACTTTCATTGTGACCTCATGAACAATTCTCAATTCATGAGAAATCTCATTTCATGCTAGGAGTGAAAATGATCCTTCATTTGGAAACTAGGCTTGACCATGCCTAAAGCTTCACTACAACCTTAAGAGATTTGGACCTCTTTGTTCATCTTCACCTCTCTATGATTGATTCATATGATTATAATATGGTTATTACAACTCATCACACTCTATTAAAGTGTTCCATGTGATTTTGGTTTATACCTCTTAACTATCTCCCTAAAACTACTAGTTTTAAGTATGAGGGGAGTGCCCTCTATTTGAGATAAAATAGAGGTCACTTCCCCTATTTTTACAAATAAAATAATTACTAGAGAGGCTTATTAAGGTGGTAATTATTCTATTATAAGAATTTTAACTCTTAAATTGTTCATTTGACCCTCTAAAGGCCTCAAAATCTAAGTTAGACCAATCAGGTAAGGACTATGTGTGAACCTTTTCCAAGTGGACTGTGTCTTGCTTGTTTATGACATGTTGGATATATTTACTAAATTTGTGTCCATTTTAATAGGTTTTTTTATATTTTCATAACCAAAAAATAGTTGTTAAAAACAAGATCATAGCACTCTAATCCCTTTAAACTCTTGAATTCTAAAGACTGAGTTTGTCAAGACCGTGTCCTGCCTCTAGGGAAGATACCTATAAGTGTGTGTATGTATTAAGCATAGATAATAATAAATAAAGAATATTAATAAAAATTTGAGTTCATAAAATAATATCTTGGACCCCATTTACCCTGAGCTCAATCAATACAACACTTAAATACCATATCTATCTCATTGTCTGCTCAGTCACTTCTAGTTGACTATGAGGGAATCTTTAGGGTCCTGTAGATGTTATTCACTAATGAAACCTATGTTATATAAGTCTTGTATACCCTCTGAGTTTATAATAATTTGGGTTATTCAAACCATTATCCTATTGAAACTTTAGGCCTAAACTTGGGTCATAGATTGTTTACACTTACAGTCAACTGTGTGTGAATGTTTCCAAAAGAAAGGACACCTGTAGGTGTCTATAGGGGCTAAAAAGTGTATATAATTTTATTAAATTATATCCAAGTCATGAATTTCATTTTTTTATTTATTTAAAACTTTCACCTACCTTGCCAAGCCTAACACATCCCTGGCATTACCTTATCCCAACTCATTGTCTGTCTTTTAACTAAAATTCTGATTTTGTCACTACCTATAGGTCATTTTGCTCCTTGAGATTTGGGTTAAGATGTGAAAAGGATTAATTTTAACCCCCCAAAGGTCACTTGACATTAATCTATCCTAAAATCATTTTGAGTGTCCTAAAACCCAAACCTAAGAATCATATTAACTCACTGTTTTATATACCCTAGTTGTAGGTCTTCATTTTCTTCTACGTAGACACATGTAGGTTACCATGGTACTTAAAACACTCAATATAAACCTTATATTAATGGCCTTCTTTCTATTTATATACCATTCAACTCATTTAACCATCCTAGTCACGGGTGAATGTTCTATTTGTTCTTAAGATGTCAAGAGTCATTTAAGGCTTAAAACTTGTAGATATCATTACAAGGTTTCAGTGCTTTTAGAAGCAACTTTGAGGCTCTCAAACACTATCTTACACTAATCCTTTCCCCTTAAATATTTGTAAGACTCTTGTCTATTCTAGAGGAAATTAAACTGCCCCATTTTTATGCTTTGGAACACCCTTCAAGCATGTTGAAAGATACCTACAAAAACCTCCTAGGCCTCTATTTTACCATTTTAGGGACAAGAGACCAAAACATAGTCTATTGCCTTTTCAAGTTGGTTTCACACTTACCTTGCTCTCTAGACACTTTGTATGTATTTTCAAGGATTGATCTTCATATCAAGGTGTCAAAAGGTACCAAGTGGTTTCATATTTTCCATGAGAGCATCCTTTGGTTCCCTGCTCAACCACCTATAGGTGGATGTTTTGATGTAATACAGTGAGCTAGATGTGAAACATGAAACTCCCCATGCATATAAACCTTGTATGCTCCTATCCAACACCATAACATAAATTTAATATCTCAAATAAGCTAGAAACATATGTACATCTCTCTTCAAATCATCATGACATTAGTAGGACCCTATAGGTGTGCATTGGTTATATGTATGGGCAGTGAATGTCTTAGAATGGAGCAACAAAGATGGGCAAATGGCCTCATTAGTAGATAAACACAAAATCAACATTAAAATGCATGATTACCATCAAAAACATCTTGAAATAATATACGATACATCCTTTTTAATGTGAAGATCACTTTCATACATATGGAATAAAGTAGGTAGGGTGTTGAATGACTGGTCTAGCATGGTAGAGACATGAGTTTTTGATCAAACTATGGGGTTGTGAGACCAAAACCTATAATTAGGTTACCATTATGGAATTTAAATATATAAAACACAATTTCTCATTTATATGAAACCTTTGTATGTAATTCAAGCTCTTGCAAGTGTAAAATTGATTAAAACTGCTTATGTTGGCACCCTCTTGCAAAGTGAATTATATTACTCATTAAAACACCATAAAACATGAAACCAAACATGGGGACCATTGGAGTAAGATTTAAAACTAATATGGAATTAGTATATCCTACTAGATTGTATGGAGTCCACCAAAACAAGGAAAAACCTACATGGTGCACAAAACAAATAACAAATTTACATAGTCAAATTCATGAGGATGGTTCATGAATCACAAGACACAATTATTCAAAATTATTATATGTAAATTAAAATATTGGAGTGTAAAATAACATCCCAAAATCATTTTCCATGAAAGGTCCTAAGCTATTCATACCAAGCAAAAACCTATAAGTCACTTTTATTTGCCAAAAATGGTGAAAAGGGAGTAGAATGGTTTTGAGAAAGAAATGGAACTTTAAGATCAATCTCAATGTGGAAGTAAACTTAGGGAAGCTAAAGAGGCACTTCATAACCTTTTTCCATGTGGCACACTTCCCAAAGAGGTCATACAAGTGCCAAACTATTCTTTTCCTTCAAGAAACCTCCTCTTTCTTCTGTATAACCTATCACCTTTTATTTTTTTCAATTACTTAGGGATTTTAGGAACACATGGGACATGACATCATGCTTTTTAACCTTCACAATTCACAATAAACCTATATAAATCATTAAATACACCTTTTTGACCCCTAAAATGACCCAAAATGATAAATAGACATAAAAACTAATTGACCAAAGCCAATATAACATTTATTGGCATCAATTTAACTATAATACACCCCATGAAACTCATATTACACCCCCTATAGACCTATAAAATCAATGTTTTAATTATAGGTGCCCTAATTTGACTTAAAAGTCAAATTTGGTCAACAAATTGGCGATCATAGGGGTAGTATGCCTGCTATATTAACTAGACTAGTAGCCTTATCAGTCCATTTGGATTAGGAGTCATATGAAGCTTGAGACAAATAAGGAAACCTTTGACCATTGAATTTGAGTTTGGCCAAGACAAGACAACTAATGACTACCTCAACCACACAAAGTAAAGGACACACACAACAAAGAAAGAAAACACACACATGTGCTCAAAGAATCTAGGAGAAACAAAAACTAACCTATTATATACAACTAAAAATCAATCATACCTCCCTCCTAGATCAAAGGGAAAGTTTTAAGCATCACCTTCTTCATGAGATAGAACATGGTGAAAATCATGAATCTTTTGGATAATGAGAAGCTTCACAGAACCCATCAAATTCCTTGCAAATAGCATTAAACATCTACCATATATCTTCTTATTCATAGATTCCATCCTCAAGAACTATTTCCTCTATATTATTCTCATGAAGCTCTCCTAGGACTTCCACTTCTTAAGGGATGACTCAACTTTCATTCTTGATAATACATTCCACTTCATGTTTAAGATGATCATCTACAACATTTTGGTTAGTTGTAGAGTATTTTTTAAGGGTCGTAAGATCTTCCATCTCTTTTTCCTTCATGGTAATGCCAAGACTAGGCATCTTGAGATCATGTGACCTAGCCCAATGAGGCTACCAAGGAGGTAGGTTCTATTCAAGAAAGAGTTCTCTTTATTTATCAACCAGTTGATCCTCCTTAGGTTCCCATACCTCACACCCATCAAGGTAAAGAGTGATAGGGTGAGGACAAGATGAACTAGTTAGTGGACGTGGCACATAAAAGTCAAAGTCAGATTGAGGGTGAAGTGTAGGGGGCATTCATGGACACATATCCCTTAAAAAATAGAGACATTAGCTAGTGGACTATCCTTTTTTTCACTAAGGGGAGTCCCTATGGTGATTTCTTCCTCATATTCACTCATGAGAGATTTTTGACTAGCCATGAATTGAATTTGTTCTTCTTTACTTGTTTTTCTCAAGATAGGTTCCTCTTTGAGAAGGAAAGGTTGATGGATAGGCTCATGAATTTAAGGTGAAGGATCTGGAGTATGAGATGTAGTGGAAGGTGAAGGAATTTATGATGGAGTGTGGGATGAAGGAGAAGGATTATGAATGGGTTTGGAAAAGAGGAAAGCAATAGTGAGCTTATATGGAAGTGAATTCTTGGGTTGATTAGGAGTAACATCTACATGAGTAGGATATATATCTTTCCAATGGTAATTTTGTGTACAATCCATGAAAACATTTATTTTCATATAATAAGACTCATAGGAATTCTCGAGGCTGACGAACATCATAGTATGAATGATAGGGATCATATTGAGGTTGATAAAAAGGTGTTTCTCAATAGCCATTATCATCAGATTATCCAACAACATGGTGTCCATATAGAGAGGGAAATGAAGGACTATAGGCATATTGAGGGGTAAAATGTGGTTTATGGCAAGGTTGATTTTAGGATTGATACATTTCATGACAAGGCTGATTATAGTCACACCAAGGTTCATTAAGAACTTGTTCATACTGATGGGGAATGGCACAAGCTTGGAAGGTTTCACCAACTTGTAGAGAATAAAACTTAAAACCAAAGTCAACCATAAAATTTTATTGAATCAAGGACATAACGAATGGATATCATCAATATTCAAGATGAATACTTGGGCTATTTGAACAACTAATCTATCTTCAAATTTACCATTGATGCTTTGATAGATACCTCTAAAGGTTGATTGTTGAGAGACAACACCAAAAATATCCCTACCTCTTAGAATAAGGGTCCCATCAAGCATGCCAAAAAATATTATCACTTGGATTTATTCCCTTTTAGAAGATGGAAAATCTCTCTTTATCCAAGTGGCACAATGGAATCACCTCTAGGCTTGTGGGAAGCCTAAGGAATGAGGTGAATCTCTACTCCCTTGATGTACCACTTTAGATTGTAACTACTACTAATCTTGGGGAATGAAAAAGGAGAAGGATAACTGAAAGCAAACTAACCTAAGGGAGGTGATACAACAAATAACATGATGACATCTAACTATATGCATATTACACTTGAAATCAAAGTACAAATTGAACATACACATCTCCAATATTCATCTTCTCACATTAATGTTACATTGTGATGTTATGGATGAATGTACAAAGTTAGGAGGACTAGAAAAGACGCCTTGAATGGTAATAATGAAAATAATAACTCAATAAATCCTTTACATCTCCTGAAACACTTCACATGCCCTAGAAGAAGAAACTTTCCAACTGCAAATAGATGATAGAATGAAATAACATGCTAAGGAATCCATAGTCTTCATTTATGCAAAATAAAACATTAAAAATGAAAACAATAAGAAAAATCATGGAGGAGGTAAAAATTAGTATTATTATTTATCAAAAGATATAAATTTTATTAGGGCTTTTCCATACTCAGGTGGAGCATTAAATACAATGCCAAAATGGCTAGTTCTTATAAAACTTGTGAGGGAGAGAAGAAGAGGAAAGTCTAAGGGTCACAAGGAAAATTGTAAAGATGATAAAAGGAGTTAATTATGCATGTTTATAGGTTATGGGATGAACCATGCAATGTTTGGAGCTACAAATTTCAATCCAAGTCATAAACCTTATGAAAGGTGGCAAGAAACTCCCCATTCTAGCTCAAACAATTGCCTACATGATTATCCATATTTTAATGAAAAATAACTAATTAGGACTAGGTATGATGATTTTAATTAATTTTAAGGACATTATACATGCCTCTTCATGTATTAGTTGTAGGCTTGGTCATCTGAAATCACTTGGAAAGGAGCAATCATCATCTATATTCCAGAAAACTCTTCCTTCATGAACTCTACACACTTGGATTCCAAATTGGCATAAATTTCTCATGAAAATACATGGGAGAGAGTATATAACACATTTAAATACCATACATGGCCTTATAAGCATTAGGGACACCTTAAAATGAGCTCACTTGATGTTTTTCACCCTTTTCACTAGCTTGTCCAATAGGCTAGTTTTGACTGGATAAAATGAGAGATATTATTCAAACCCTTTGGAGTTATTTTGAATAATTAAATGAATATTAGGAGTTATTAAAATTATATATATTCCCCCCAAATTTTTTTCATGTTCAAACTCCTCCTGTAGCCTACACAACACAAAAAATAGTAAAAAATAGCCTATTTGTCACCCCATTTGTACAATTTTGTATAGATATTTGGAATGTGAGGGATATTTAGTGAGTCCTATACAAGATAAAATAGGTTTCATGATAAAAATAATCCATTATATCATATTTATAGCTCCATTTCCATCATTGGGTCTCTATAAGGGTTTAATAAGGGTTTTAGGCCTATTTACCCTCTTAAGATTCATTCATAAAAGTTTGATTTCCAATTTTCCACCCAATTCCAAAAAATATTTTTTAAATACCCTCATTAACATATATAAACTTCTTATATTAAAATTCAAATCATCATGAAAGATATGAGTGTTGAAACTTGACCTATCGAGATCTTTTTCCTCCTTTCCATAGGCCTGAATTGGTTTTGTGTCAAAAAAATGACTTCCTATGATATCCTTTGCATCCAAAAAACTTTAAAATATTTTATGTGATACTATTTAATGTTGTAAGTGTGATGGACTCCCCATTTGGGCACTAGGCCTAGTCATGCCGAGAAGCCTATATGTAGGTTTAGACCCAAAATGGTCTATTTGATGTCCTCCCTGAATTAAAATATCCTATATAATTAAATTATTACCTCATTAATAAGTCTCAATTCATGGGAAATAACATTTCATGCTAGGAGTGAAAATGATCCTCCATTTGGAAATTAGGCTTCAT
Organism: Torreya grandis; assembly: GCA_037957365.1. Taxonomy (NCBI): domain Eukaryota; kingdom Viridiplantae; phylum Streptophyta; class Pinopsida; order Cupressales; family Taxaceae; genus Torreya; species Torreya grandis. The sequence goes on from JARHVA010000118.1 coordinate 420,418, forward strand.
CATGCCTAAAACTTGCCTGCAATCCTAAGAGGTTTAGACCTCTTTGTTCATCATCACCTCTATAAGATTGATTAATATGATTATAATATGTTTATTAAAACTCATCACACCCTCTTTAATTGTTTCATGTTCTTTTTGTTTATACCTCTTAACTATCTCCCTAAAACTACCAGTTTTAAGCATGAGGGGAGTGCCCTCTATCTGAGATAAAATAGAGGTCAATTACCCTATTTGTATAAATAAAATAAGTAATATATAGGATTAATAAGGTGTTAAGTATTATATTATCAAAATTTTACCTCTTAAATCAATCATTTGACCCTCTAAAGGCCTCAAAATCCATGTTAGACTAGTCAGGCAAGGACTGTGTGTGAACCCTTTCCAAGTGGACTGTGTCTTGCTTGTTTATGACATGTTGGTGATATTTCATATATTTGTGTCAATTTTAAGATGTATATTTATATTTTTATAACCAAAAAAGAGTTGTTCTAAACAAGATCATAACACTCTGACCCCTTTAAACTCTTGAATTCTCAAGACTCAATTTGTCATGATTGTGTCCTACCTCTAGGGAAGATATCTATAAGTGTGTGTATGTATTTGGCATAGATAATAATACATAAAGACTCTTATTTAAACTATTAGTTCATATAAAAATATCTTGGACCCTATTTACCCTGAGCTCAATCAATACAACACTTAAATACCATATCTATCTCACTGTCAGCTCAGTCACTTTTAACTGACTGTGAGGGAATATTTAGGGTCCTGTAGATGTTATTCACAAATGAAAATTATGTTATATAAGTCATATAAAACATATGAGGTGATAATAAATAATATTTTTGTTCTTCAAACCATTATCATAGTGAAACTTTAGGCCTAAACCTAGGTCATGGACTGTATACACTTATAGTCAACTGTGTGTGAAAGTTTCCAAAAGAAAGAGTACTTGTAGGTGTCTATATGGGATAAAAAGTGTATATAATTTTCTCAAGTCATCTCTTGGTAATTAATGTAATTTTTTATTGATTTAAAACTTTCACCACCCTGCCAAGCCTAACACATTCCTTGCATTACCTTTTCCCAACTCACTGTCTACCTTTTGACTGAGAAATTCAAAATTTACCCCTACTTGTAAATCATTTTGATCCTTGATATTTGGGTTAAGACATGGAAAGGATTCATTTAAACCCCAAACATTTCACTTGACATTCCTCTATCTTTAAATCATTTTGAGTGTCCTAAAACCCAAACCTAAGAATCATATTTACTCACTATTCTATATACCCTAGCTATAGGTCTACATTTTCTTCTATGTAGACACCTATAGGTTACCATGATACTTTCAACACTCTATCAACCTTCTATTTATTTCCTTCATACTATTTGTATACTGTTTAACTCATTTAACCATCTCAATCATGGGTGAATTCCCTATTTTCTCTTAAGATTTCAAGAGTCATTTAAGTCTCAAAACCATTAGGTATTATTGCAAGGTTTTAGTGCTTTTATAAGTAAATTTGAGGATCTCAAACACTATCTTACACTAATCCTTTCCACTTAAATATTTTCAAGACTTGTTTATATGCTATATTAAATCAAACTCACCCATTTTGATGCCTTGGATCACCCTTCAAGCATGTTGAAAGATACCTACAAAAACCTCCTAGGCCTCCATTTTAACATTTTAGGGATAAGAGACCAAAACAAAGTCCATTTCCTTTTCAAGTTGGTTTCACATTTCCCTTGATCCTAGAAAATTTGTATGTATTTTCAAGTATTGATATTCATATCAAGGTTTCAAAAGGTGCCAAGTGGTTTGATCTTTTCCATGATAGCATCCTTTAGTGCCCTACTCAGCCACCTGTAGGTGGATGTTTTGATGTACTACAATGAGCTAGATGTGAAACATGAAACCCCCTATGCATATGAATCTTTTATGATCTTATCCAAAACCATAAAAAAAATTTAAAATTTTTAATAAGTTTTAAACACATGTACATCTCTCTTCAAATCATCATGATGTTAGCAGGACCTTGTAGGTGTGTATTGGTTATATGTATGGGTAGTGAGTGTCTTTGAATGGAACAACAAGGATGGGCAAAGGGCCTCATTAGTATCTTTAAAAAAAAAAAAAAACCTTAAAATGCATGATTCAAATAAAAAACATCTTTAAACAAGATATAATACATCCTTTTCAACATGAATATTACTTGCATACATATGGAGTAAAGCATGTAGAGTGTTGAATGACTAGTTTAACATGGTGGAGACATGGGGTTTTTTTAATCAAAATATGGATTTGTGAGACAAAAACCTATAATTAGGTGACCCCCATGGAATTTAAACATGTAAAATACCATTTATCATTTATATGAAACCTTTGTATGTAATTCAAGCTCCTATAAGTGGAAAACTGATTGAAACTGCTCATGTTGGCACCCTTTTGAAAAATGAGTTATATTTCTCATTAAAAAACCATAAAACATGAAAAAAATCATGGGTAACATTGGAGTAATAATTTAAGCTCATGTTTAATCAACATATCCAACTGGATTGTATGGAGTCCACCAAAACAAGGCAAAACCTACATGGTGCATGAAACAACTAGCAGATTTACATAGTCAACTTCATGATTATGGTTCATGAATCATAGATAACCATTATTATAAATTATTGTATGAAAATTAATTTATTTTAGTGTAAAAAAAAATCCTAATAGCATTTTCCTTGAAACATCCTAAGCTTTCCATACCATGCAAAAGCTTGCAAGTCACTTTTGTTTGCCAAGAAGGGTAAAAAATGAATAGAATGGTTTTGATAAATAAATGGAACTTTTAGATAAATATAAATGTTTAAATGAGATTTATTAAGCTGAATAGGCACAACCTAACCATTTTCCACATGGTACACTTCCCAAGGAAGCCGTACAAGTGTAAAATGCTTCTTTTCCTTCAAGAAAACTGCTCTTTCTTTTGCATAACCTACCACCTTTTAATTTTGTCAATTATTTAAGACTTATAGGGGCACATGGGACATGGAATCACATTTTTTAACTTTCATAATTCCAAAATAACATGTACAAAGCATTAAATTCACCTTTTTGACCCATAAAATGACCCGAAATGATAAATGGACATAAAAAATAATTGATCAAACCCAATATAACATTAATTGACATAAATTGAACTATAATACACCCCATGACACTCATATTACACACCCTATAGACCTAAAAGGTCATTTTTTTACCTATAGGTACCATAATTTGACTTAAAAGTCAATTTTTGTCAACATGAACCACTTGATAACTTCTTATACATTGTACTCACTATATATGCTCTTTGGACCCCTAACTAAGTTTCCCTTGCTTAGACTGAGAAAATTTACTTTTGAATACTTTACATTTCTATTTCCTATAGGTGGACACCTACAGGCACTCATAATCTTGAAAAGGTATGAATCAACCTTATGGTGATGGTCTCCATGCCATTTTGCATGTCATTTAACCAGTTGAACCATCCTAGTAATGAGTGAATGTATTACTTTCTCCTAGGGTGTCAAATGTCATTCAATATTTCAAACCTATAGATATTATTGTAGGATTTCAATGTCTTTTAAGGAAATTTTGAGGTATTCAACCTCTACCTTGCATTCACCTTCTCACTCCTATCTTTGGTAGGGGTCTTATCTACACTAGAGGCTATAAGATTCACCTATTTATATACTTTTAAATCATTGGAAAACATGTTATGAAATGTCCACAAAACCCCCCTAGAGCTCTATTTTGACATTTTAGGGAATGTTTCCCAAAATTCAATCTTTTGCTTCACCTTAGTAATCTACATCTTATTTTGCCTCATTGACACTTCAACAAGTATACAAGGGTCAAGTGACATGTTAGAATCCAAAACGAGGCTTATTTCATGTTTCTAATATCCACACAAAAATCATCAAGGTTCTGCTCATACACCTGTAGATGAACATTCTCAAACACAGGCAGTAAAGCTTCTCTAGTTGTCATGGAATGAGTAGTATGCATTGTCATTTGATTTCAATGGTCCAAGGCCTCCCTCCATACCCTCAAATGAACTTTTCACATTTCACAAATATTGAAACCAATACTAATGCTTTGATGACATCATCATGAGATGCATGTATGTAAAAATGAATTGAATGTGGACAGTGAATGTGGAAAAGAGAAACAACATGGATAAAATGCCTCATGGGTAGCTCAAACCTATTGTCAACCTTACATATGCATGATTAACAACAAGGACATCCTGAGATAAGCTTTAACATTCCTTTGAATATTAAAATCACCTGTATATATATGGAATAGAGCAACCAGAGGCATCTCATGACTATTTTAGCATGGCAAATGAGCATGTGATCAAATTTGCACTTTCTAAAACATCTCAATGAGCTCTCTTAAACTCTTGATGGCTTAGAAAACTGATCCACCATGAATATAACTCTAGGAACAAGATGGATAAGCCCATACATGTGACTACAACTAAAGTTAGACATGGAGTTGACTGTGAGAGATGGTAAGACTAAAAGCTACCCAAAACATGATATGGTGAAGCCAAAACATGTAATGAGATAGTCATATGACCATGATACCTATGTAACATCATTTATCTACTACATGAGACCTCTATAGGAAACCAACCTTCTGCAACAAGAAGAGATTTGACTGAGACTACACATGGTGGCACCTTCTTGTAGCATGGACTTACTTGCTCATCAAAACATTATGAAACATGAAAATAAGAATGGAAACCATATAATGAGGTAGAAAACATCCTCTGGAGCTAACATCACCAATTGATTCATATGGATTTGATCAAAATGGAGCAAAATGTATAAGGTGCATGAAATAACTAGCAGAAAACTATATTCAACTTATAAGAGATGATTCATAAAGCATAGTTGATAAATACTTGAACTATTACTATGAAAGGTAAGGTATATGAGTATATTATCACCTCCCAAAATAATTTACTATGAAACCTCTTCAGTTATCCATACCAAGCACAAATTTGTATGTCACTTTTATACTTCTAGAAATGAAAGAAAAGTAGAATAGTTTTGGATTTAAAATGGCACTTCTAGAGAAAAAAATGTATATATGAGTGTTAAGAAGGTGAAGAGGCCTGCCATGATCTTTTCTCATGTGGTACACTTCCTCATGGGTTGTACAAGTGTCAAATGTTCCCTTTTTTAGTTGTTTCTTGAATTATAGTTAGAGAACCTACAATATTCTGATGTAACTGACATCTCTGATAGTTAAACTAACCTCTTTGATGTTTTTAAGGAAAAAAGGATACATGGGCACCTTGGGAACCATGCCACTTGCATTAATAACCCTTAAAAGCCCACTAAAAGACTCAAAATGATAAATAAACCCATTTATAATGAAATTACCTAGATGCTCACACGTAATGATTTTATATCGCATAGAATAAGAAAATATGAGATATCACATAGCAACAATTGATAATAGAGTAGAATACTGGATAATATAGCAAATCCACTTTGAGGGGGAAACCTCCACAACAATGCACTTAGAGTAGAATATTTAACATGATGATCAAAGATTAACCACTACCTCCTATATATAGTCTACTTAGCCATGGTTATTCCATAGGCCAACCTAACTAAGATCATAAATAAATGTAATAAGAATATAAAATATGTATGTAAGCCACAAGTCAGCCATACATATCCCAAGACATGCCAAAGGTTAATGGTGTAGCATGCTCCTCCCCTTCAAAATAACATTGTCCTAAATGTTGAGTCAACTCTAGATGTTGCTACACAAAAGATTCATTCTCCCAAGTAGCATCTTCAAATAATAGATTATTCCATTTGATCAGGTACTTCTTAATCCCTTGAGACTGCAATTGCTTATTGCACATTTGAAGGATCACCTCAGGATCAAGAACAACTCTTCCTTCCTCATCCAATTTTGGTAACTCAGTTTTGGCAACCACTTTGTGTCTAATGACTTTCTTCAGGTATGATACATGAAATACTAGATGTATACGAGTGGAGGAAGGAAACTCTAACTTATAGGCCACACTACTAATTTTTTTCAAGATAAGATAAGGTCCATAATACTTAGGGGACAATTTGTTATCCTTTTTTTATTACTTTAAGGACATCTTCTGATATGAAAATTGGCACTAATTTTCATGTAAAAAGTTTACCTTGGATCCTTATAAGCAATTTATTAAATATACCAAAATTAATCCATAAAATAATCAACTTAAAGAAAAGCAATTCAAGAATACTAAACACATTGCACAAGAGTTGATTATGAAGTTTGGCAATGCTTACTTCTCTAGGTTCATGAATTAGCTGAACCAATTTATTATTAAATATTTGTAAGTACAAGGCAACCCTTATAGAATAATAATGAATTCACATGTTACAGACCTTCAAAGAATCTCAAAACCCTTAGATAGATTCTTCACCTTTCCAAAACACTTCTAAATGTGTATGTTTATCCCTTTGAATAATATCAAAACTCTAAGACAAATTCTCCACTTTCTCAAAGCACACCTCTAAGACTACATAAAACTCAACAATAGACCTTTAAAAAGTCCCAGAACTCACGGACGGACCTTCCACCTTCCTATCATGAAAAGTAATCTTGCATTCCTGAAGTTCTCCACCAAAAGTATTACTTCAAGACTTTAAAAAGTGGCTCAAATGAACTCAAATCAGGTCTCTCATCATATGGCTGGATTCATCTCTTGCTCTTGCTCTGTCTCTCAGCTCTTAGTTTGCCATGAGAGCTTTGAAACCTTGGAATAAATTCCAACTCCAATTCAATTCCTATTTTCAATGATTTCCAAATAACCCCTCAACCCTTTATATACTTGTTGGAGGTGTATAAATAATGGGATTATTCATTATGTCCACCCTTTTTGATGGGATTGGATAATATCCCATTTCACCACTTTTTATGGGATTTATATTATCCCTTTACAATTTAATATGGAATTTTAATAATATCCCATGTATTAAAAATATGGGGTGATAATCATTCCCCAATATATGATGGTTTATATTTTAACCATATTAAAATGGTTTTTCATTTGCCACGTAATTCTATTGCCACATCACTTTATGACTATGTCATCACTTTGACTGGTCATGACTTATACATAAGGACTCTATTTCTTGAATCATAAAATGTGCTAAAAAGTTCTCAATGATCTCTACACCATGAAACTAGTTCATAAACATTTCAAGATCATCAAATTTTCTAGTTTGACTAGCACTGACCACCTATTGACCTGCTTTGACTGGAACTTGGATTGGTTGCACAAGGAGCAAATGAACTCTATTTTTGGAGTTCTACATACTATTAGAAAGCTATTGTTGAGTCCTATGTGATGGTACATGTCTCATTCTTATTTGAGAACTTTTCTAAAATGATATTTTAATCATACCTCCCCACTAAGAAGGTTTTTGGTCCACCAAAAGTTGGTTTCCATTGAAATACCTATTAGTTTTAAAGATAATCTAACGGGTCTTATCAGTCTACTTAGGTTCTAAAACTATATATACAATGCTTGGGATAAATTACTGATCACATCTTCTATAATTCCTCTATTGCTGCATGGCCATCAATAGCCTCTACATAGAACTAGGATTCAAAATGTGATGACTTCCTCTATTGCACGACTTCACAAAAGCCTCTACACAGATAAGCCTAGTGATATTTTTTGCTACATGGATTTAATGAGCTGCTACATATAAATATAGGGATATCCTCTACTATATGGCTATAATGAACCTCTACATAGAAGTCTAGTTATCTCCTCTACTACATGACTATAATGAGCCTCTACATATAGGTCTTATGATCTCTTTTGCTACATAAATGTAATAATCTTCTACATAGAAGTCTAGTGATCTCCTCTATTGCATGGATACAATGAGCCTCTACATAGAAGTCTAGTGATCTCCTCTACTACATAGTTATAATGAGCCTCTACACATATATGATATTATGCACATACATCTATGTTCTACTCTACTGCACAACCATCCAAGGGCAGCTACATAGAACTAAGATCCTAAATCTCCTTTGTTGCATGGTTTCAATGAGCCTCTACATAGATCTAAGATTTTGTATGTGCATCCACATCTTCTTTTGCTACACAGCTCAATGGCCTCTACACAAAAGTATCCATGAATAATAACACATCCATCAATGTCCTCTTATACTGAACAACTTCAATAGCCTCTGCACAGAAGTACATGTGTGGACCTAGTGCTTTCTAGGTTTGCTAAATTATTCTCTATAGAGTAACACTTAACAAAAACAAAAATACCCTAATTTACATATACTATTGTTAATGGAAAACATCTACCAAAATGTGAGAAGATAACTTGACAATGATAAACTTATCACTCAATTCTTCTCTATAGGTGACTTCACAACAAAACAAACTACAATTTTTACAATACATATATATACATATACAAATAGTTCCTCTTGGGTCTTTAAAAATTGTGCATGGTGTATGTCACAATACTTCCTGCATGGGTCTTATTCATATGTCTTAGTTAGCACATTATTTATTCTAGTTATATGAGCATATACAAATGGATAAACTAAAATGCTCAAAATCTTTTAACTACCACCTAAAATTATTTACCAGCCATTGAATCCTAGTGTGGGCCTAACTCCTTTGATAGTCACACTATGGATCATCATGTTGTTCACCTTTAGGTTCCTGATGGTCACCTGGTAAATATGAGTTTGATGTCTGATTAGAAACTATTAGGATCTTACAACATAATTAATTACTTTTGTATAAACAACTAAACATATAATTAAATCAGAAATAATAAGTAACTATAAATCAGAAACAACAAAGAATAGGAGATACAAGAAACAATCAATCTTGTATTAACACTCTTCCAGAAGGAAATATAATGAAAAAATCTCTCTCTCTTCTCACACCTCTCAAATGTACAGATCTCTTTCCCTCAAGAGTTCTCTCTCTCTCTCAATTACAACCAATTCAATCCTTGAATTGTTTACCCCTTTCTTCTTCTTACTTAACATGCTATGAGGATCTAACCCTATTATATGGAACTAGGATTCATGAGCCATGCATTATCCACTGTTAGATGCACCTCTTAATCAAAGGTTCAAATCTATCCTGCCAAAAATAGAAATGCGGACTCAAAATGAACAGTTAATCTTTACATGCAAACTAACTATTCTTCCTCAGAATTAGAATTCTAGGAATGCACAGATGATCGACGTCGGTCTCTATTTATCTGCATATGACCAATGTCAGCTGATCCTTAACTGACATCAGTAGCTTCCGATTGACCCCTGACTGATGTCGGTCGATCCTAACCGATGTCAGTGACTGTGTAACTCCAACAAACTTTGCATTCACTCATTTGGTGAAGCTTTTAGCTCTATAACTCAACAATCTCCCACTTGGAGTTAAATAGCTGCACCTATACCTATACAGCAACATCCTCTAGCTTGTTTCTCCATCTTCAAGTTCAATCTTGAAGACCAACAAAAGTTGAATGAAGATTCAACTTCTCCTTTGCTACTGGCTTTGTTAACATATCCACAAGGTTCTTATCTATATGGATCTTTTCCAGCTTCAACTGTCCATCCTCTAATACCTGTCTAATGAAGTGGTACCTAAGCTGTATATGTTTGGTTCTTGAATGAAAGGCTGAATTCTTTGCCAAATGAATTGCACTTTGACAATCACTGTACAATTTGCAACTCTTTTACTCCTTTCCCAAATCTTTCATGAACTGAGTCATCCAAATCATTTCCTTGCTAGCCTCTATGACTGCAATATATTTTGCCTCTGTAGTAGACAAGGAAACAACCTTCTACAACTTTGAAATCCAGCTAACCACCATTCCACCAACAGTGAAAACATATCCTGTGGTGCTTCTCCTACCATCCAAGTCACCTGCCATATCCGAATCTACATACCCATGTAGAGAAGTGTTTAACCCTCCATAGCATAAATGCCTACTACTGGTCCCTCTCAGATATATGAGAATCCACTGAATTGCTTTCCAGTGTTCCTTTCCTGGATTGCCATAAACTTGCTGACAACTCCCACTGCTTGGGAAATATCAGGTCTAGTACATACCATTGCATACATCAAGCTCCCAACTGCTAAAGCTATGGAACTCTACTCATGTATTCAACCTCATCATGTGATTTAGGACACTATTCTTTGCTCAACTTGAAGTGTCCAGCCATAGGTGTGCTTACCAGTTTTGCATCCTGCATATTGAACCTCTCTAACACCTTATTCACATAATCCTCTTGAGACAAAATCAAAATGTGATTTTTTCTTGTCTCTCTTAATACTCATGCGAAGGATTTTATTTGCTGCTCGTAAATCCTTCATGGCAAATGTGTGAGCTAATTTTACCTTAAGCTCAGTAATATTCTACATGTGTGAACCTGCAACAAGCATATCATCTACATACAGTAACAGGATAATATATCTACCATTATCTAATCTATTAAAATAAACACAATGGTCAAATTGATATTTACTAAAGCCATACTTTGTCATAAACCTATTAAACCTCAAATACCATTGTCTTGGAGCTTGCTTAAGACCATATAAGCTTTTCTTCAACTTGCACACAAGTTTCTCCTTACCTTTGACCTCAAAACCTTTCGGCTGTTCCATATATATCTCTTCATCCAAATATCCATGAAGAAATGTTGTCTTAACATCAAGCTACTCAAGATACAAATCCTCAATAGCAACTAAAGACAATACAGTCCAAATAGAAGTCGTCTTTACTACAGGAGAAAAAATTTCACCAAAATCAATACCTGGTTTTTGTGTAAATCCCTTTACTACCAACCTGGCCTTATGTCTCATTTATCCATTCTCTCCTTCCTTTAACCTGTAAACCCATTTGTTTTTTAGTGCTTTCTTTCCAGCTGGAAACTCAACCAAATCCCACGTATGGTTCTCTTCCAAGGAATCAATTTCCTCATTCATGCCATGCTCCCACTATTTCCTGGATTCTACCTACATTGCCTCATCAAAACTTTTTGGTTCTCCACTATCAGTGAGCAACAAGTAGTATAAAGAAGGGAAATAATGAATTGGAGGTTTACTTACCCTTTCAGACCTCCTCATGGTTGTTTTAGACTCATTCATAGCTTGCTGTCTGCCTAAATTTCTTTCTGTTAGTGATCGATCTCGGTCATCTTTGGTCGATGTCAGTCTGTACTTGATCGGCATCGATTCCACCTGACTAACATCAGTTTCTATCTGACTAACATCGGTTCTTGTCTAACTAACATCAGTTCTTGCTTGACTGACCTCAGTGTCTGTGTTTTCTTATGTATGATTATTTTTACCCACAAGCTCATTTTGGATCATAACCTCGTCTAAATCAACATTGCCCTGCTCAGAATTATTTAGCCTCTTGAGCTGATCACTGTAAATCACCTTCTCATTGAAAACTACATCATAGCTTCTAATAATTTTGTTAATTTCTAAATTGCACAACTAGAATCTGAAATCTCTAGAACCATAACCAATGAAAGTGCACCGCATAGATTTAGCATCCAACTTCTTTCTATTTTCTTTTTCAATGTGCACAAAAGCTTCAGAACCAAAAACTCTGAGAAATTAAAGATCTACCTTTTCACCTATCCATGCCTCTTCTGGAATTCCACCATCCAGTGCATTAGAAGGTCCTCTATTAATTAGGTAAATCATAGTATCTATAGCTTCTACCCAAAACTGTAAGGGCAAACTAGCATGCAACCTCATACTTCGTGCACGCTCCATTATTGTTCTATTCATCCTTTCAACAACTCTATATTGTTGAGGTGTCCTTAGAACCATCCGTTCCCTGTGTATTCCACTCATAGAATAATAACTATTGAATTTATTGCTGTAGTACTCACCACCATTATCAGATCTAAGGCACTTCAATCTCAAACCTATTTCATTCTCAACCAAAGCTTTCCATTTTTTAAATGTGTCAAAAACATTAGATTTCTTCTTTATGCAATAAACCCATACCTTTCTTATAGCATCATCAATGAAAGAAACATAATACCGTGATCCTCCAATAGAAGCTACCTGAGCCGGTCCCCACACGTCTGTGTGAACAAGCTCCAACTTGTGCTTCTTCTTTGTTGACCTAGTTTTGAGAAACCTCACTTTCTTCTATTTTCCAAAAATACAATGCTCACAGAAATCTAGATCTATGTTTTTCAAATCTGAAAGCTTACCTTTTGACTTAAGAACATTCATTCCCTTCTCACTCATGTGACTAAGCTTACAGTGCCACAACTTTGCATCTACATCTGAAGTAGATAAAATAGAAGGAGAATGATTAGTAATACAAGTAGATAAATAAAGTGTACCTACTCTCTTACCTCTAGCTAATACAAGTGCACCCTTGGAAACTTTCCAAGATTCAACTGTGAGAGTTACTATGCAACCCTCATCATCCAAATTTCCTACAGAAATTAGATTCCACTTCAGGATGGGTACATGCATGACATCCTTCAACACCCATGTGTTGCCATTCTATAATTTCAGCTGCACTTTTCCTTTGCCAACAATTTGACAAGGCTCATCATCCCCTAAATAAATTTTTCCAAAATCTCCATGGACATAATCATTGAAAAATTCTCTATTTGGGGTTACATGGAAAGAGGCACCACAATCTAAAACCCAAGATTCTATTTTAATATTCAAATAAAGTGTAAGAGCATCCTGTGCAACAATACCTGCAACTTTTGCTTCTTCATTACCTTCATGCTGATTTTCTTCTTTAACTTTCAACCAACAATCTTTCTTTGCATGCCCTTTCTTTCCACAATTCCAGCAGGTTATTCTTCCACTCTTAGATTTGGATCTACCTCTCATATTTGACTTTGACCTTGATCTCCCTTGCTTGCCCTTCTCTCTTTGCCTTCCCCTACTTTCAATACTTAAAGCACTACCTGATGTTTCCTCTGTGCTTTTTCTATAAATTTTTTCATTCAAGATTACACTAACAACATCATCAACTTTCAAGATATTTGAAGTAGATGCAGTATTACTAACTGCCATTACCAAGCTATGCCAACTTTTAGGGAAAGAGCATAAGATTAAGAGAGCCTTAATTTCATCATAAAAAAACTATTTTGACTAAATTTTACTAATTTACTATTGCATGGAAATCATTAAGATGACTAGATACCGATCCACCTTCCTGCATTTGCAAATTAAATAATTACTTCATAAGATATACCTTATTCAACGCTGAAGGCTTTTCATATAAATTTGCCAAAGTATCCATTAACTCTATCATTGTCTTTGCTTGTGATAAGTTGGAAATCATAGAAGATGCCAGGCTCAACCTTATAGATCCCAGAGCCTTTCTATCAAAAACATTCCATTCTTCATCTTGCATATCTATGGGCTTGCATGCAACTCCACCCAATGGTAAGTATAGATCTTTTTGATATAGATAATCTTCTATCTGCATCCTCCATAATTGATAATTCTTGCCATTGAATTTCTCCATTCTTAGCTTACTTTCTTCTACCATTGCTTTACTCCCACTCAATCAGAAACCCCTGAGAGTGAACCTGTAATCAACAAACACTAACCCACTCTGATGAACCTTGTTAGTGAACCAAGCTCTGATACCACTTGTTAGGATCTTATAGCACAATTGATTACTTTTGTATAAGCAACTAAACACAAAATTAAACTAGAAATAATAAGTAACTATAAATTAGAAACAACAAAGAATAAGAGATACAAGAAATAACCAATCTTGTATTAACACTCTTCCAGAAGGAAATACAATGAAGAAATCTCTCTCTTCTCACACCTCTCAGATGTACAGATCTCTTTCCCTCAAGAGTTCTCTCTCTCAATTACAACTAATTCAATCCTTGAATTGTTTACCCCTTTCTTCTTCTTACTTACCATGCTATGAGGATCTAACCCTATTATATAGAACTAGGATCCATGAGCCATGCATTCTCCACTGTTAGATGCACCTCTTAATCAAAGGTTTAAATCTGTCCTGCCAAAAATAGAAATGCAGACTCAAAATGAATAGTTAATCTTTACATGCAAACTGATTGTTCTTCCTCAAAATTAGAATTTTGGGAACACATAGATGACTGATGTCGGTCTCTGTCTATCTACATATAACCGATGTCAGCCAATCCTTAACCGATGTCGATAGCTTCTGATCAACCCCTGACCAATGTCGGTTAATCCTGACCAATGTCAGTGACTGTGTAACTCTAGCAACCTCTGCATTCACTCATTTGGTGAATTTTTTAGCTCCATAACTCAACAAAAACATTATGATTGGGTCTAGAGACCTACCCTATCTCAAAATACATGATCCAAGTGTGATCCAATCGAAGCTCTATACCGTCATCTATGAAAGATGCTTATCGAGTGAAGAGATACAAATTTCCCAAAACCATCCCATTCATCTCCAATGGGATGATATTGAGAGTCATCATATCTGAGTATTGTCTTCTAACTATAAATCACAAGGTGTAATAACATGTTGCCATACCTTAGACAATGCCATTCTGCCTGCCAACTATTTTGGCATGTGGCAGTGGCAATGTTGGCAAGCCCAATTAGTGTATAATGTTAGTGGTCACATAACTCAGATCAATGCCCCTATCAAACATGAGTCTAATGACACATCCCTCTAACATAACTAGAATACTCTACCTAGAGGTTCTCATAGATCGTAAGACAATGTATAAAGGTCCAAATGTTGTCCTTTGTCAAACTAAGGATTTTGAATGATAACTGGTACTTCGGATAACAAGATCCTTTATGTATTCCTCTATTGGAACCATTGCAATGCATATCCATTGAAAATCTAGTCTTAAAGGCCTGATCTTAACGCACTATGATACCAAATTGATCTATAAAATAGCACTAATTTTCATACAAAATTTTTACCTAAGATCCTTGTAGGCAATTTATTAAATATACCAAAATTAATCCATAAAATAATCAACTTTAGAAAAAGCAATGCAAGAACACCAACCACACTACACAAGATTTGATTACAAAGTTTGGTAATGCCTATGTCTCTGGGTTCACAAATTAATTGAACCAATTGATTATATGTTTATAAGTACAAGGCAATCCTTACAAAATAATAATGAATTCATGTTTTATAGACCTTTGAAGAATCTCAAAACTCTCAGAGAGATTATTCACCTTTCTAGAACACTTCCAAATGTGTATGTTTAACCCTTCAAATAATCTCAAAAATCTCAGATAGATTCTCAACTTTTCCAAAGCACACCTCTAAGATTGCATAAAACTTAGCAACAGACCTTTGAAAAGTCCTAGAACTCATGGATGGACCTTCCACCTTCTTGTTGTGAAAAGCAATCTCGCATTCCTGAAGTTCTCCACCAAAATTATTACTTCAAGACTTTAAAAAGTGGCTGAAATGAACTCAAATAAGGTCTCTTAGCATAAGATTAGATCCATCTCTTACGCTAGCTCTCAGCTCTTAGCTCTTCGACTCTCGGCTCTACCATGAGAGCTTTGAAACCTTGGAATGAATTCACTGAATTCCAATTCTGATTCTAATTCCCATTTTTAATGATTTCCAAATAACCCCTCAACCCTTTATATACTTGTTAGAGGTGCACAAATAGTGGGATTATTCATTATCCCCACCCTTTTTGATGGGATTGGATAATATCCCATTTCACCATTTTTTATGGGATTTATATTATCCCTTTATAATTTAATATGGAATTTTAATAATATCCCATGTATTAAAAATATGGGATAATAATTATTCTCCAATATATGATGGTTTATATTTTAACCATATTAAAATGATTTTTCATTTTCCACATAATTCTATTGCCACGTCACTTTATGGCCACATCATCACTTTGATTGATCATAAATTGCACATACGAACTCCATTTTTTGAATCATAAAATGTGTCAAAAATCTCTCAACGAGATCTACACCATGTAATTGGTTCATAAACATTTAAAGATCATAATTTTTTCCAATTTGACCATCATTGACCACTTATTGACTTGCTTTGACCAAAACTTGGACTGACTACACAAGGAGCAAATAAGATATATTTTTGGAGTTCCACATATCATTGGAAAGCTCTTGATGAGTTCTATCAAATGGTATCAATATTAGTATAATTTGGGAACTTTTTTGAAATTATCTCTAGATCATCTACTTATATGGCTATAAGTGAACAAAAACCCAATCACTAATGTCAAAGTTCCTCTCACTTCTGTGTTAATCTACATGTTGTTTCATGCGATTCTAGGCCATGGCCAAATTTTCATGCAAACTAGAAAGGACCTCTTATTGATGTTGAATATATTATTCAATTATACAAACCTTAAGATGGACCTTCAAGGTTGGAGTAATAGATGGTGGGTGGTATCTATATAGTGCCAGAAAATGAGACATTTTGGAAGAACTATGAATAAAAATATTATACCACCATTTAGCAAGTGGCAACCAATGAACCCATTTATTCTATTTATCAGAAACAAAATAATGGAGACATCCTTCCAAAAATTTGTTGACTACCTAAGTTTTTCCATTAGATTTAGGATGATAGGATGAACTATGAGCCAACTAGGTGCCCAAACATGCAAATAACTTAGTCCAAAAATTATTATTGAAGATGGGATCTCTATCATTGACAATGCTCTTAGGGGTACCATGAATTTTTTGAATATATTAAAAAAAGCATAAAATACTATACTAGCAACAAATGGTTGTCATAAAGAATAGAAATGAGCATATTTTTTAAGATGATCTACCATAACCATGATAACATTTTGACCATCAGATCTCAGTAACCCTATAATGAAATCCATAGACACCTCTTCCCAATGTTGGCTCAGAATGGATAAAGGCTAAAAAAGACCTAGGGTTTTGATGGTTTCTCTTTTATTTTGTTGATAGATCATACAATTAGCCACATATTTGTGGACATCCCCCTTGAGTCCTTCCTAAAAAAATCCTGCTTGATTCTATGATAGGTTTTCAAAAATACCGAATGACCCCCAATTGGAGTTGCATGAAGTTCCTAAAGTATTTTTTATTTAAGAAGAGAATTCTTACATAGGTATAATTTATATTTATACCATAATGCATCACCCCTCTATGTGAATTTTTTAAATCTACCCAAACCTTGCTGAAGATTCTGAATCAAATCATGGGTAGCACTATCCTTGTCCCATTCTGATCATGCTTCCTCTAGCCAATATGCTTGTAGAATGACCATAGCATATAACAAGGACTTGACCGATTCATCCTTCCTAGATAGTTTAGTTGCCACTACATTATCCTTTCCTTTCTTGTAAACTATTTCAAAATCATAGCCTAACATCTTAGTTACCCATTTCTATTATTCTTCAGATGATAACCTTTGTTCCAAAAAATATTTGAGACTGTCATGATCAGTCTTTACCTGAAAGTGATGACCCATCAAATAAGGCCTTCATTGTTTAACTGCATGCAAAATAGCCATCATTTCCTTCTCATAAATGGGATTGTGCTAATTTTTACCATTCAGTTGAAGACTATCAAATGCAAGTGGTCTACCTTCTTGTATGAGTACAACACCCATACCATACCTAGATGCATCACATTCAAAAATAAAATTCTTAGAATAACTAGGAGTAACCAACACTGGAGTAGTGCACATCACTAATTTAAATTGTTTAAATGCCCTGGTAGTTATATCAGTCCACTAAAAGGAGTTTTTCTTCAACAAAGATGTGAGTGGGGCTGAAATGCTACCATAATTTTTGACAAACCTATGATAGTAACATGTTATCCCCAAAAATCCCCTTAGTTGCTTGAGTGTCTTAGGAATTATTTAGTCCACCATTACATGTATTTTTTTAAGATCCACTTTTACTCTTGTATGTGAAACCAGATGACCCAAATACTCAACCTCAAAAGCTCCAAAAGTACATTTGGAAGGTTTGGCATACAACTGATGTTGTTCCAAAATTTAGAGTACCTATTTCACATGGTGCAAATGGTCTTCCTAATTTTTACTATAAATGAGGATATCATCAAAAAATACCAAAACAAATTTCTTTAAATATGGCCTAAAAATAGTATTCATCAAACTCTAAAAGGTAGATGGTGCATTTGTTAGCCTAAAAGGCATAACCAAAAACTCATAATGGCCCTCATGAGTCCTAAAAGTAGTTTTGGGTATGTATTCATCACAGATACAAATTTGATGATACCAAGAAAGCAAATCTAACTTGGTAAAATAAAGAGCACCATTTAATTCATCTAGCAAATCATCAATGATAGAAATAGGAAACTTATCTTTGATAGTGTACTTGTTGAGTTCCCTATAGTCAGGGCACATCCTCCAAGTGTCATATTTATTTTTAACCTTGAAAACTAGTGAGGAATATTCACTTTGACTATGGTGAATGATGCTTGCATCCAACATTTCATGTACCATCTTTTCAATTTAACTTTTATGAACATAGGGATACCTGTATGGCCTGATGTTGGGTGGTGTACTAGTAGGAATACGTTTGATAGCATGATCATGCATGTGGCTAGGTAGAATTCTTTTCAGCATGTCACCAAAAATAACTAAATGGGCATCAATAACTTATTTCAGATCAGGAGGTGTAGATGATGAGTCAAATCAACTTCCATGGAAAACAAACAAGATACAAATCCTTTAACACCCTTTCAAAGAATATTTATCATTTGATGGAAGCTAACAAGTTGTGGAGATTTATCCCTTAATCCCCTTAGCTCAAATGCCTTTCCCTAATAATGAAAACACATGAATAATTCTTGGAAATTCATCTCAATAGTGCCCAAAGTGGTGAGCCACTAGACTCCCAAAACAATGTCAACTCCTCCCATGGAAAAAGAAAACATAGGAGAATCCAACAAGTAGTCTCCCATGGGTAGATTAATACTATGGAATTTTACTAAGTAGCTGATAGTACCACCATCTATAATCATGACCTAAAATTCTAGAGTGGGATAAATGAAACAGTTCAAATGGGCAGCCAACTTATTGTTGATGAAGTTGTGTGTACTCCCAGAATCAATCAAAATAGTGACCTATTTTTTTAGGAAACCCACCACCTTAAGAGTTTGGGGAGTACTAATACCTAAAAGGGCATGATAGGAAAAAGTAGGCTGAGAGTCTTCAGATTCCTCCTCATGACCTTCTTCATCCTCACCAAGTGCCTCCTCATCATTGTCATCCTCATAGGTACCTTCAATGTAAAATAGCTTCTTTTCAACATAATGATGGTCTTTACTCCATTTGATATCGTAACCATAACATAACCCTTTGGCTCACTTCTCCTCAATTTGTTGAGGTGTCAATTTGGTGGGTTGAAGATATGATGGTGCTAGAAAGGTGTGATCATGACCAATAGTGAAGGTTTTTGATTTGACCATCTCTTTTTCCTCTACCATGAATGCCTATGGGATA
This sequence comes from Torreya grandis, assembly GCA_037957365.1. Lineage (NCBI taxonomy): Eukaryota > Viridiplantae > Streptophyta > Pinopsida > Cupressales > Taxaceae > Torreya > Torreya grandis. Next base: position 439,963 of record JARHVA010000118.1, read on the forward strand.
AATTCTGATATAGATGCAGGGTTAAACATTCAAACCTCTAATTAGATGCTACATTTGAGACCACCCAAAAATAGATCAATTAATTTTTCCTTAGTGATGTCTTCCACCAATAAAGATAGATTCTAAAACTGATGAATATAATCCTTCATAGTTCCCATTTTGCATGATTTGTCTAATTAGATGAAGTAGTTCTCAAAGACATTATTTTGATAATGAGCCAATAAATCATCAATGAAAATAGACCATGTAATAGGAGCACCATTTTTTTCTTTTGAGCACATAACCAACAATACCAATTAAATTGCTCAGGTTCCAGATATAGAGATGCCACTATCACCTTCTAAGAATTAGGAGTTTGATGTAGATCAAATAAATTATCAAGTTGGGTAATCCAAGTGAGAGGATCCTTACCATCAAACTTACACATGTCCACTTTAGGAAACATCAATTTCATACTAGATTTAGAGTTGTTAGTGTTGAGAAGAGGAGGACCTGAATCATGAAGTGGAGGGTTGTTTGACTGTAACTAAGTTGAAAGAAAAGCCAATGAAGTAGTGATTTGATTCAATTGATTATGAACCCCATTAATCTCTCCATATATCCCTGAAACATCAGTCTAAACTAAAACAAAGTTATCATACCACACCAAGCCCTTTATGTCAGCCCGAAGTTGAGAAATCAATGGATCTAAAGTTTTAGATTCTATGTCACTGGTAGGAGTCTTAGGATTTTCTTGCCCCTTTTTCATCCTCGTGTACAAGGATCGGCCATATACAAACCCTAGGAGGGTTTTTGACCTAAAAAAAGTGCACCAGGGGATGGTACCATTGCGATCACCTCATCAAGATGAATCTAATGACTGCCTTTGTGTACTAGGGTAAAACATTTTGGCACAAAAAAATGTATCGATGGAATATACCGTTGTGATTGTCTCATCGAGATGAATCCAATGACTGCAATGTGCAAGGTGAAAAAAATTTCTAAACTTTATATATATATATATATATATTCAAAAAAAACATTTCAAACAATACTGTGCTGACAAAAAAAAAATTCTTCCTGGATTGCAAGTTATGTTTTTTCACTCCTTCCCCTTACAGAAGTCGTGTCTCACCAAATCCAAAAAAAACAATGCTGCATAAAACTTGCCTAAATCAAAGCTCTGATACCACTTGTAATGAAATTACTTATATGTTCACATATAATGACTTTATATCACATAGAATAAGCAAATATGAGAGATCACACAACAACAATTGACAGGAGATCAGAATACTGGATAATATAACAAAGCCACTTTGAAGGGGCAACCTCCACAAAAATTCATTAAGAGAAGAATAATTAACATGATGATTAAAGACTAACCAATACCTCCTATATATAGTATACTTAGCCATGTTTATTCCATAGGCCAACCTAACTAAGAACATAGAGAAATGTAACAAGAATATAAAAGAGGTATGTAAGCAAGTCAACCACACATATCCCATGAGACACCAAAGGTTAAGTAAGTATATCAGATCACCCACCCATGTTTGAGTCTTAGGTCTCAAGTGGTAAAATCAACATATTAGTTTTTTCCTAGAGCTCCCACATGCACGTGGAGTTACACACCCATACGGAGGATGGGATTCTTGGAAGCGTGGCGGGGTGTTAAGATCTTGGTGGGTGGATTCACTAATAGTCCATGATTTTGGTATAACAGTTCATTATATCATTAGACCATGACTAAAGATAAAAATGCATTAGATAACATCAAATGAACTATAATATAGCTTATGACAAAGATTTAAACCCCTAAACATCTAAAAAACCAAGTTAAGTTTGACCTAAAAGTCAAACTTGGTCAACACTATTAGTAATATTTTTTTACATTTTGAGTGTATTCACTATAAGTTGTAGCCGTTAGAGAGAAATAACATTGAGTTTTTCCTTTATTATCTTTGGAATCTCTATGTCATGTAAGTTATTTTATTCTTTGTGGAAATTTTATCTTTTATTTTAGTTTCAAGATAAATCATCTGTGATATTTTTGTCCTCTTGATAATATTGTTTGAAATAAAGATCTTTTCCCTTTGTTGAAAATTAACCAAAATATTGCCTCTAATTTCTAAATTTGCATAAGTATGTGTTTGAATAAACTCGATCTATTTTCTACCCTATTGTGCTTTCCAAGAAAGCATCTAGATCTACTATATAAATTTGGTGCAATCACCATATTTTTAATTTTCTATAAATTTCAATTCTTCAACCCTTTTCTCATTAAAACTCTAGTTTATAATCCAAAAAAATAACTAAAGAGTGATATTTTCATAAGGCTAATATCTTATCAATTTGCATCATATTTTAGTGAAAGGAAGTTGACCTTTCTCTAGAGATTAACCTCAAATTTCCAATGTCCCACGACTTTGGTGGTTCTTCCATTGTTTCATTAGGCACTTACACAATAAGCTATGAAATCAAGAAAGGTGCAATTCTATGTGATAACAACATAAATCTATGTAAATATGACATAATATAATTGCTTAAAGGTAAAAACCAATTTTATTATGTGTTCTCCCCAGTCTTCATCCCTGAATTATTAGTGGATCATCATATGTAGCTATAACATCGAAAACCTTCTTGTCATCCTTGAGGGGTAACCATTGCAACCCTCATCATATATAAAACCAATAAATGAATAATGTGCAAATCCAATAAGCATGATAAAAATCTATGACTATAATATATATCTTAAAACATATTTTTTTGTTCAAGGGACAATAAACATACATGAATAAATATGTAATTTAAAAAGTTTCCAAACCTATGTATAGGGTACACGCATGCAAAGCCTCTACAATAGTGTCAATGCCTTCTAAGCTACCCAAAATATCACCAATCATCTATATAATTAAAAAATAATAATTTCAATCAAATAAATTATTCAGTTAAGTAAAAATATACTAGAAAATAAACTTAATATTTTTTTACAAACAAAAACAAATTATTGACCAATTTTGACCCCCAAGTCAAAGAACCACTATAGGTTGAAAAATTTTCATAGGTTTATTCAAGCTTATATATATTTGCTATGGTCTTGTAATGGTCTTATAATGTCTTATAAGTGGTTAAATACATCCTTGATTAGCATTGTTTGAGTTTTGGTCTCACATGTACTTTTACAGTCTCAAGATCATTTATGAGTCATGGTCTTGTCATATGGGGTAAAATTAATAGCATGGGGTTGATACATTATATAAGGTTTTAATGTGTCCTAAAAGCTATTTATTATGTATCACAAAATAATTTTAGTCACCTTTTGGGATGATTTTGAGGAATGGAATGTACCACTCTTAAGGAAAAATATTTCAATAAGTGTTATAATGTCCCTGATGTTAGAGAATAGTTAGAGATAGTTAGAACTTGATAAAACTTGTAGTTCAACATGTAAATTGAGAAAAATACTCATTTACAGGTAGTTATGGGCACTTGTATGGAATTGAAAGATCCAATTGTAGGTAAAAATGGTTTAGAGAGTCTCTTCAGATTCCAAAAGTCATATTCAATCTTGGTATCAAGTTTTAGGCCTCATAGATGAAAATAAATATCTCTCTCCTCCATCAATCCCTTTACAAGCTCAAAAAGACAAAATTCAAATGCATGGTATGGATAGGAGAAAGAAATTTTGAGGATAAAATTTTAGGAAATTTTAGGGTTCCTAGTAAGCTTCAATTTTGTGGCATTACTTTCTAGATTAATCCCCTCTCCTTTGTGAATAATAGTTAAGGCTGCAAGGAAGTCTCTATGTCTTGTTCATTCAATTAAGTTCTAGTTTTTCTCCTATTTATTCAATTCAAATTTTGATGGAGGAGAATTAATTTTGTGTGATGTTTTTACAGGTCAAAGGAGTCATTTTAATGTTGGTTTTATCAATCAATTCAACCTTATGAGGCGTCTTCATCAAAGGAACTAGTAACTCAAGCATGTGAAACATATCACCCCTAATACAAGTTTTTGGGTTGGTTTGAATTTTTGTTATTCTCATAAGTCTCAAAGTGCATCATAATTAATTGAAAATCATTTAATCTTAGATGATCTATGTGTTCTCTCTCTAAAAATGGTTCCTTGTTGATAGTCCTTCAAGAGATGCCATTTTCCTTACTCTGGGAAGCATGGTACTATTCATCAACGATCTTATACAAGTCTAATTGACAAGCTTGACCCAAGTGGAAATGAGAAAAAAAATTATAATGGGAATACACCCTTTAATATGATGTAATCCCAATGTAATGAAAATGGGACTCAATGCACTCTCCAACAAAAACTTAGACAAGCTTATTTCACCCACAGCTCTACAAACCTGTCAGTGAATATTCATGGGTCTAAAATTCATATTGAAGGTGCTTTGGAAATGGATAAATGTGATATAGACTCATAAACACTCATTTTATACTAACTAACCCCATTGAATCATAAATAAATGTGAATGAATGAAGAGATTCCAACTACTATGCATAAGCCTTGTACATGAAATAGCTTTCTACAGGCTTATACGTACAAATGAGTATTTTTGAGATGCCATAATGTTTATTTATAGGTACACAATATATTGAGGAAAATTAGATAATAAAAATAGAATATTTGATACAATTTTAAAGTCTTAGGACATAAGAAGCTATCTCAATAATATATACAAGCAAAAAGGGAGACCTACAGGTTATATACTTATAAGTCCTCATTTTTTACAAAAGGAATTTTTCCATACAAATAATAATTGGTTATAATCATGAATAAATATATAAATGAGAGAATTAAAAAACCCATTAAGACACCTAATATATTTGAGATTCATAAAGGGTTGAGGTGACTAGTGTCACAGTCACTAGTTGAGTTCATAAGCCTAGTACTCATACACATGTCTGTATATGAAGGTAAGAGGAAAAGTTGTAAAATGCTATGAAAAGGCAAGTGAAACTTGTAGGATAATGAGAAGAATATTAAAATTAAGGTTGGATACTATCAAAGTGATAATGATCTAATTTTTAGAGAACAAGTTCAAATTTCAAATCCCACTAAATAGCCACCTACAACCATGCCTTGGAAGATATAAGCTAACAGGTGTATACAAGTAAAGATGTACAATTTTTTTGGGTAAAATAAAGGTTATAAGATTAAAATATAATGGAAATGATATTTTAATGTTCAATGAATTTTACTATAAACCTAGACTCAAAATGCATTCAGACTATCCTAATGACCACATACAGGTTGCTCTGGTAAGTAGGTTGGTTATGAACTTCAAAAGATGATAAAATGCATAGTGATGGATTTGGGTTTTGAAGAGTGAATGAAAAAAATGCAAGGGTCACTAAAATTTTAAGAGACATAAATGAGGTTCAGTCCTCAAGGATGACTAAACAAGACTCTCTAAACCCTACATACATAGTTAAATTAGTATTTGCATGCCTACCTACCTTCATGAAAGTATTTGCTTATTTTAAGAGAGTTACAGGTATATGAGAGGTCTAAGGGAAAAATAAGTCATAATAATATGATTCCCTTGTGTTAACATGAACTTATGAGAGTCTAATATCTAATCAATATGGTGATAAAGCTGAACATATAAGTATAGTCATGAACAATGTGTCTAATTTAGGGTAAAGTGAGGGTATAAATACTTTTAAGAGTTCATAAACATAGTAAAAACCCTAAAATATCATTGAAAAATATGGGAAGACAAGGAAATTGGATTTTAGGCCTTTGAGACTTCCTCAAGCTCTCTTAATGCAGGACTACAACTCAACATCAACATTATCTTGCTTGGTAAGATAATGAACCTGATGCATGGGATAAAATGAATTTTTTAGATGGTAATGAGGCACTTGAACTAAAAAATTTTGGCATTGGTTTTTAGTTTAGGCCTTTAACCTTCATGATCAAAGGTTAAGAATGCAAACCCCTCTCTAATGGCCTAGTTGAGACACAAAGAACAAATTATCGCACATGAAACTATACAAAGGACATGCATGGGAACCTAATAACCTAGGTAAAGTTGAGGAGGTTTTTATACTAAAAAATTTTGGCATTTTTTAGGAGTTAAGGCCTTAGGGTTTATGAACAATCATTAAGAACCAAAATAGGTCTAAACCCTCCTAAAACCCTAGTAACGACCTGATGTGAGAGATTGATATCTAAAGAGAATAAAATGAATTTTAATTATCCTAAATCATTTTGGAAATCATTATAGATTCTAAGTAGGTTCTAACCATGATTTTGTTTGTACTTGCAATTGTATGAACTACATTTAATGCCCTATTTTTCAAGGTTTTTAGGTGTTTTATAGGGTTTCAAACAAATGAACACATGTAAAATATTGGGGGGTGATTTGGTACGTATTAAAAATATTAAAACCAAAAAAATATTTACAATCCACCTTGTATATTATCATACAAACTTAGTTTTTCAAGGCAGGCTTAAACAGGCCTAAAAAGAAACTAGGTTTTGAGACCATTTATGGTTCTCACACTTCCACAGGGTCTCGAGATGTAAAATTTGACATGGATATTGGTTTTAGGATGGATAAAGTTAATCACACACTGGTTTTTGGTTTTACACATGTGGTAAAGGTCTATATTATAAATTCAATCTTATAAGTAATGAGGCCTAATTGATGCCTAATTAAGGGAGAAGAATAGTAGAATAAACACACTTCCTCTCAGAATAAGACCATGAAATTTGTCATGATGTTTTAAAGACATACTAGGTCATAAAATATGTACTCATTTTCTAATTAATATCCATACATTTTTCTACAAAATGATGTTTGTAGGTTTTTAGGGTTACAAGGATTTGGGGCCAAATGAGAGAAAAAGGTGCAAGATGGAGTCTTGGGAGTTGTTCCATGAAAAAAAATGAATTTATTTAAGTTTGATAAGTTATTTGAATTATTTTCATGGAGAGAGAGTGACCTAATGAATTTTAAATCAAATATTGATCCATTTAGACAAGGCTAGGCATAGTATACCAAGAAGTTTCTTAACACCCAAGGAGTTATGTGATGATTTCCCCTAAAATGTTAGAGCAATGGAGTTTAAAAACTCATGATAAGTGTCAAAGAGAAGGTATAAAGGTATTCATGGTGATATTATGATGAAAATTTCCATTTTTCACTTCTCATATACAAATAAGGGTAGTTTGGAAGAAGATGACCAAGGTGTCAAGCAAGTAATCTAACTCCTATGCCACTTGGATGATGAAGCAAATTCATAGGAGGAACATATGTATTTAGGGACCTATTTAGACTTTTATCTAACTCCATTTTTGTTTATAACTCATGTGTACAATTGAAAATATCCCTCCTCTATGCCGCCCTCTCTCTCTTCCTCATTTCTCTATATACTTTACCTCTTTTGGCATTATAGATCATCCACATTTTGAAATGGCAAAGCCCTATTGAGTTGAATACTGATTTTGAATTTGGAATAAAGATTTCAAGATGGTTTCGGTCTCTCAAATTATTTCATAAGGGTGTTAAGTAGTCTATGGTTGAATAACAAGTGATAGTTATCTTTCTTTATGTTCATCTCACTCTTTCATGCTTTATGTGAGTAATATGCCTTCTAGCAGGTCACATGATATGTAGCTGATTGATTTGTGTGTCTTAAAGTGTTAATAATATTACTAGTGTTTATGATCAGACATACTAATCATGTACCTTGATAAATACATTACATTCTACCTTCATGTTGAAACACTTTTATTAGGAGAAACTTGGGTTTTGAGATCAGTTTACAAGTTATCTTCCATAATGTAGGTTCAACTAGGATTATGGAGTTTATCTTGGTGCATCACCTCCATTAGATTAGTGTTTAATCTCATTTTTTAATTTTTCCTTTAAATCAATGTAGTTAGTGGTTAGTTTTAGGTGTTGTACATGGGAGCTATCCCATAATCTAGAGACTCACCTCTAAGAATTGTCACCCACAACATATGAGGTGTTTTGATGTTATTAAAAATTTAAGGAGGATGGAGTAGCCCTAATTAGGGTAAAAATTTAATTGATAACATTTTTTGCATGCTTAGTGGGACCTCATGGTATAATAAGTTATAAAGCTTCCTTCATGCAGTATCTAGCGAATCCAATAATCATTGGCTCTTGGTTGTAGACTAGTGATTAATTTTCATTCCTAAGGTAAGGAAAAGGTTTTCTAATAAAGGAATTCCATTTTAATTTTTAGAGATGCCTTATTATTTAGTTATGACAAATAGGTTTTATAACACCCATCCATATTCAAAGAAGTCTTTTGCTACTCACATACCTATAAGGATACTTTTATTCAATCCAGTTTGTAAGATGGAAGCCCCTAAGAACCTACCATTTATTGTATTAAATGGAAATATTCCTTTATCTCTTGATCACTATGATTAAATTATTATGTTAGACCTCAAAATTGTGCCTTCATACATAGGAGAATCTACCACTACTCCTATTGAACACATAGGAAACATTGCTAACTTTTGCAACATACATAACATCATTGAAGAGAATTTTGCCATTAGGTTGTTTTATATTTAACTCAAGGTGAAGGCTCTTGATTGGTAAGGTACCTTGGATCCCAACTCTATCACTACATGGGATGAATTTGGTGATCTTTGAGGAGGAGATTTGAAGACAAATCTGATCACTTATCTTTGACTGAGCAACTAACTACCATACAAAGAGCACCTCAAGAAGCTATAGAAGACTTAAAAAAAAGATTTAAAAAGACTTGGGATAGGATCCCAATATTGGTAAGGCCTACTATACATCATGCTTCTATCTATTACCTTAAATATTTTAATAGTGACATATATATGATGATTCAATCCATGGGAGGGGATACTTTGCCTAATGCATATGAGACTACTATAGGGGTTGAGAATTGCCTTATATAGGATGGTAAGATAGTTCTAGACCCCCATTCCTTTATTTCCTAATGTGTAAACTCTTATGCCCATTATTTATAACATCCCCATACCCAAACATAAGTATATTACCTCTAATCAGCCAAACAAGTCAAGAGAGGAAGATCTGATCAAGGATATTAAAGAAGCTAACAAAGATAACCAAACCCATAAGAGGCAAAAAAAAACATCAATAATGGAGGTATAATAAAGGTCCTTTTCAACCCTATCAGTATTTTCAAGCTCTTAGACCACCTTTTCAAGGCCACTATCAATGACAAGGGTAACTGACTCAAGTGAAGCAATATAATGGACAAGATCATAATGTTCCTTCTACTTCAAAATCACTTTCACCTATTTAAAACAATATTGTATAAGATAATAGAGATCAGACTTAATGGGATCAACCTCATAATTCTTCCAATTATGAAAATGAGACATTCAATGAAGCCTTTATGGCATAATGGGAAACAATGCCTTCCATAACTCAAGAAGAGATGTCTAGTGGAGGAGAGAAAAATGGAGGGGATGCTCAATAAAATGATACCTTGATGAAATGCTATTAAGAGGACTAATGTGTAGTCAAATACTAAGGTAAATTAAACATAAGATCAAAATCTATATCTACAAACACAAGGTCAAAGAAGAGAGCAGTTAATGAAGTATAATGGAAAAGTGGTGGTCCAAATATAAACTCTAAATCATCCCAAAGAGAAGGTGTTTCACTTATATTCCATATGGCTCAATTAAATTAGAAATTATAGAATGATAATATCCTTCCATGCCTCCTCCTATGCATCAAGTGACACAAGGTAGTGGTAGTGTTATGGATACTAAAGGACATGACAAGATTGACATCTCTACTATGAATATTTTTTAGAAAATGAATAAGGTTCATGTAAGCATCCCATTATGGGATACATTTTCCACTCCTTGACAATGAGACCTTCTCCAGAATAAACTCTCCAAGCTCAATGCAACACCTAGGTAGCCTAGTGAAATAGTGAAGGTTTTGACAAATAAATTGAAGACTAAGGATGGGAAGCCAACCAAAACTAAAAAAAGAGATAAACCTCCTCCATTTTACCTCTATATCATCATTATATACTTTTTGGTCCATAATTTTTTGATTGATAGAGGATCAAGTACTTCAGTCATGCCCAAACAAGTAGCTAACAAATTGAATTTGAAATATGAGTCACACTCCAAGGGGATGTTACAACTAAATGGATCAGCGTCTAAAATAGTGGGCATCATCAAAGGTTTGAATCTCACTCTTAATTATTATCCTACATTATCTATCTCTCAAGATGTTGTGGTTACAGATGTGCCACCCCCCATTTTTTCCCTTCTCTTGTCAAGGGACTTTACTGCTAAGATTGGGGGGTAATTAACTTAAAATTGTTCCTATATGGAATTTAAGATGAGATATGGTCTTAATATTTCTATAAAGTCTGAACCTTTGGCTAAATTTCATGTGAAAAACCCTATGTACCTAAAACATAAAACATAAACTTCAATATCAACAAAGAGGGAGATTGTCCTAATGACCAAGAATCTTTAACACCTCTTGATGGCATAGTTGATCTCTACCTTGATGAGTGGGGAGTTGATAATTATGGGTCTGATCCATACAAACTCATTGAAGAGAAATGTATGGGAACATATATCATTCATAAATAAAGTGAATAGTTCCTTGAGGTAAGTTATGATTATGGCTTTAAACAAGCTACATGGAGAAATTATATTATGCATATGGACGATGATGTTGTCCCAAATGAATTAGATCATGATATTCAAAAGTAAGATACATTTATACCAACCAAAGAGAAATATATTCATGAGTATGACACTCAATAAGAACATGATGATATGTGACATTAGTATCATTCCATAATGCATGATTTTGAAAAGGTAAGTGGGCTTACTCTTCCTCAAATGAAACATGAACTTGATGATGAGGTCAATGATGGACCTAATTATCACAACGAAGAATGTGAGATCCAAAGTAGAAGGAATACTTGGAAATAATTTTTTGAGATTAATGAGAATAATATATACCAAGTTGATCTTGAGTCACTTGGAGATGTGTTTGGAAAGTAAGAAGACAATCTTGGTGATTCTAGACATCAAGCACATCATAGTTTAAATGAAGGTGAAGTTGGGAAACATTTCATGACTCCTAAACATCAGATTGAGAAGTTCCAATTGAGCATAGAAGAGACCAAGTAGGTTAAAATGTCAATAAATCCTAAATGAGTGATAAAAGGATCATTCAAAGGAGTCTCAAGTGATGCACTTGAAGCTAGTAGAGGCTTCAAGATTATATATAGTTTTTATGGTCTTTTAATGGTCTTATAATGTCTTGAAAGTGGTTATATACATCCTTGATTAGCATTATTTGAGTTTTTATCTCACATGTACTTGTATAGACTCAAAATAATTTATGAGTCATGGTGTTATCATGTGGGTTCAAATTCATATCATGGGGTTGATAAATTATATAAGGTTTTAATGTCTTGAAAGCTATATTTTCACGCATTAACCTTTTATTATGTTGTTATGTATCACAAAGTCAATTTATTCATCTTTTGGGATAATTTTGAGGAATTGTATGCATCACTCTCAATAAAAAATATTTTAATAAGTTTTATAACATCCTTGATGTCAGAGAAGGGTCAGACATGGTTAGAACCTAATGAAACTTGCAGTTTAATGCCTAAATTGAGAAAAATACTCCTTTACAGGAAGTTATGGACACTTGTACGAACTTGAAAGATATTCTTATAGGTTAAATTTTTTTAGAGAGTATCTTTATATTCCATAAGTCATATTAAATCTTGGGATAATTTTTTAGGCCTCAGAGATGCAAATAACTCTCTCTCTCTCTCTCTCTCTCTCTCTCTCTCTCTCTCTCTCTCTCTCTCTCTCTCTCTCTCTCTCTCTCTCCTCTCTCTCTCTCTCTCTCTCTCTCTCTCTCTCTCTCTCTCTCTCTCTCCTCTATATCTCCCTTCATAAGCTCAGAAAGATAAATATCAAATGCATGGTATGGCCAGGAGAGATAAAGTTGTAAGATGAAATTTTGGAAAATTTTAAGGGTCATGGTAAGATTAAATTTTATGGCATTATTTTATAGATTCATCTCTTCTCCTTTATGAACAATTATTAAGACGATAAGGAGGTCACTATGTCTTGTTCATTCAAATAGGGTCTATTTTTACTCTTATTTCTTCTCTTAAAAGTTTGATGGAGGAGAATGAATTTTGTGGGATGTTTTCATAGGTATAAATATTACTTTAAATGTTGGTTTCATCAATCAACTCAACCTCATGAGGTGTCTTCATCAAAGGAACTAGTACCTCAAGCATGTAGAACATATCACCCATGCTATAAGATTTTGGGTTGATTTGAATTGTTGTCACTATAAAAAGTCTCCAAGTCCCTCATCATTCATTTAAAATAATTAAATATCAGATGATCCATGTGTTATATCTCTAAAAAAATTTCCTTATTGATACTCCTTCAAGATATGTCATGTTCCTTACTCTAGGAAGCATGGTATTGTTCATCAATGGTCTTTTATAGATCTGATTGCCAAGCTTGAAATAAGTGGAAATGAGAAATAAATGTAGCATGGGAAGACACAATTTAATATGATGTAATCCTAATATAATTAAAATGGGACTTAATTCACTCTCCAACAAAAACTTAGACAAGCTCATATCATCCACATGTCTATAGACCTATAGGTAAATATTCATGGGCCTAGGTTTCATATTGAAGGTGATTTGTCAATGGATAAATGTGATATATAATAATAAACACTAGTTTGATATATATTTACCGCATTTCATCATTAATGAGCATAAATTAATGAATAAACTCCAACTTCTATGCATAAGCCTTGTACATGAAATAACTTTCTACAGACCCGTATGTAAAAATGAGCAAATTTGAGATGGCATGATGTTTAGTCAGAGGTCAATAATATATTGAGGCATATGAAATGATAAAATGACAATATTTTTTAAAATTTTCAAGTGTTATTACTTAATAAGCTATCTCAATAGTGTATATAAGCAAAAAAGAGACCTACAGGTTACAGACCTGTAGGTCCTCATTTTTGAAAAAAAGGCATGTGTCTATTCAAAGAAGAATTGGTTAGAAACATGAATCCATAAAAATGAGAGAATTAAAATACCAATGACAACACCTAAGATATTTTATATTCATAAATGGTTGAGGTGACGAGTGTCATAGTCATTAGTTGAGTTCACAAGCCTAGTACTCATACACAGGTATGTGTATGAAGGTTAGAGGAAAAGTTATAAAATGATATGAAAAGGTTAATGAAACTTATATTATAATTAGAATAAGATTATAATTAATTTTGGATACTTTCAATGTGCTAATGATCTAATTTTTATAGAACAAGTTCAAAGTTTAAATCCCACAAAATAGCCACCTACAACCATGCCTTAGAAAATATAAGCTAACATGTGTATACAAGTAAAGATGTAGGGTTTTTTAGGTCAAATAAAGGTTATAATATTCCAATACCATGTGAATTATATTTTAATGTTAAACTAATTATACTATAACACTAGACTTAAAATGCATTCAAAGTATCCTAATGACCACCTATAGGTTACTTTGGTAAGCAAGTTGGTTATGAACTTAAAAAGATGATAAAATGCATAGTGATGGATTTGGGTTTTTAAGACTGAATGAAAAAAATGAATAGATTAATTCAAATTTTAAGGGACATAAAGGAGGTTTATTCTTCAAGTATGACCAAACAAGACTCTTTAAACCCTACATACACAGTTAAATTAGTATATACAGGCCTACCTACCTTCATGAAAGTATTTTCTTGTTTTGAGAGAGATAAAGGTCTATGAGAGGTTTGATGGAAAAATAATTCATAATAAGATGGTTCCCTTGTGTTATCATGACCCTATGATATTCTTGAAGCCAATCAATATGGTGACAAAGCTTATGGGTTTATTCAGGCCTGGTAAGCCTAAGACCAAACACATGAACATATAAGTACAATCATGAAAAAAGTTGTTGATTTGGGGTAAAGATAGGGTTTTAATACTTTTAAAAGTTAATAAACATATCAAATACCCTAAAAAATCATCCAAAAATAGGGGGAGATAAGGAAAGTGCCTTTTAGGCCTTTTAGACCTCCTCGATCTCACTTAATGCATGACTACAACTCAAAATCAACTTTATCTTACTTGGTAAGATCATGACCCTAATGCATGAGGTAAAATGACTTTTATATATGGTAATTAGGCCCCTAAAATACAAGCTTGTGGTATTGGTTATTATTTTAGGCCTTAAACCTTCATTAACAAAGGTGAAGAATACAAACCCCTCTCTAATGGCCTAGGTGAGACCTAAAGAACAAATTCTTGCACTTGGAACTATATGGTGGATATGCATGGTAACATGATAACTTGGGGAAAGTTAAGGAGTGTTTTATTCTAGAAATTTTTTGTATTATTTTAGGATTTAAGGCCCTAGGGTTTATGAAAAATTGTTAATAATCAAAACATGTCTAAACCCTCTTGAAACCCTAGTAAAGACCCTATGTGAGAGATTTATCTCTAAAGTGAACAATATGAATTTGAATTATATTTAAACATATTTTAAATCATTATAAACTATAATTATGTTCTCACCATGAATTTTTTTTCACCTAAAACTATACAAATTGCATTTACTACCCTATTTTGCAAGGTTTTAAGGTGTTTTTTTGGGGTTTTAAACAATTGAACACATGATTTTTTTTTTTTTTTGGGGGGGGGTTATTTTGTATTTATTAAAACTTTTAAATCCTATAAATATATACAATACACCCTAGATATGCTCAAACAAACCTAGTTTTTCAAGGCAATCTTAAATAGGCTTAAAAAGAGACTAGGTTTTGAGACCATTTCATGGTTCTCACACTTTCACAGGGTATCAAAACCTCAAATTTGGTATGGAGAATTTTTTAGTATATATAAATTTAATCACATTTTTGTTGTTTTTTTTACATCTGTGGGAAAGGTCTAGAGTAGAAATTCAATCTTTTAGGTAATGAGACCTAATTGAGGCCTAATTAGGGGAAAGAACAACATAATAAACACACTTCCACTCAGAATCAGACCATGAAATTTGTCATGAAGTCGTAAAGACATATTGGCTACTAAAATATGTACTAATTTTAATAGTAACATATGTACACTATCTTACACAAGGAGGTTTATAGCTTTTTAGGGTTACAAGGATTTGAGGCCAAATGAGAGCAAAAGGTGCATGATGGAGTCTTGGGAGCTATTCTATGAACCAAAATGAATTTATTAAAGTCTAATAAGTTATTTTAATTGATTTAATATAGAGTGCCTTGATGAATTTGAAATCAAATTTTGAGCCTTTTGGATAAGGTTAGGTGTAGTAGACCAAGAAGTTTCTTAACACCTAAGAAGTTATGTGATGATTGCCCCTAAAATGGTAGAGCAAGGGGGTTTCAAAATAAATTATAAGTTTCATAAATAATGTGTAAATATATTCATGGTGGTATTATTATGAAAAGGTCCATTTTTCACTTTTCATATGCAAAAAAGGGTAGTTTTGAAGAAGATAACCAAGGTGTCAAGCAAGTAATCTAACTCCTATGCCACTTGGATGATGAAGCACCTTTAGAGGAGGAACACATGTCTTTATGGAAATATTTAGATTGTTGTATAACTCCCTTATTTTTTTTAACTCATGTTTACACTTTCTAATCTCCCTCCTCTATGCCCCCCTCTCTCTTCCTCATTTCTCTATATAAGCTACCTCTTTTGGCATTGTAGATCATCCACATTTTGGTATGGAAAAGCCTTGATGAGTAGAATATTGATTTTACCTTTGGAATAAATATTTCAAGATGATTTTAGTCTTTCAAATTATTTCATAAGTGTGTTAATTAGTCTATGGTTGAATGACAAGTTATAGGTATCTTTCCTTGTGTTCATCTCACTCTTTCATGCTTTTTATGAGTAATATGCCTCCTAAAAGGTCACATCTTATGTAGCTAATCACTTCATGTGTCTTTAAGTGTTAATATTATTATTAATTTCTATTACCATACCTATTATTAATATATATTTATAAATACATTGCATTCTACTTTAATGTTGAAATACTTTTGGTAGAACCTTGGGTTTTGAGATCAATTTTGAAAGTTATCTTCCATTATGTAGGTTTAAGTAGGATTAGGATTTTATATTGGTACATCACCTCCGTTATATTAGTGTTTAATCTCATTTTATCCACTTTTATTCAAATCAATTAGGTTAGTGGTTAGTTGTAGGTGTTGTGCATGGGAGCTAGCCCAAAATCTAGAGACTCGCCTCTAAGAATTATCAACCATAAAATATGAGGTGTTTCATTGTTATTCAAAATTTAAATAGGATAGATTATCCCTCCTTAGGGTGAAAATTTTATTGATAACACAAAATATTGTTAAAATTAAACTTGTGTATTAAATATAGATGGTGAATCTAGTATATCTGGCATAGTGTCTAGCATGCTACTGTTATGCATTGTTGAAGCATCTACAGGTGGCATATGATATGAAATGATAGTATCCTAAACTCATGAATAATCTATAGGTGGTGTATGATCTATCATGATAGTTTCCATATATGTATTTTGTGTATGTTTTCACCTAAGTAAGAGGTCTTGTACACTTCTTCCCACATGATGGGCAATGATGCATAGGAACTATAACATGAATAAGAGGAGGGACACTAGCACCTATACCAATACCACCAAAACCACTACTAAAACTACCATTATGATCAATACCACTATCAAAAACACCACTAGTGTGAATACCATTACCACTATCACCACCTGTAGGTTGACTAGATGTCTTGAATGTATGCATACCATGCTCAATCATAACTTGTGTCAGACTCATAACTAACTCAAAGGTATCCATCTATACGATATGATGAAATTTTTTAGGAATAGAGGCATTTTTTATTGTCTTTTTTTTTTCTCTAATATTGGTTACAATGATTTTGGTCTCACCTGGAACTAGGATTATCAAATGAAGACCCACATCCCCTACCTTAGGAGGCCTTCATGTCAAAATAGTTTGGAATTTCTTGTAGCACAAAATCACAATAAAATTTTGTTAATTAGTATAAATAAACCTTATTATTTTTTCATGGAGGATCACCAAACACTATCCACAACCTATCCCAAAATTTATCTTTCATCTCCTCATGAACACACCAATCAATACTCATATGTTTACAATTCATTGGTGGAGGTTGGTCAGTTTCAGGGTTAACAAACAAAGTCTGCATAACATATTTTGTTAATTTTTATTAAAATATTCATATGAAAAAAATTTAGAATAAATTTTTTTCATGGTCTCTCTACACTATAACATTGCATTAAGTTGAGAAGTTACCTTCCCTCTTCATTAAAAATAGTCTCTAGTGTATTGACAAGTGAAATGTGTGCATTATCAGATTGAGTGACGTAAACCATTGATGATTATTTGTAATTTTTGATGTTTTGAATTTTATTTTCCATACAATTCAACTTCTTGTGCAAAATCAAATTATTTGGGGTTTTGTCTAACATTTTCTTCATACAATGAATCCATCGTTCAATTGTGTATCTAGATTTAAATAGAAATACAAGTTTTTAAAGGCAATATAAGAGAATATAATGCAAATTTAAACTAAAAACCCTACTTGAATAAATAAATATAAATATAAATATAAAAAATAAAATTTTAAAATCAACATACCTGAGGTAGAACCCGAATGTTGAATCTCATTGGTGGGACACAAATTCTAAACATGCACATGGAGAGAAGGGAAATGCAAAGGCAAATAAAAAAAATATATGCTTATGGGTTTGAGCTCCAAAGAGAAAATGAAATGAAAAAATAATAATGGTGTACAAATTTTATGTTTTACAAAGGGCATGCACCATTTTTTAAGGGAAACACACTTGAGGCTCGGGCATAAGCTTGAGCCTCGTTTATTTAAAAAAATGCATACTCCCTTTTTCAAAGGATGTACACCATTTATAAAAAAATCAAAGTTAAGGTAATATCACACTTTTTGTCCCCAAACTTTGTGAATCGACCCATGAGTAGTATAATTTTATCAAGGAGTGGCACATGGTTGCGATGACAATGGTGATTTAGGTTGCAGACAGTGCCTAGTGGAAGGTGGTGTTGGGCCATGAGGTAGAAGTGGATTTTGCAAATAACATGGTAGGGATCCATAGATTCATAAAAACAAAAAACCTAAAACACAAAATAAAAATTTGATCTTTTAAAATAAATAATAACAAGTAGCCCCAAATAGGAAAATTTCCCCTTAAAATAGAAAAAAAAAATCATCATAAATATTACAGTCATCTTAAGGATTTTGGACCCTTATGGATGCAATAGAAGAGGATAAATTTCTTTAACACAAACTTAGAGATTTTATCTCCTAAAAATATGCATAAAATGATGAAGCTAACCTAGGAGTCCCACTTTGATACACTGTAGAAGTTTGCACTAATACTAACACATGCCTTAATGGCCATAAAATTAGTATTAACTAAGACACTAACCCACTCCAAGGTGATATGACAACATAACGATATAATTTCCATTACTTAATAAATATTATAATTATCTCTCATTATTAAAGAGAGGGAAACCCCCTTTTTTTAATAAAAGGGGTAGTAGTATTTTAATAATAAAGAGTTTCTAGTTTAACCAACCTCTTAAAGAGGTGGTTGGGAAAAATTGTCACATTTGCTAGTCACTAAACAAATAGTGTCAGCATATAGAGATAAAATAGGATTAGGAGGTTAATTAACCTTGGTAAACTAATATAACAAGGGTCTAACATAAATGAAGCATACACTAGTAAAATGAAAATGATCATTTTACACCAACAATAAGACATATTTATAGTATCAAAATATGTAGTTATAGATATTTAAAAATTTGACAATCAAGTTAGGACCAGAGTCTTGATCTAGACCATACAAAATCATGTCAAGACTATATAAGTAAAAGACCTTATAGGTCACAAATTGGGGGAAAACACTCTACTTTGTCATTTTTACTTTTTGAAGATTTCATAGAAAATTAATAATAAAAAACTCAAGTTCAAGACGACTTAATGGCCCTAACTCCTCATATGGTATGGTAGTTATCTTGGCATGATCCAATCAATGTGCAATAAATAATCATTGAATGTGCATGGTAAAAGTATATTTCAAGTTTTAATTTCAAAATTAAAAGGTATGAATGAGGCAAGCTTTTATATTTTCACTTACACTTTATATATTGGGGCAAAACCAAAAGTGTCATTACTATTCATTTGCCACTTAGTTTACATGTTCAGTTAGATTACTTTGGTATGATATTTATGTCACTAAAGGGCGATATCTAACTTGAAATTTTTCATATTACCTGATCATGTAATGTTATATATTGCAATCTTATCTATCAAGGACACAAGATATTCTATAGTGTTGTCCCATAAGGGAATAATTATTTAATCATTCTCAAGATCTGATTTTTATTATGTTTCATACACACTTGTCAAATCTCAAAGGAGAAAACCATATTCTATATTTATAATCTTTTTTACTCTTATCTTTACCCATGTTTCACCATATAAAAATTCTTGGTTTATTTATAATGGCTAATAAAAGTTTTATTTTCCTATTTTTAATAAACAAGATTCTAATGTACGAAGCCACCAAAATATTACATTGAGGTGGTAATGAAAACAAACTAAGAATCCCTTATGCAATTGATGAATGTAGTAAAAGGCCTAAAAGTAATTATTGATATTTTTTATACTTCACATTTTGAAAAAATTAAATTAAATTAAGTAAATGTAAATGTAAAATTGACTTTTTTTAATCATATATATATACACACTAGGGTTCAATGGGTCCCTTGACCTATATTAAAATTGCAAAGTTTTACAAAATAACCAAAACAAATCCAAGCAGAAACACCATGGCCAAATCAAAACCAAATATACCAACTAGCCAAAAAGCCATAGAAAAGATTAAACAACATTTATTACAAATACTTGAATACCAATAGCAACAATAAAGCCTTCAATTAATGAGAAAATAGTCTAAAATATTGACTATCTTTCCCTTTTTACCTTTTTTTCTTCCTTACCTCTTCCCAAGCTCTTTGTTCAGAGTTTACTATAACCAATTGCTTATCATCATTTTGAATTTTTGAATCAATTTTTGCATGCATTTCTTTATCTAAATCTGAGTTTTTTGATTCATGTCCTCTCTTCACACCCCCTACTATATTTTTAAAGGGAGGTATTTGGACTTTCTCAATTGCCCCTCTAGATAACTCAACTCCTTTTTAGATACACCTTGTTCTTCTTTCTCTCTTTCTCCAAATTTTGCATTTTCTTGAGTTTTTGGTTCTCAAAAACACTCTTCAACAACTATTATCAAATCTAGAGCACTCCATTTTCTTGAGGTTGATTTTCCCCCTTTTCTCCCCTAAATTGAAATGCCCCTAAGGACAAGAACCATAAATATGCCTTGGTGCTTTGCAATTGTGGCATATGGATGTTTTATTCTCATAATCTAAAGCTTGAACATGAAGATTTTTACCATATTTCAAAATAATTTTCTCTAGATCCCCTTTGCTCAAGTTAACCTCTACATAAATTTTGGAAAAAGTACACAGGCCTATAGTTTCTCTCTCATGATCATTCTTTAAAAATGACAACTCTAGAAAGTAAGGAGTGATGAACATACCTGCATTACCCCAAAACCAAGGGCCCTCTGAGAGACACTTATGATAATCTTTTTCCTTATTGAATTGAACAATAAAAAACCTCTAGATCATAAGTAAATCTCACATTGGGTTGACTAATTTGCATAGACCCACTGATACAAGGTAGTCGAAGAAGGTCATATTCCATTAAATCTATTTATAATTGCATCCATAATAAAAGTATGGAAATACTCATCTACTTCTTGATTTAAAATATCCATTAAAGGAATCTCCTTTGCTTATTCTACAATATAGGCTTGAGGTAGCAAAGGAATTTTCATAGGATTTGTCTTGGAAGTAGCAATTTTGATGACTTATTTAAAAGTTTCAAGTTTGGAAGAGGAAGCTTGATTTTTTCCTTCCACACCTCCCTTCAATTTTGATGCCATGAAGATAAATGATTCTTTAACCAATGGATAGAAATTTATTGAAAGGTGATCCTATAATTCCTTACCTTATTGTACCAGGCATTGAAACTCAGTTGAGACACCTGTAGAAGCCACCAAACTCTATATTAAATCTTTCACTAGGTCTATCCCTTTAACCTAACTGAAAATTATTTTACCTGAAAGGAATTTGATCAAAATTTAAAACATTGGATTATCCTCCTTTTTTCCCTATTGAGTATCCAATGATCCCATAGTTATAATAGTGTCTTCCTCAATCATCTTGGATCTAAAAAGAACCTTCTTTGGATTTTTATTTTGATATATCTTTTTATCAAACATTTCACCTACAACAACCAACTTATCATACTTGTCATTCTCCTCCAAAGCTTGCTCAAAGGCAATCTAGGCTTGAAAGCCGCCATGAGAGAGATGATCTCTAGAGACATGTCATTTGGGAGAGATATTAATTTTATTGTGAAGCCTAAGGTGCCTATCCAGACTGTCATCACTCTTAGTGTCCTTCCCTATTTTTGACAATTAAACTAGCCCTCTAATGCCCTGTACCCTCAACCTATATGTTACTTCTCTAGTCAGCAATCTGCTAGTGGCATTTCCATTCAACCCCACCACCACAACACCATTATAACCTACTATGAAAAATCTACCACCAAAGTAAACCCTAGCGCTCTTCTCCATCAATTTTTAGATACATGTAATAGGGTATGCATAGGCAGAACATTGACTCTTCTAAATGTTAAAACTATGATGCCCATAATGCATGTAAAGTGTGTGCATCTTATTCCTCCTCTTAATGAAACTTCTTATTCCCTTTCCCATTACTGATATATATATATATATATATATATATATATATATATATATATATATATATATATATATATATATATATATATATATATATATATATATATATATTGCAAGTACCGAGTTACGACAAAATAATCAAAAGTGAAGAAAACAATTTTGTAGATCATGGTGACTCCAAAAATGGTAAGTATGATGATGAATATAATGACAATGATTATGATTATGATAATATGGGGGAGGACTAGAATTTTTAAACAATTTTTTTATAAATTTTATAAATAAATTCATTCCATAAAATTTTAAACTTTAATTAAAGTTAATGTTAAATAAGCATTGATTGATTCATAGTAATAAAATTATGGTCATTATAATAATAATATTATTCATTAGTTTCAAATGATTCATAACACTTACATTATGATCAGTGTAATATTATCGTTATTCCTTAGTTTTAAATGTTATTTGATTATTATGCACTTTGTTTATAAATGTAATATGTGGATTACAAGTATTTTTTGAATTCCTTAAATTTTAGTTCCCTTAAAAATATTATATTAATAATATATATCCATCAAGTTATTGAAACTATCTTCATCATCATCATCATCATCATCATCATTCTTATTGCCATCATCCATAAATGATAATAGAAACAACCATTAGTATTATGTATTTATTCAACTAAAATATAATTTAATATATTTTAGTGTTAAGTTAAAAGCTTTTATGAACAAATTTAATTAGATAACATTTTAAAAAAATACAAGATTGGGTTATAATTGGGTATATCCCACATTGGTAATGATTGCAAGACAATGGTGATTTAAATTAGGAACTACATCACAAAAATATTTGTCAATGGAGAAATAAGCTAGAAGGTGAGAATATTATTTAATTTGAAACGTCAATATCATTTTCATCAATAATTGAGGGTTGATGGGTCCCTCACCCTTTTATTGTATAATAAGATATTACAAAAAGATGTTGTGAGTCATATAAACATGATAAACACAACTAAGGGCCCAAACCACTAGATACAAAAAGCAAAGAAAAAAAGGGATGATTAACCCCTACATAAATAAATAAAGCCATTGAGTCCCAAACAATAAAGAAAGAAAAAAAAACAAGCAAAATGTCAAACAAGAGAGAGAGAAATACAAAATGAATGTTTAGGAAATCATCCCAATCATACCTAAGTTCACCCCACATACTAACATGACAAAGATAACTCAAACCATTTTGGCATTGACTAGGTTCACCTATGAAACCACATCATCAATCTTCATATTCATGTCACCATCAATAAGTTCAATTACAAAAATACTCTACCACTACCACCACTCGAAGGTCCACTCAAAGAGTCATGATTGCTATGCCACCCACTATTGTCACCACCATCAAAGTTATTAAACTACTAAAAATCTTATTAAGCTCCATCCCCCAGATAATGACCACCATGACCCCATGAAAATAAGAATCAATCCAACAACCCCTACATATTTAAACACCCTAACCATGACATCCACCATGACCTCTACCTCAATGGTTTCCATGTCAACTACCTTTACAAGAGCCTTCCCAAATGGCCATAGAAGGGGAATCTACTTTAGAAAAAATCCAACCTGAGTTTGACCTCATAAATAATGATTCCCAACCACTCTATTAGAAATATTATTCTTACCAATCCCCCCGACATCCCAATAGTCTGACCTATTGATTGTAACCAAATAATTTACTATCACTTTCATAACCTTGATGGTATGCATGTAACCAATAAAGGACTACAGAGGGAAATTTACATCAACTAAGTTAATGGGGGAACTAGGGTAAGTTTAGGAAGATGATGGGGCAATTTGTGGACATTTTTAAAAATTAATTATAAATGTGTATGAAATATAAAAAAAACATGTACACATTTTTAGGGTTACAAGCACGTATGCATTCTTATAAACATAGTTACAATAACCATAAAAACTCTCATTCAACTCACTCAAATTTACATGTGGTCAAAAATAAAATATGTATTGATGAGATAATTAAGAGAATGAAGGACCCCCATTCGAACAAAACCCACTGTACTTATTTTTGGAATAAATTAGAGTCATTATTATGCTAATTTAATCTAATAATAAGTAAAATTAATAGATGGGTATTGTTCTCACTTAATTTTTCACCCTTGAAGAGGTATTTAAATCATTCTCCAAATTGAGTGAAACATTACATTACCTATAGGCCTATGGGTTGCCTATAGCAAAGGTAAACCTCTAGATTGAAGGGCTAGCTCCCTAGATTTGTCTCTGATAGCTTATCACCTATATTCCTTGTTTACTTGGATGAAAAGAGATATAAAGAACATGATAGGAACCTAAACTAAATATGTTATTTACCAAGTTTATCTCCACCAGACTACCATATACTTTCACTATGAAAGATGACTCACAAGACTAGTTTCAACATCCTAGATTGCTCTAACATAAGTGTTTCAAATATGAAGGTGATATGCATCGTACTTCTCAAGGTGAATGTACAAGAGGTATGATTGTAGACATTAATTATATTTATTAAAATTAGAGATATACAAGGACACTAACTATAGTTCATGTGGCATGTTATATAGCAAACTACTTGCACAAAACATGAAAGAGTAAAGTGAACACAAGGATAGATGATTGTCACTTGTCATTCAATTATGCACTACTTCATGCACTTAGAAAAGAATTTATGAACTCAAAAAAAGATTGAAAATATTTATTCAAAGGAAAATATAATATTCAAACCATAAGGACTTTACCATACCAAGTGTGGATCTTACAAACTTAGCCAAAAATGGTTGCTTATATAGAGAATGGTGAAGAGAGATAGAAGGGGGCATAGTAGAAGAGGTTTGACAAGTGTTTATGATTTAAAACCATAATGTGAGTTATGAGATATTAAAAACAGACCTCTAAGGCTATGTGTCTCACTATTAAAGCAACTCTAACCCTCCAAGTGGTGTAGGGGTTACAAACTTGCTTGACACCTTGACTAGTTTCTTGAAAACTACACTTATTTACATGAAAGGGATGAAAAATGGACCTTATAATCATGAATTCATATTTAAATGATCTAAAAAACTCATTAAACATATTCCATTCCTTTATAAACTCCTTTGACCTACTATTCCATTAGTTATATGCATAGATGTCTTGAAACTCTTCATTTCCCATGTCTAGTTGGGTCCAAGTGGCCATAGACTCAAGTGAATCTTATTAAAATCATCCAAACTCCATGAATGGTATTAAAATATGTTATAAGGTATGAAAAACACCATTTTGGTTCTTGGAATAACTTCCAATAATTTTTTTACTCCCTAAGCCCTCATCAGGTATAATTTCCTTGTAGCCCTAAAAACCTTCTTGTGTAGGGATTTGTATGGATGATATTGAGAAAAAAATGGCATATTATAGGACCCATTATGTAATTATATCTCTATGTAAAATTTCATCTTTAGAATCTGAGTGTCAACCCTTTTTTTGTCTTTCTCTCTCTTGAATTAGGCCTCCATGCTTATGGCCCTAATGTCTTACTCCAGACCTTTTCCACACGTTTTACATAACCAAAAATCATTTGATTCACTTTATATATGGAATAACCAATCTCCATGTCAATTTTGATGTCCTGAGACCTTATGAAAGTATGTAAACTAGGAAATGGCCTTACCACCTAATCTCAGTTTGAGCCTATTTGAATTGCTTTGAAAAATGGGCTTGGTTTGATCATCTCCATAATATCCTATGTAATGTTTTATAATTTAATGGATATTAAAAGTACTAAATTAACTCATCCAATTATTTTAAATCTTTCCCCTTTTTAGAACACCTAAAAAACATACAAAGATAGGGTATTTGTTGCAATCTATACAAGTGACATCAGCATCAAAATACATGTAACCTCCTTAGAGTCATAAACAAAATCCAAGAGGTTAAGGATAAAACTATGTCATTATATATGCATTAGAGGTATTTTCCCCTTGATTGGTCACTATTAAGGTTTAAGAGGGGTTTAAGACTAGTTTGGGGTCTTAATAATTAGTCATAAAGAATAGATCATTAAATGACTTCCATCCACTTGGAAAACCTTCATGATAGACCTATTAAACTATCCCAAATGGCTTATCCTCCCATGCAAAGTGTGAGCAATGGTATGTGTAGACATCATAAATATGCAAACCATGATTCCAAATGTCATAATTCCCTTGGACCACCTTAGGACCCCCTTGGGACCAATCTGACCCCTAACCAAGCCTAACCATAGTTAGTTTGATTAAACTAACATAACCAAACTTTTACCCACTTTTACCCTTCACCCTTGACTGTCGATGGTCATCTTACCATCAATGGTCAAGGTAAACCTCTTTAACCACCAACATGTAAACCACCTGCCTTGATTTTCTAAAAATAGCTCATTTAAATCTATGTGCATGCCATATCATAAACGAGTTAAAATTAGGAAGCCCAATTCACATTCTTTTTCAAATCTCTTGCCTTACCTATAAGAATAGAGGAGTAGGAAGGTGAAAAAAATTTGTAATTATTATCAGGAGCTTGTGTATCTAGAGTTCCTTTGTTTTATAGATCAATCATCATCAACAATCCCATGAACTAGCTAATAATTTAGAGAGATAACTTATTGTCATAGTTTTGCCAAAGTGCCAAGTATCATTACTCTATCAAAATCATGTCAGACTCCACCAATAGGTCAATCACCTCAAGCATCCACCTAATCAGCTTTCTACAAGATAAATATTTGATTTCTAGCATTCAATTACTTTATTTGCCTTTCAAACTCAGCCCAACACCAACACATCTCCCAAAACCCCACTTTATAATCTCATCAATTATACATTCACCAACCCATATCCACACACAATAACCATCACTAATTTTCCCAACTACCGATGGTCACCCTGACTACCAACAGTCACCTTAACCATTGACGATCAGCCCAATCGTTGATGGTCACTATGGTAGTAAATTCTAGAAAGCTATTTTCACCTACCTACCCCCAATCAAATCTGATTTTCTATATCCTTGCCTATTCACATACCCCTATCTAATTTTCTAAATTAGACCCTCATCACCTAGTACTAGTATTAATTAGCTTATCACTATTTTAATCATTTCTAGTCTATTTCTCTAGTAAGTATCTATTATGTTCAATTTTAGTACCTTTTGATTATTGATGCAGGTACTTTCTATTCTATTTATAAGCTTAATTATTTAAAATGTGTGGATTGATAGCCCTCAAAAAAGCTCTTGCTTTCAGGATCTAGCTATCACTAGGTAATCCACTCAACTATATGTCTAATAAACAAATTTGCTTTACTATTGTCTTATCTACAGGTCATCCTCCCAAGCCAAAGAGGATCTCTTCATAATCTTCTAATTCCACATACGTATAATTAAACATGTTTTTTAACCATACCCATATTTGTTTCTTCTTCTCCCTTTTCAAAATATAAGCAAAAATTCATTGAAACATTCTGGCATGCCCAATGGGACCTTGAGTCTTTACTTTGGGTTTCCTTTCTTTACATCTGTATGCTTTTCTCCATATCTATGTTCATTAATGAAACTAAAATCTCTTTTAGGTTTAAAATCAAGTGCATCCATTACTTACTTCTGATTTTAGTTCAATTTTAATTTAAGGCATAGTAATTTTATCTTAGCTTCACTCTTTGTTACACACACTCACCCATACTACTTCCATCAATTAAACATCAAATAAACTTGAGACAAGGTTTGACTAGGATTTCATCACCTAGTAGTAACCTTACCCTTTCCTAGAGATCCTACATAGAGGTCATTACCAAGGGGAGAAAAAACCTAGCTTTATGGTTGAGTATAAACTCTGGATATCAATATATATTGGCTAACCACTCAACACCCTTATCACGACAGTGTGCAAAGTGAGGGAGTAGGCCCCATACCAAGCCATGTATTGATTCCAATATAAACTCTTTTTGAGAGCCTAAACACAACCTAAAACCAACCTTAGACTTCCTTTCTAGTACTCGTTCTACAAGCCATTTTTATTCATGCATTTTCTTAAGCCATAAGCCAAAAGAGAGATTAATTAAAACACTAGGGCTTAATGTATCTTTTAGAGTATGATTTGATTTCTTTGGTCATTTCTTGTCTTCTTTTTATTTGAGTAGTGAGGCTATTTGTGCTTTTTCTCTTCCCTATCTCATATGGTTATTACTCACCAATAGTGAAGGAACCTTGCAGAGCAAAATCCATCACCAAACCAACTTACCTCTTCCACCTCTTCATCCATAGACTATATCTCTGAACTAGTAGATTCTCCTCATCCCTTGGGAAGTCCTACTTTCCATCTAGAGGTTCTCCAAGGAGACATAGATTTTACCACCTTCCTAGGCAACAATCCCATGGCCCTACAACATTATCTTACAATCATGTATTACCATACCCTAGCTTCAACCACACACATAGATCCACCTTATAGCATGTCTCTCCACCTCATGAGGAGAGCCTCTATTGCAACGGATACAACCCAACCATTGTCTATTCAAGCCTCCTCATCCACCAATAATCCCTTTGAGACTACTATAAAAAACCAACCAATGAAAAATATGAATGCCCATATACCTTCCACTCCTACCAACAACTCCTTCACCTTAGGAGCAAACCAACCTCTAACTACCTATACTCCCTCCACTATAGGAGTGTCTACCTCTAACATTACTAACCTTCCTTCAGCTACCCTTAATTTGTCAACCACTACCCTACTTCAAAGCCTTATGGTTTATATACCCTCCACCTTACCATCAATCAGTACAAGGGTCACCATCCTTACATTGGTCACCAACCCAACTACTACTCCTATCCAATAAGCACCCCTTGCACTGAACATAGGCTACATCTCTAACCTACAAGGGCATGTACCCCTATCCACTACCCAACCACCTACATCTACCCATCATTATATCCATTCCACCCAACTGTTGGCATCCACATAATAATATGTGGTAGCTTCCCAACCTTCTACCCACTATCAATATGTCACCTAACCAACCCAAAAGTATTCATCTTATAACATTCTAGGTGCACAACCCCAAACAGACTTAATGAAGATGGTTATAGACAAGATGACCACCTTAGAGTCATCCATCTTGGGTGTTCACAACAACTTATCATATGACCAAATCTGTAATGATCCCATCCATCCATCCATACCTATTAGGCTATATCTTCCCTAATGAGAACTTACCAAGTTATCTAAATTCCAAAGTAAGGAGGATCCCCAACAGCATCTTAGGGCATTTAGGCATGCTTGTTATCTGATTAAATATGATGATGCCCTCTTTCTCCACACCTTCCCTATGTCCCTAGCCGGTTTAGCATTGGATTGTTATAGTGCCATACCCAAATATTCCCTCTTCTCCTTCACCCAATTGGCTCAAAATTTCTTAGACCACTTTTTGATCAATATCTCTAAGAAAGTTTCTATCACTTACCTCTACTCTATCTGGAAATTTCAAGATAAATCCATTGCCAATTTTTTAGTTCATTAGAGGAGCTTAATTAACCAACTTTCATTTTCCTTGCCTTAACCTAAACTCATAGAGCTCTTGATCAAGCATGTGCCAAGCATATCTCTTCTACACTGTGTGTTCAAAGCTTTTGAACCTTTGATGAAGCTTTTACCATGACATGTAAGCTAGAGAATAGATCCATTGATGAAGGAAATCTAAAAATAAAAATTAAGAACCCCACCTAAAAAACCAATAAGGCCTCTTCTTCCAAACCAAATAACTAGTCCAATACCAATACCAATGGAAAGGGAACCATGAATGTAGTTTTCATTGAAGCTGCTCTTCCACCATCCATCAACCAACCAAAATCCTCTGATTCCTCAAAGCAAAACATGAGGAACTAAAATCATAGCAACCAGAAGCAATTCCTTATGTATGGAGAACCTTATGCTTCAATCTTGGAGAAGTTACTAAAAGCTAATGTCATTCAACTTCTTCCTATCAAACTCCCTTAGTAGTTTGATTCCTCTCATCCTGTACCTATTTGGTACAATGAGAATGATCTATGTGCCTTCCATCATGTAATAAGACATGACATTAGTAGGTGAAATACCTTCAAAATCCTTGTCTAACCCCTCATTAACAAGAGGGAGATTACATTGGACAACCCCAATACACCATCAAACCAAGCCCTTGATATATTTAGGCAACCTTTCCCAAACCATACTCCTACCAAGAATGAGAGTAACAAGGTTGAGTGTTCTCATGATTCCCATACACTTAATATGGTCCTTTATGTACTCATTATCGAACCACCTACTACGTAATCTCTCAGGTTTTTACTTTCTTTGCTTCGTGAGGTAATGGATTCACCTTCCCTTCCTTCAAAAACCCAAACCAGGGAAATATCATCTTCTCCCCCTCCACTTATTAAGGTATTGGAGTCCTTAACCACTCTTTCAACTAATATACTAGAACAACCTACCATCACCACCTTACCTTTACCTTTAAATACTGAGTAACTCATCCCTCCCTTGGTAATTATTCCCAAGGAGGAATTCCCCATGTCTACTCCTCCCATAGAGGATCCACCTATCTTAACCTTGCATCCTTTAATTGAGGAAGAGGACAAGGTTACCATCTCTCTTTCCCAACTGATGGGTCTATCCTTTGAACCTACTACCCAGGGAACCAAACCAATCTATAAACCATTTTATAGATTAGTCCAAAGATTGGAGTTTGTTTCCAAACCAAACTTAGACAAGACTACCTTTTGTCATCAACTAGGCTTCCTTTACATTACTCAAAACCTCCAACCCTTTCTTTAGTGGACCAACCCATCAGCTCTATTGGCCAGCCTATTTCCATATCTACCAAACCAACCAACACTCAACCACCTACGTCAACCATGACCCAAATAACCAAACCCCTTTTTGTCACCCCAACCAAATTGACCAAAAGCCTTGGTACCTTCCTTACCCAATGCCTTAGTCACCCATCTATGAAAGTGGACCTAACCTCTTCAAACCCACCAACCAAGTACCAAACTAAAGTAACCCAAAAGGTAAAACCATGTAAAGGCCCAAATTTTACTTTCCTCAACCTTGCCCTCCATTTTGGGACATCATCCCTTTACCTTGAGTAAGAATCCCATTATCTCTACCACAACCAACACATATGTTATTCAAAATATTCTATGTAGTGGAAGGTGAATTCAAATACAACATTTTGTTGGGATGACCCTAGATCCACTCCATGGGTTGCATCCCCTCCATCCTTCACCATTGCATTAAGTTTGAGCATGAAGGCCAAGTCATCACCATTTTAGCTGACCCAAATCCTTTCTTGACATGCAACATCACCTATCACCCTAATGATGTCCTCATACCTCTATCCATCACACCCTTAATAGCTAAAAACCAACATTTAACCACAAAAGTGGATGTCATGTCCCCTTTCATTGATGAGGCATCCACTAGTTCCTCTATCCCTTCAAACCAAATCCCTACCACTCAATGTTCCATCACCTTTTACTGGTGGAATATTGCCTTTTACCCTTGACACTTTCCCTACTCCTCATGAGTATGGGTAACTTACTAACCAACTGGTATATGACCCCAATGTTAAAACGTTTGTTCCCTTTGGACCTCCCTAATGTCAACCATGTTTTATCTATGGGGGACTTGATAAACCCATTGGCACTTCCACCACCTCTCTTTCACCTCATCCATTTACCACCAGTTTCTCCTACCTAGATAAAATGAGCTTTGTCAAGACATACCTCCATCAGTGTGTTTGGAAAGGCTTTGGTCTTAGGTGATATGAGCATGGCCCACATGAATTGGTCACCATTGAAATTAGAAAGCCTCATGAGAAAAATGGCCTCAATTTCATTCTACCCAATAAGAAGCAACCCAAACCACCTACCACCACCATTATTGATGAATATACCCATTCCTCATCAACCTCTCTTCTGTTCACATGTGAGGATGATGACATCATGCCACCTAACTTTTTTTGTTTTTTCATCAACATGATCAGCCTAGGACCCCTAACTTTTTATAAAGAGGGGGAAACCATCACCATCCCTCTAGGCCATCCTAAGATGATAGGGGATGACTCTCCTACCATTAATACAATTTAATGTTAGGATGATGATTCCATTCTCACCTATCTTGGTGCCCTACATTCTTCCATCCATAAATCCCTTCCTCTTGAGACCTCAACCATGTTGAATGAGTCCACCATGGATATCAACTTGGGCACTTTGGATAACCCCCGCATTATCAAAATTGGCCAATCACTAAATATCGAGGAACTTTAGGACTTCCCTTCTTTCTTCCAAGACCACAACATAAATTTTACTTGGTCTTATAGAAACATGCTTGGGATTGACCCCACCATTGCTACCAATAACATAGTCACTCACCGTGATGACAAACCTATCAATATAAACTTTGACACATGCACCCTCACATAGCCCTTCTCATCAAAGAAGAGATTTAGTGTCTTCTATTTGTCAATTTCATTCAACCCATTGACTATCATTAATGGGTCTCAAATGTCATACCTATCACCAAAGCCATAGGGGGACTACATATTTATGTGGACTTTTGTGACCTCAACCTTGTTTCTCCTAAAGATGACTTTCCTATATCGAGCATCGACCAACTAATTTATCTTATATCCAGCCATGAGATGTTATCTCTCATGAATGGATTCTTGGGTTATAATCAGATCCTAATTACCCCCAAAGATTAGCACAAAACTGCCTTCACCACTCCTTGGGGAACCTTTTGTTATAGAGTCATGCATTTTAGACTAAAAAATATTGGTACAACCTACCAACGTGTCATGACCTATATCTTCCATGAACCTATCCATAATATTATAGAGGATTATGTGGATGACCTTCTCAAAAAATCTAAACTCTAAAAAGATCACTTGCCTATTCTTAAGATCATCTTTGAATGCCTCATCCATTACCATGTCCACCTTAACCCCAAGAAGTATATTTTTTGGGTCTTGTCAGGAAATCTTCTTTGCTTCATCATTTTTCTTTGAGGAATAGAATTTGATCCTATCAAAATCAAAGCCATCCTCAACATGCTCCCTTTAGTCAGCCTTAAGTAGCTCCATAGTTTACAAGGGAAGCTCTAATCTATTTTTCACTTTATCTCCCAGCTTTCAAACTGATGTCAACCCTTCCACCACCTTTTGAAGAAGGATGTCTCTTCTAATTGGAATAACAAATGTTAAAATGCCTTTGATTCACTCAAAACTTACCTTTTATCTCTATCGGTCCTCACCCCTTCTAATGACGACCAACCTTTCTGCCTATGTATCTCTACCACTGACCATTCCCTTGGGGCAATGTTGGCTCATAGAGATGAATAACATAAAGATCAAGTTGTATACTACATCAGCCAAATGCTTATAGAATATGAGACTCGATATACCCATCTCAAGAAGATTTACTTAGATTTAGTATTCATGGCCACCAAACTTTACCACTACCTCTTGAACTACAAAACCTATATCATAACCAACACTGACCTGCTCAAGTACATGCACTCCAATCCATACCAAAACCAATATATGGTCAAATGGCTCATGCTTTTAATAGAGTTTAAACTTGAGTTCCTCTAGAAAAATTTAATTAAAGGGAAAGTCATTGCCGACCAATTAGCTAAAGCACCATTAGCAAAAAACCAACCTACTCCTCTTGATTTCCTCGATGATTCCATCATGACCCTCTCTTAGATGGATTTTAATTATCAATTCACCATGTTATTTGATGGGTCAAAGTGTCACCATGTTATTTGATGGGTCAAAGTGTTAGCAAGTATCATCCTTATCCCCTTTGATGATGAACCTCTTCCTTTGTCCTTCAAGATTGATTTTGAATGTACCAATAATATGGCTGAGTATGAAGCCATAGTGATAGGCCTTCAAACTACCTTAGCCCTGGGAGTCAAAATAATTAATATCTTTGGTGACTCCTAACTTGTGGTCAATCAAAACAATGGCTCTTACTAGTGTAATAATGATGTTTTGAAATAATACAAGCAAATAGTTGATGAACTCTTAGCATCATTTAAACACTACTGCATCCAATCAACCCCATGATCTACTAACAAATTCACCAACACCATGGCTTCCTTTACCTCTCAGATACCATTTTCACCTTCTAACTCTAAGTTATCTATCATTATCCATAGACTTACCCAACCTTCATATGTTAAACCAAATTCTTCCACCATTTTTAATGTGGAGGAGACCCAAACTAACCTTTGGTATTAATAGACCTTCAACTACCTCAATCTTACCATCATTCCTTCTAGATTTTCTAGGAATGCTTAAAGATAATTTATCTAGAGCACCTTATGCTAAACCATTATAGGGGGAATTCTTTATAAACATGGCTTTAATGGTCTAACTCTTTTGTTGCCTATGCAGTCACGAAGCCTATAATGATAGCAAAGATACACATGATGGTATCTATGGGGAACACTTTAGTGGCCTCAATTTAGCTAAAAATATCCTTCACCTTGGCTATTACTGGCCTACCCTTAACCAAGACTATTATGATTATGTGAAAAAGTGTGTTAAATTCTAGCAACACACCAATTTACATCATGCACCTAGCCAATTTTTAGCCCTTTTCACAATAGGGTCTAGATCTTATTGTTGAAATTAATCCCCAATCTTCATAGTGACACCACTCTATCATCACTATGACCAAATATTTTACCAAATGGGTAGAGGCTATACTTATAGTCTCAACCAAAGTAAAAAAGATTGTCAACTTTATCAACTATCATATCATCTACCATTTCAGTGTTCCTCATAAGATTATCACCGATAATGGTAAATCCTTTAAAAATAAGTAATTATAGGGTCTATGTGATGCATTTGGCATTAAGTTAACATTCTTCTCACCCTATCACCCTCAAGTAAATGGACAGGTTGATGCCTCTAACAAAACTAGTAAAAACATTATAACTAAAATGGTTAATAAATGTAGTTAGGATTAGCATTTGCATATCATACTAGTATTATAACCCCTACAGGTGTTACACATTTTTATATTATGTTTGGGGCAGAGGCCATCTTTCCTCTCAAAATCTAAATACCCTCTCTTCACATTTCATTACAAGATCTCATTACTAAGGATGATTATCATCAACACCATTTAGCTCAGCTTGAGCTACTTGATGAGCATCATTTAGCATCCCTTACCCATCTCCATGTCTATCAAGAGCACATCAAGTGTGTCTATAACAAACACCTCAAAGTGCAAGAATTCAACATCAGAGACCTCATCCTAAGGGAAAATCAACATGTCACCAATATGGAGAAAAGAAAATGGGGCAAGTTTGATTTTAATTATCTTGGACCATATATCATAACCCATAAATATGGATCAAGAGCTTACCATTTATCCTCTCTCGAAGGCAACCCAAATCTGAATCCCCTAAATGTTTTACATTTATGTCCATTCTTTTGTTAAGAAGGATCAAGTTCACCTTTTGTCTAGCTTAAGCTCATCCCTTTCTTTCACACCACATTCATCTCCCTATTTTAAGGAAAACTAAATAAAAATTAATCATGTGATTATCTATCATAGTCATATCCTAATCTAAAATAATAGATACCACAGGTCTACCCATGGCATGATTCTCATGGTACTTTTTACCCCTTTCATAGGATGGATTCCCATGATCATTTCCACCTAAACCTCTTCACACCTGATCAAACTTCTTGTGATTTTAATTTTTCCTTCATAAAGGTGAACCCTTAAGCCTATATAATCAATTATATGTCAATCAAAATCAAAAATTAAATATGCCTATCTCTAACAATCATGGGTCATTCCTAGCATTCATAGACTATTCCCTTGAAGGACAATTGTTGAAAATTTATTTGAAATTGCCAAATGTAAGGTGGACTATTCCCTTGAAGGATAGCTATCAAAAAGCATTGCAAATAGTAAATACACTTAGACCACTCCCTTGAAGGATGGTTGAGTAAAGTATTTTGTCAAAAGCATAGCAATTACTTGGAAGCTTCCCACATCAATTAGCTTCCCATATATAGCAATAAAATAAAGACCCATTATCAAAATCCCAACAAAAGTAAACTAATTTTTAAATCCCTAATCATCTCTCACACAACATAATAAGGTGAAAACCATAATCAAATTTCACAAGTAGACTTCCCACATTGATCAGTCTACACTTTATATGACACATACTTGTTTATAATGATTCTTTGGATACCTACAGAACATGCATGCTAGCTTCACAAATAGGTTTCAATTTCATCCATCTCCCCTATAAACAAGAGATTTTTAGCTTACTTAACCTTATGTGGTCAAGACAACTTTTTACCAAATAAAAAGTGATAATGAAAAGCATTCAAAGGGCTTATGTTCATTAAGCCAATCCAACTTCAATTTTGTTCTAGTCCTAGTATAAGAAGAAGCATCAGGCCCTCTTCTCACCCTGTTGTGACTAGTTGACATTTTCATTATGGATTTTGTCTCTTGATTATATTCTCTATTCTCCCATCTAGTGTTGTTAGTTACCTTACCTCATGTGCTTTACCTTAATCAAGATAACAATAACCATAATCATAATAGTCATATCCATGTGTGTCATAAACAACATCATAATCATAATCACAACCATGACAAGCATAATAAAACCATAACATCCATGATCAATAAAGTAATCAACTATTTTTCACTGCATGTCTACATGTAAATAACAAAGCATATACTCATTAGAACTTAGCATGTTATAAGTGTAACCACAAATAAAATCCATCTTATGCTTACCTAGCTAAATCTATATTAGTGTCTAGTATTAATAACAAAAGCATGATCCATAATAAACATAACATCACATCATAAGCATTAAACATCAATGCAAATCATAGACCAAATCATAATCAATAAACAAAGATCATATATATAACTCATGAGTTAAATATCATAAAAATGTGTACAAGAAAATAGACACATCTCTCTCAAAATGTACATCTCACCGTATTGACTCGCAAGCTGAAATCAAAATGATATACACATGTCATAATATAGTTATATCATATCTATGCCCAAAGGGCACCATTGTTTCCTAGAGCACCACTAGATCTTGGTGCTTTCCCACCTACTATACCTATCGATCTCCCAGATGTACCTATTTGTCTAGCTACAGATGTTGCCCAATGACCTAGTGTCACTACATTGGCATCGCCTACCAAGATAGATCTATACTTACCCCATCAGGGATCCTATGGACACTATGTCAAAAGTATGGCCTCATAATATTGTATCTCCACCAGCACCCCCAAGAACAAATATGGGAACCACTTGCTACTTGAGTTGAGAAGAGAAAAGGAGGAGATAGTTATCATAAGCATCATCATGATCCTCCTCTCATGTGGAGCCCTCTCATATAACATGTTGTAGTTGAACCCACCAGCATGCCATTATAATCGATCATTATCATTTCCATATAAAATCTCAATGTGATCCTCACACTCCTCTTACACTATGTAATAGATCGGATCACCCTAGAGTGGTAGCCATGTGATCCCATGAACATCCTTGAGCAAGATCATCATCTCACTGATTAGTAATATGAAAGAATTCATAGTAGGAACCTATCTCTCAATGATTGATATGATCATAGAGGCATCATGAGGCACATGTTGATAGTGCCTCATTACCTCCAACCCAACCTCCTTTATGTGGACCCAGTTGGCTAGGGTCATCTCATATTAGATCTCTACAAAGATATGGGGCACTTAATCATGGATCTATGTCTACTCCCTAGCCTGCACCAATTCAAAAACATTACTTAGTTACCCACACCATTATTTTCTACCCTGCCCTACATTTTCTATTAAACAACTAACCTATTTCCTTATCCATCTGTAGACACTAAAATTGTGTCTACTCCTTGGTCGACTCCCCCCTTGGTCCCCTTGGTCCACTTCTAAACATTCCTAACCCACACACTTATTAATTTAAAATAAAATACCTATTTTAAATTAATAACACCTCACCCATGACACACCACCCTTGACACCTCACCCTTGGATTCCTCACCCTTGGATACCCTCATTTATCACCCTATGACTAATCATTCCAACCCTCCCACTAACCTCTCACACCTATTTAACCTGCCTTCGACCATTTAAACATGACCACTAAACTCGACAGATGGAGGAACAAACAAAAGGCTAAAAATAGCCTTTTTACCCATTCTCTAGCCACCGACATCGGTCAACCATCAGCCGACGCTGATGGAATCACCGACGTCGGTTGCTTAAAACTAACTTGCAAGCCAAATGAAAAATGAATCACAGACCTAAATGCAAATTCTCTTGCACCTAGAATTTGACCTCTCTCTCTCTCTCTCTCCCAAACACACACCAAGCATCACAGGCTAAAGGAACTCTGCATTAGTCACTCCACCCCTGATTGAAACATTACAAGAAGTCTTCTACGTCAACTGCATCAGCAACAAGTCTTCTACACCTCTGGCTCTCCCCCAGGTAGAGCTAAGTATTCTTCTTCTACTTCATTCCAATAATCTAGAATGCATTAGTAATTAGTTTCTTTTTGCTACTTCTTAATATTATCAACCAGACCAACATTGGCGACTGTGGAAGACTGGTTGCAGCATTCAAGTACGCATTATGTATTTCTCTTTCTTTAAGTCTTTCATTATTTCTTTCCATTATGACATTATTTTTATCAACTAGTGGACTGTCATCCCTCAAGAAAGTCTTCACACTTCTAGGACCGAGCTTTGCTTTGCAGGCCACCATACATCTATTTAACAACCTCTTTGTTTAAGTCTTATTCTCTCTACAGGTGTTGTCCTCCATAGCCAAAGAGGAGCTCCTTCAATCATCTAGATACGGTGCACAACTTCATCCAGGTACGTACAAACCTCTGACCATTTAATCTTAGTTTCTTACTTCTTTTGAATGTAGAAAAGTGAAAAATGAGTGTAAACATTCGGGCACGCCCAGTGGGACCCTGGAGTTTTCCTTGGGTTCATTTTTTCTAAAAACAAAACATTCATATAGGTGCATTAGATCTCTCCTTGCATCTTTTTCTTCTATCTCTTTATCTTGAAATGAAACCATAAGCACAAGTTAAAAAGAACCACTTTATTTTTCCTCTTGTCACCTTTCCTCTTGCATCTTAGAGTAGTGAAAGTCATACTCTTAACCTTTTCTCAACTTGTTTGCATCCGAACAAAACATTTTGATTTGGGCTTAAAATCTATTGCATCTCATTCCTTGAATGCATTTGTAGCTCATCTAGTAACTCAAAAATGCATTATGAATAAAGCGTATTCCACTTATGTTACACAACTTGACTACATTCACAAAATCAAACATTTAAACATACCTGAGACAAGGCCCGACTAGGATTTCATCACCTAGCGGATACCTTACCCTTCCTGGTAATCCTATTTGGACTTCACTACCAAGGGGAGAACCCACTCTATTCTCTGGCAGAGTATAAACTCTAGGGGAAGTATATATTGGCTAAGCGACCCAAGTTGCCTCTAGGATCGTGAAGTGAGGGGAGCAAGCTCCTAGCACCAGGCCACGTACGGAACCTAATACAGATCTTGAGCACCAAAACTAACCCAAAACTAGCTTTAGACTACCTCTTTCAAGACCCATTCTAAAAGCCCAACTTCCCAAACATACTCTTCTAAGGCATAAGCCAACAAGACTCTAAAACTTATTCTTAGGAATTTAACATTTAGAAGCTACTTGTCTTCATCTATTTTTCTATTTGTATCTAATTTTTTGAGTTGGTGAGGTCGCATTTTGAGATCCAAGAATAACTTAGAACTTTTAGTTTTTTGAGTTTCTAGAAACACATAGTAACCGACATCAGTTTTTCCACCGATGTCGGCAACTCTTCTTCATCAACATCGGTTATCTGACCAACATCAGTTTTTCCACCAACATCAGTCACTGTCAAAATCTTTCTTCTCAAACAGCAAGCTAAAACCTAACTTTCTTTCTGTTAGACACCACATTCTGGTTTCTAAAATTGAAAAAACACAGTTTCTAGAACCTGACCCTTTTTGCCTTGAATGGTTTTAACACGCAGTCAAACCAAAACTCTTGTTGACCATGCAAGGCAACAACCACTTTCGCCTTCACCCTCCATAATAAGTCCTCTAATGGAGTATCATTCAGAGACTGAACGAACTCCTACCCAACCAACCTGACTCAACCCCCTATTGTTCCTAAAGGGGATCAAGACTTTGAAAGGTTCCTTGACCTCAATGTCAAGGCTCTTTAGCACTATCTCGCGAGAAGCCAAATGCAAGACTCTTTAGGCAACCCAGTTTATGGGATGCCAACTACCTTAGCTGATACGACAATCATATCAACAACATCCATAACCCAACCCATAATCACCCAGGCCATTTCCTCAACTAACAACCCGACCATGACCAATCTTCAAAATGTGGCCTCTCCTTCTATTTCTGGACCGACCTCCATTGGGGTTTCTGTACCCCCTCAATCACAAACCATTCAACAAAGTTCTACACCATTCCAAAACCTAGTTGTCTCCATCCCACCTACTCTTGAACCCATCAACACAAGGGTGGCTACTCATCCTTTGGCTAATGTTTCCACCATCCAACCACCTCTGGCAACATCAAGCCAAGGTGTGCCTCCTAGCTTCATGACACAACCACCCTTGGCTTCAACATCAGTCCCTATGACTAGTTACCAATATGTTGCACCTATACAAGCACAACCAACTACGTCATACGCCCCTCCTCACACCTTTTAAGTGCCCTACAACCTAGGGGGTGCCCCACCTACAAATCCATCAACCGATATAATCAAGATGTTGATGGATAAGATGTCTAATCTTGAGACATCTATTTCGGGTTCAAGAAATGTTCTCTCATATGAAAAAATTTGTAACGAACCCATTCATCCTTCAGTCCCAATCTGACCATATCCTAGTCAAAGGGAACTTCCCAAGTTTACTCACTTCTAGAGTAAAGAAGACCCACAGCAACATCTACGAGCGTTTAGACATGCTTGTTACCTTATAGCACATGATGATGCATTATTACTATGCACATTTCCTATGTCGCTTTCTGGTGTTGCCCTTGATTGGTATAGTTCTATTGCCAGTCATTCTCTCTTTTCTTTCAACCAACTAGCCCAACTTTTCCTGGACCACTTTTCTATCAACATCACTAAAAAGGTCTCCATCACGGACCTATATTCTATCAGACAATTTGAAGATGAATTAATAGCTGATTTCATTGCTCGATGGAGAAGTTTAATCAACCAAATCTCCTTTTCTTTACCTCAACCCGAGCTCATTGAGCTCTTTTCTTAAGTGTGTGCCAAACACATCTCATCTACTTTGCCGGTCCAAACATTCCACACATTTGACGAAGCTTTCACCATGGCTAGGAAGCTTGAACTCTACCCAGTCAAAGAGGACAAGGTTAAATTGCAAAATAACAATGCAAAATCTAATGACCCTTCTTCGTCCAAACCTACTTCTTTCCACTCCAAACCCAAGGGAGTGGCCAACGCTGTGGTCTTTAGATCACCATCCTCAATAAAAACTAACCAATCTCAACCCTTCACATCACAAAGTATCACAAAACAATTCTAACAATGGTATATACAACGTCAATACACTCCAATAAGAGAATCATACGCTTCTGTTTTGGATAAACTCGTCAAGTAGGGGGTCCTTAATCTCCCTCAAATTTGACTGCCACAATTTGACCCCTCAAAATCTATCCCTACATGGTACAGGGAAAATGACTTCTGTCATTATCATTGTGTCAAAGGCCATGACACAAACAACTGCAAAACCTTCAAAAACATTGTCCAAGACATGATAGATAAAGGTGATCTTGTCTTGGATAACCCAAACATGCCACCTAACCAGAACATAGACATCTTTAGACAACCTTTCCCTAACCATCCCCCTAGTCAAAACAACATTCAAACCATGGCCGATGACCTTCAAGAGCGTCATATACGCACGGTCAACATGGTCTCGCCTTTTATTCCTA
Source organism: Torreya grandis (assembly GCA_037957365.1). Classification (NCBI taxonomy): domain Eukaryota; kingdom Viridiplantae; phylum Streptophyta; class Pinopsida; order Cupressales; family Taxaceae; genus Torreya; species Torreya grandis. The sequence continues at coordinate 482,083 of JARHVA010000118.1, forward strand.
ACCAACCTCTCCCACAGTCTGAAGAGGTTAGTCAACCTATTTCTCCACCACAAGTAGAAGAGGCTTCTTCTCCTATTTTTCCACTATAGGTAGAAGAGCCCTCTTCTCCTATTTGTCCACAATAGGTAGAAGAGCCTTCTTCTCCTATTAGTCCTCCATCCAGCCCCCTTTCACACATAGGAGAGTTTACCTTGACCTCTCCCATATTGGAGGATGCCTTGACAACACCAACGTCGGCTGCCTCACCCTCATCCTTCTTACTACCAATGGGGGATCATAATTTTCTCGCTCCTCCATCACACAAGGAAGCCATGATCATCCCTACGCTTTGTCTAACTAAAGAGCCACATTCTCCAGCCCCTTCTCCACCGAGAGAGGAACTAGCCACCTCACCCACTTCGGCTAAAGAAGATTTGGTGAAGGTTGATTTGAACCTCACCCCTCACATTAGTAGTCCTCACACCAAACCAAAGAAGTCTACTAAACTTCATCGAAGAACTTCTCCCCCACCTTCATCATTGCCCTCTATTTTGGGCCCACACCCTTCTACCTTTATAGGAGTGCTTCCTACTCCAACACATAACAAAAACAAATTGCCTCCATTACTCCCTCAACCCATCAAAAATATACTTCCTCCAACAACTTCGACACATCTACCATCTACACATGTGGCCACACCACCACCTAAAAAGGTGGTACGACACACCCCTTTTACAACTCCTAAACAAGGGTTGTCAACCCCTACTGCAACAAAATGTATAGACCCATTAGCAGGATCTTATCCTTCTCTGTTATGACAATTGTTGCAGTCTTCTCGCATCAGCCTCCTGCCTATTAGGCCATACCAACCTCATGGATCAAAAGCAACCTAGTTTGATGACACTAAAATTTATGTGTATCATCACACACCTGGACATGATACTGAGCATTGCTATGCTCTTAAGGTTGTCATCCATCAACACTTGAAAAAGGGCACTCTTCTCATTAAGGACCCCTTTGATAAATCTCCAACACCATCTCATGTCTCCTAACCCTTTTCACCATCACACTCATCAACTCTCAGATCAAAACCATCTTGGTTCGATGACACTAAGTTTTGTGCATATCATCGCACACCTAGACATGACACTGAGCATTGTTGTGCTCTTAAAGCGGTCATTCATCAACACTTCAAAAAGGACACCCCTTTCATTAAGGATCCTCTTGACCACCCTTTCAACAAACCATCGACACCATCCCATGACTCTCAAACCTCATCACCTAAATCAAGAGCCCATCATCAAACTGTGGTTCCTCTATCACCTTCAACCCCTTTGTTCAAAATCAACACCATCAATGTGACCACTAGGTCACAAACCATGAAGGATAAAGGGAAAGAGAAGGTTTCTCTCCCTCAAACATATCCATTCATCAAGCCTCATAAACCACCAAAACCCAAGATTTCAATCTTGGGCACATCCCATCCAACATCTTTGAAGCCACTTCATGACCCCGTGGTGAAACAACTTCACCAAACCCCTATGAAGATATCTTTGTAGGACCTCATTCAAAGCTCTCCACAAAATCACCAAGATTTAATCAAAGCTTTACAGACAATGGAGGTCCAACCTGAAGACCCCCAACCACTAGCTTCTTTAATCAAAACATTACCAACCATTGCCTCTATCACCGTCCCTAATTCTGAGATTATAGACTCCAACCTGGAAGATCAGGATCTCACTCTCTTAAACTAAGCCTATCATGCAAAAGCTTCACAGGATGCATCTTCACGTCACACCCCTTGTCAAAGAGAAGCTTCAATGTCTTCTCTCCATCTTACCCAACTATTTCTCAAACAATTCATCCCTGTCACCAAAGCAACTAGGGGAATTCGACTTTATTCTGACTATCATGACCTCAACCAAATATCAACCAACCAAGCATTGACCAAACATCAACCGACCAAACATCAACCAACCAAGCATTGACTAAACATCAACCGACCAAACATCAACCAACCAAGCATTGACCAAACATCAACTAACCAAGCATCGACCAACACGTGACCAATATGGAGAGAAGTAAACGAGGCAAGTTTTCTCCTAATTAGCTCGGATCTTATATCATAACGCACAAGTATGGGTCAGGGACTTATTTTCTGTCTTCTCTTGAAGGCTGGCCAGAACCTGAGCCCCTTAATGCCTTGCATCTGTGACCATTCTACTGCTAATCAAGTACTCATTCACTTGATATTTGACTTGAGCTCATCCCTTGAGCAACTCCCCATCATCCTCATACCTATTATTTTCAACCCTCAACCCTACAAGAATTAGACAACCCTTTTGTCAAGCATGAATGCTTTGTCCTAATAAAAGGGAAACCCTCTAAACCTCTATAGTCAAGTCCATGACCAAAAGTCTAGTAAAAACAAATATATATATATATATATATATATATATATATATATATATATATATATATATATATATATATATATATATATAAAACTAGGATGCCTATTCAAAGGTCATAAAACTATAAATGTAGACTACTCCCTCAAAGGACAACTGCATAATTGTTGTAATAAATAGACTACTTCCTTGAAGGACAGCTATTCAAAGACATTTAAACATACAAAGCAGAATATAGACCACTCCCTCGAAGGATGGCTATACCTAAATTTTGCTACATATAACAACACTATCTCAGAAGCTTCTCACATCGATCAGCTTCACATATGACCACAAAACAAAACAACATCCCCATGTAGACTTCTCACATTGATCAGTCTACCAAAAAAAAACTGACTGACAAACTATAAAGTCATGGACTTGTCTATAGTCATTTTCAGAGTCACCTATAAAAGGGGCAAAGATATCCTTGCTAAAAAGGGTCGCCCTATCCACACATCTCACATAATCAAACCTATCTCCCCAACATACTCAAGGGATTTTGAGCTCACTTAATGTCAAGTGATTCGAATACTTCTCTAATATAACCAATAGTCAATGACACAATACATGAATGGGGCTTTTGTTTCAAAAAACCCTTATCTATGCCATCATTATGGTCCTTGTCAATGAAAGAGCAACATGCCTTGCACTTCTTACACCTTGGTCACAATCCAACCAAATCATTATCTAACCAAAACAAACCAAAACCAAACCAAACATTTTCAGACCACTGACATGACATAGTCCATTTCACATAGTTTCTATGGACAACAATACACATGGAAACTATCGACCACACAATTTATGTCAAGCATAAACCATTACTTGCTAAAGCATAAATAATCTCAATTCATTTTTAGCATACACCATTACTAATATGGAAAATTGCTATGGATGAAAGACCACTCAACCAATGTTACAGAGTACACCATCACACAATATGGAAAAGGCTATAGCATCCTCATACCCTCATCATTTATAACATGACCAAACCACCTATCAACCACTTTGACTCTTATCCTGAACTACATTGGGTTGAGGCCATTCAAACAAGGGCTATGTAGGCAGTACTCAGATGACATGACATCTTCTGGGGTTAGCTCGGCCACATCCATTTGTTCGTCTACTTGATGGACAAACCATTTGACCTTTAACCATGGCTTAACCTAGTCCAACCCATCCATAACCGACCCTCTTTCTCCCTTTTTAGGGAGAACTACATTGGCCTGAGACCCTTCCAACAAGGGCTATGTAGGCAGCACTCAGTTGACATGGGGTCCTCTGAGGTTAGCTCTGCCATTCCTTCATCCATCCATCTAATGGACCAACTATCTATACCAACCCAAAATCATGACCAAACAATCAGCCCTAACACTGGAGAGGTCACATTTGACTTCTCATGGGGCACATTGGAGATCACACACATCTCCCTACCCATAACACACACCACTTGAGATGACTTATATCTCAACCCGACTCGACCAATGACCTTGGAGATCATGACTATCTCCTTAGACCACGACCATTTTCGAGACAACTTTGCCTTAGTTATTTTGATTGCATATATGCTACCTCACGAATGGTTAGCAAAATTGTCTGCACACCACATTATGACCCTCACAAGTATTGGATCATGAGCAAGTTGATCCCCACTACTTGTGACATTTTCATGTTTTCCAGGAGCACTTCCTAGGCCCAGGATACTTGGAACACAACAACCATTAGAGGTACAGCTTGGATCGAATAACCCAATCAGCTATGACTAAATGCTGGGGACCAGTTATTTTAATTTTAGCACTCTTTGACCTTTGACTGTGACAATTTGACCTGACCATCTCGTGAAGTGGTATACCCACAATCTTAACTTTTGCAGCGTTCACACTCAAACTTCGCCATATCTATCCACTATCTATCAAATCAGCACCTGCTATTAGGTTACCTTCCCTTGACTCTCGCTTTGAGGGGGAATACCTCATCCCATAATCAAGGCAACCAACTCCTATTTTTGTCTTGCAGTCCATTAGAACAATCAATAGGACAAAAATGACTTTATCCCATACATGGGGTAACTTACTCTTGTTTTTGTCTTGTAGTTCATCAAAACAACCAACAAGACAAAAAGGGGCAAATGTAGACACCAAAATTGTGTCTACTCCTTAGTCAACTCCCCCCTTAGTCCCCTTGGTCCACTTATAAACATTCCTAACCCACACACTTATTAATTTAAAATAAAATACCTATTTTAAATTAATAACACCTCACCCATGACACACCACCCTTAACACCTCACCCTTGGATACCCTCATTTATCACCTTATGACTAATCATTCCAACCCTCCCACTAACCTCTCATGCCTATTTAACTAGCCTTCAACCATTTAACCATGACCACTGAACTCGACAGATGGAGGAATGGACAAAAGGTTAAAAATAGCCTTTTTACCCATCCTCTAACTGCCAACATCGGTCAACCATCAGCTGATGCCAGTGGAATCACCAACGTCGATTGCTTAAAACCAACTTGCAAGCCAAATGGAAAATGAATCACGGACCCAAATGTGAATTCTCTTGCACCTGGAATTTGACCTCTCTCTCTCTCCCAAATGCACACCAAGCATCACAGGCTACAAAAACTCTACATCAGTCACTCCACCCCTGATTAAAACATTACAGGAAGTCTTCTACATTAGCTGCATCAGCAACAAGTCTTCTACACCTTTGGCTCTCCCCCAGACAGAGCTAAGTATTCTTCTTCTACTTCATTCCAATAATCTAGAATGTATTAGTAATTAGTTTCTTTCTGCTACTTCTTAATATTATTAACCAGACCTGACTTGACTTTCCTCCTAGAGAGGCTGAAAAGCCTTCCCCATATCCTTCCCCCTTTTGACAACCTATCCTCTACCTCTAAACCTTTGTAGACCTTATTAGTCTCCCTGCAACCTTGCACAGATCCTTTTACCTCTCAAACCACTCTGTCAACCAAAGACACAACATGAGACCTGTCCAAAAGTCCATTTCCCCTACTGATGTCATCAACATAGCTGACGTCAACACATTGACAACCGATGATGGTAGATTAACTGGCATCAGCAACATTTACCAATTGACAATGGTAGACTAACTAGCATCAGTGACTATGAAAGACTGGTTGCAGCATTCAGGTACGCATTATATGTTTCAGTCTTTCATTATTTCTTTCCATTATGACATTATTTTTATCAACTAGTGGACTGTCATCCCTCAAGGAAGTCTTCACACTTTTGGGACTGAGCTTTGCTTGGCAAGCCACCATACATCTATCTAACAACCTCTTTGTTTAAGTCTTATTCTCTCTACAGGTGTCGTCCTCCACAGCCAAAGAGGAGCTCCTTCAATCGTCTGGATACGGTGCGCAACTTCATTCGGGTACGTACAAACCTCTGACCATTTAATCTTAGTTTCTTACTTATTTTGAATGTAGAAAAGTGAAAAATGAGTGGAAACACCATCCTACCCATCTACCCAATACCTACTAAATTTTCCCTTTAAAATTACAATGTTAGCCTATACCTAAAAAGTAAACAATTACTTTACCTTAACAATTTTTTACACACTTTCCAAACCAATATTTTACCATAGTTGACTATCAATGGTCATGATGACCATTGATGGTCAAACATCCATGTTTTCAAGGATGTCGACTGTTAATGATTAGACTTGATCATCAATGGTCACTATGAGTGGAACACCCAAACCTTACCATACCTTAAAGCTATGTAAAATACAACTAGTACAACTTACTTTTATATGTTTAGGTCCTAAATAACCCCAATATACCTACCTACCTGATCAATTTCTAATTTCAACCATAAATTTACCCACAATCTAAAAAAAACCTGACTAGGTCATCCACATTCAAACTACACGTACCTTACCCTAGTGAAATTGCAAATTCAAGCTAAAAGACCTAATTAAGGGCACCCCTACCTCATTTCTTAACTACCATTATGGAGTCATTCATAGGCTTACTCATCCTTTTCCATGCCCATGTACTCCTTACATCCTAACTAGTCCTCTAGGTTAACTCTCCACCTCAGCTAGCAATCAACCTCTACCTCAGCAATCCCTGTTAGCAAGATATTCACTCAAAATCATGATAAACACTAGATCTAAAAGTCAATAATAGCCAAAGTAATAATGTGTTAAAATTGATTCACATTTTAATTTATCCCATGGAATTTTAGGGTTTTTACCCTAATTATTAATGGTTAGGGTGACCGTTAATAGTCACCCTTGAGTAGATTAACCATCGATGGTCAAGGAGCCCACCTTTTTTGTTCTTGCCTAGAGCAACCCTCTTTAAGTAGACTCAAATTCAATGCACCCACCTATGGAGACTACCTTCTCCACCCACCCTGACCACCTCATCACCTCACCATTGGTCTATTTTGGCCCAACTAAATGTGTGTATTATGATACTTTTTACCTGGTCCTTTGATTACAATGAAAACATTACCATATTGACCAATTTTTCAACTCATGCCACCTCGTGTTTACTTAACCTACTTGTGTCCTCTCAAGATTACTTCCTACCTCAAATACCCATGAAAATTGACCCATTTATGTTTCCACTAAGAGTACTTCTTGCCTTGGATACCCACCAAAACATAGACATCATCTAGAAGACTTGATAGGAATAACCCAATCAACTATACCTAACACTATGCCTCGATTACTCTGTCACTTGTTCTTCTAGCACTAACCCTTATTTTTACCAACTATGGTAACCTCTTCAATGCATGATCTTATCTATCACACCTTTTTGTCACACTTTGTGCACTTATTTGTGTTTCATGGACCAACTTATAACCCACCTTCATGACATTCACCTTCATCATCACCTTCACCCATCTTATCAAATCCACACCTGATTCTGTTTTACCTTATCAACTCCTAGTTTTAGGGAGAACACCTCCTCCCATACTCAAGGCAATAAGACCTTCAACTAACAATCCATTTTTATTTTATAGCTTATTGATTCAAATTTCAAACTAAAATGGGGAAAAATGTAGACACCAAAAAATTGTACGCATTGATTATGAATGTCATAATTCCCCTAGACCACCTTAAGACCAATCTAACCCTCTGACCCCTAACCAAACCTAACCTCTAATTAGTTTGATTAAACTAGCTTAACCAACATTTTACCCACTTTAACCCTTTACCCTTGACTACCAATAGTCAAGATGACCACCGATGGTCACCTTGATCATTGATGGTCAGGGTGCACCTCCTTAACCACCAACATGCAAACCACCTACCTTGATTTTTTTAAAATAACTAATCTAAATATACATGTGAGCCATTACATGAATGAGTTATAATTAGGAAGCCCATTTCACATTTTTCTACAACTCTCTTACGTCGCCTATAAGAAGAGAGGAGCAGGAAGGTGAAAATCATTTGCAATTATTATCAAGAGCTTATGCATCTAGAATTCCTTTATTTTATAGGTTAATCATCATTATCAATCCAAAAAACTAACTACTATGTCAAAGATCCAACTTACCACCATATTTCTGCCAAAGTGCCAAGTACTGTTACTTTATTAGAATCACGTCATACTCCACCAACATGTCAATCACCTCAAGCATCCACTTGATTATCTTTTTACAAGATAAGCGTTTGATTTACAACATTTAATTACTTTATTTTCCTTTCACACTTAGCCCAACACCAAACCATCTCCCAAAATCCCACTTTATGATCCTATCAATCAGCCATTCACCAACCCAGATCTATACATAGTAACCACTAATGGTTGTCCCAACTGTCGATGATCACCTTAACTACTGATGGTTAGCCTAACCATCGATGGTCACTATGGTATTAAATTCTAGTAAGCTATTTTCACCTACTTACCCCAAATTAAATCTAATTTTTTATGTCCCTACTTGTTCATAGACCCCTGCCTAATTTTTTGAAGCAGATCCTCATCACCTAGCACTAGTATTAATTAGCTTATCACTATTTTAATCATTTCTATTTTATTTCTCTAGCAAGTATCTCTTGTGTTCAATTTTAGTACCTTCTAATTATTGATGCAAGTACTTTCTATTATATTTATAATCTTAATTGTTTAAAATGTGTGGATTAATAGCCCTTGAGGAAGCTCTTTCTTTCGAGATCTAGCTATCACTAGGAAATCCACTCAACTATCTATCTAACAAATAAATTTGCTTTAGTGTTGTTTTATCTGCAGGTCATCCTCCCAAGCCATAGAGGATTTCTTCACAATCTTTTGATTTCACATATGCATAATCAAACAAGTTTTTTAACCATACCCATATTTAGTTTCTTATTCTCCCTTTTTGAAATATAAGCAAAAATTCATTGAAATAGTATGAGCATCTAAATTATCTCCTCATGTGGCATGCTTAGCATTTCTCAAGCCCAAGAGAGGTCAAATATGAGTTTTGAGTCTTGAGACTCAATTCCATTACTAGGAAGAGTTAATAAACCTTAAAAATAATCCCATCCATGATTCTAAATGCCTTGGAACTATTTATTACCCCTATTTGTGGTATTGGTACACTAGTTAGGGTGTTGGGGTTTAAGACTTGTCTCCTTCTTGCTAGCCCTCAAGGGTACTTGGATTTAACATTGAGTGTTGTTACCACTTAGATTTGTATAAAGACTTTTTCCATGAATTTACACTAACTCCAAGACCCTTCATGAAGTATAGAATGCTTGTCTTATGCCTTAAAGTCCAAAAACTCTCTTAGTACCATGGTTTCCCCTTGCCAAAGGAGTGGGAAAGGTCTGAGACAAAATAGTGTGTATCTTTACTACTTGTTGGGGGATCAAACCAACAATAGATTACAACTGTGACATCAATAAACGCGGAATTAAATCAGATTGACAAGTAATTAGAATGATAATAGCAAGAACAAGAGATACAAGAAAACACCCTGAAAACTTGTATTAACAAACTCTTTACAAAAAGGAATATAATTGAAGAAAGCTTCTTTCTTCCACACCTCTCCTAGATGTATAGATCTCTCAATAGATCTCTATTCCTCAAGAGCTATCTCTCTCAAGAACAATCAACTCCAACAAGCCTGGATTGATTCAATTCTATACTGTTCTTCTCACACCAATGAATTCTTCTACAATTCAACTACTTCAATACAATAAGCTAGGAAGATCTAATTCTTCATATAGAATTAGAAGACTTGAGCATGTACTTCAAAAAAATAGTTAAACCACTTAAACAAGGGCTCTAAAAATAGTAATGCTAATAATAGAGACACAATCTTGAGTCCACAACTCAAACTTATCATGCAAACACTCTCTTCTGTCCACAAAAATAGCTTTCTAGACACGCAGGTAACCGATGTCGGTTCCTGCCTGTTCGCCTGTGACTGCCGTCGGTCGATTCTCTGCCAACATCGGTGTCTCTGCAACTACCTGTGACCAATGTCGGTCACTCTTGACCGACGCCGGTGTCTGTGTAGACCCAAAACCAATAACTGTGCTCCTTGGTGAAGCTTTTAAGCTCCACACCCTAACAATCTCCCACCCTGAGATAAACAACTGCACCAGTACCTGTACAGCAACATCTTCTAGCTCCTCCATCTTCAACTCAATCATGAAGACCAATAGAAGTTGAATGCAAGTTCAACTTCTCCTTTGTAACCGGCTTGGTTAACATATCAGCAGGATTCCTATCTGTATGGATCTTCTCCAGCTTCAACTCACCATCTTCCAATACCTGTCGTATGAAGTGATACCTTAGCTGTATGTGCTTTGTTCTTGAATGAAAGGCTGAATTCTTAGCCAAATGGATTGCACTCTGACTGTCACTGTACAATCTACAACTCTCATGCTCTCTACCAAGCTCATCCATGAACCGTGTCATCCATATCATCCCCTTGCTAGCTTCTGTGGCTGCAATATACTCTACTTTTGTAGTTGACAAGGCAACAACCTTCTGCAACTTAGATATCCAGCTAACCACCGTTCCACCTACAGTAAATACATAACCTGTAGTGCTCCTCCTACCATCCAAATCACCTACCATATCTGAATCTACATAGCCATGTAGAGAAGTATCTGAACCTCCATAGCACAAGTGCCTACTGCTGGTTCCTTTTAGATATCTAAGGATCCACTGAACTGCTTTCCAATGTTCCTTACCTGGATTGGCCATATACTTACTTACAACTCCCACTACTTGGGAAATATCTGGTCTAGTACACACCATTGCATACATCAAACTCCCTACTGTGGAAGAATATGGAACCTTACTCATGTACTCTATCTCATCATATGAATTAGGACATTGTTCTTTACTCAACTTAAAATGTCCAGCCAAAGGTGTGCTTACCGGTTTAACATCCTGCATATTGAACCGTTTTAACACCTTGTCCACATAATCTTCTTGAGACAATATCAACCTGTGATTTTTCCTGTCTCTCTTAATGCTCATGCCAAGGATTTTCTTTGCTGCTCCCAAATCTTTCATAACAAACGTTTGAGCTAATTTTACCTTAAGTTCTGAGATATCCTGCATGTGAGACCCTGTAACCAGCATGTCATCTACATACAACAATAGAATAATATATCTACCATTATCAAATCTCTTGAAATACACACAATGGTCTGATTGGCACCTATTGTAGCCATGCTCAGTCATAAACCTGTCAAATTTTAAGTACCATTGCCTAGGAGCTTGCTTGAGGCCATACAAGCTTTTCTTCAACCTGCACACAAACTTCTCCTTACCCTTGACCTCAAATCCTTCTGGCTATTCCATATAGATTTCCTCATCCAAATCTCCATGAAGAAATGTTGTCTTAACATCTAGCTGCTCAAGATGCAAATCCTCAAAAGCAACCAAAGACAAAACAACCCTTATTGAAGTCATTTTAACAACAGGAGAAAAAATCTCACCAAAGTCAATACCTGGCTTTTGTGCAAATCCTTTTACAACTAATCTGGCCTTGTATCTTATCTGTCCATTCTCACCTTCCTTCAACCTGTAGGTCCATCTGTTCTTAAGTGTTCTCTTACTAGCTGGCAATTCAACCAAATCCCATGTTTGGTTCTCTCTTAAGGACTCCAACTCCTCAACCATGCCACGCTCCCACTCACTCTTGGACTCCACCTGTATTGCTTCTTCAAAACTTTCTGGTTCTCCACCATCGATTAGCAATAAATAAAATAAAGAAGGAGAATATCTAATTGGAGGCTTACTCACCCTTTCTGACCTCCTGATGGGTGTCTGAGACTCGTCCACAACACGTTGTCCACCCAAATTCTCTGACAGTGACCGACCTCGGTCACCTGTAGACCTGTTACTGGTCGACGTTGGTTCTACCTGACCGACCTCGGTACCTGTACGGCTGACGTCGGTCTCTGTATGGCCGACGCTGGTTTCTGTCCTGCCGATGCCGGTTCCTATCCTACCGACGTCGGTCTCTATGTTTTCCTGTAAGTGATTATTTCTTTTTCTCGAGCTCATCTTGGACTTTTACCTCATCCAATTCACCATTGCTCTGCTCAGATTGATTCAACTTTCTTAGCTGATCACAATACATCACTCTTTCATTGAAAACAACATCACGGCTCCTGATTACCTTGTTAGTTTCTAGATTCTACAATCTGTAACCAAAATCATCTGAGCCATAGCCAATAAACGTGCATCTCATAGACTTAGCATCAAGCTTCTTTCTATTTTCCTTATCTATATGCACAAAGGCTTCACAACCAAAAACTTTGAGATATGAGAGATCAACCTTTTTACCTATCCATGCCTCTTCTAGAATACCACCATCCAGAGCTGTAGAGGGTCCTCTGTTAATCAGGTACACTGCAGTGTCAACAGCTTGTGTCCAAAACTATAAGGGAAAATCGGCATGCAATCTCATACATCTTGCACGTTTCATTATTGTCCTGTTCATCCTTTCAGTAATACCATTCTGCTGAGGTGTCCTTGGAACCGTCCTTTATCTATGAATTCCATGCATGTAACAATAATCTCTGAACTTATGACTGCAGAACTCACCGCCATTGTCTGATCTCAGGCACTTTAATCTTTTACCTGTTTCATTCTCAACCATAGCTTTCCAAACTTTAAAAGTATCAAATACATCAGATTTCTTTCTAATACAATAGATCCATACCTTCCTTGTGGCATCATCTATGAAAGATACATAGTACTGTGATCCTCCAATGGAAGCAACCTGAGCCGGTCCCCACACGTCTGTGTGAACAAGCTCCAACTTGTGCCTCTTCTTAGTAGACCCAATTTTGAGAAAACTAACCCTTTTCTATTTTCCAAATACACAGTGCTCACAAAACTCTAGATCTATGCCTTTTAAATCTGAAAGCATACCTTTAGACTTAAGAATTGACATCCCCTTCTCACTCATGTGGCCAAGCCTTGAGTGCCACAATTTAGCATCCACATCTGAAGTAGATAACACAGAAGGAGATTTGTTAGTAACACAATTACACAAATAGAGAGTACCTTCTCTCTTACCTCTGGCCATAACAAGTGCACCCTTGGTCACTTTCCAAGATTCTGCTGTGAGAGTTACAGTACAACACTCATCCCCTAACTTTCCTGCAGAGATCAAATTTCTCTTCAAGCTAGGAACATGCATCACATCTCTCAACACCCATGTGTTACTATTCTGCATCTTCAGCTGCACTTTACCTTTGCCACTTATTTTACAGGGTTCGTCATCCCCTAGATACACTATTCCAAAATCTCCATGGATATAGTCACTGAAATATTCCCTGTTAGGAGTAGCATGAAAAGATGCACCAGAATCTAATACCCAAGATTATATATTATTATGCAGAGAGAAAATTAAAGCATCGTGTGTAATACCTGCAATCTTGGCTTCTTCCTTTCCTTCGTGCTGGTTGTCCTCCTTGGGCTTTGATGAACAATCTCTACTTATGTGCCCCATCTTTCCACAATTCTAGCATTGTGGCTTCCTGCCATTTCTGGATTTAGATCTGCCTTTCCCCTTTGATTTGGATCTTGCTCTGCCTTTCTTGCTCTTCTCTTTCTGCCTTCCCCTGCTCTCAAAACTTAAAGCATTCCCGGATGCCTCTTCTGTGCTTTTCCTGCGTATTTCCTCATTCAAGATAACACTAACAACATCCTCTACTTTCAAAATATTTGATGCAGATGCAGTATTACTTACTACCATTACTAAGCCATGACAGCTTTCAGGCAAAGAACATAATATCAAAAGAGCTTTTATCTCATCATCAAACACTATATTCACTGAACTTAATTGATTCACAATACCATTGAAATCATTCAGATGATTAGAAACAGATCCACCTTCATTCATATGCAAATTAAAGAACTGCTTCATAAGATATACCTCATTGGAAGCTGAGGGTTTTTCATACAAATTTGCTAACGTAGTCATCAACTCTACCGTAGACTTTGCCTGTGATAAATTGGATATCACAGTGGATGTTAGGCTCAGTCTTATAGAACGCAGAGCCTTTCTGTCAAGAACTTCCCATTCTTCATCCTCCATGTCTTTGGGCTTCTTTGCAATACCTCCTAACGGTAAGTAGAGATCTTTCTGATACAGATAGTCCTCTATCTGCATTCTCCAGTGTTGGTAATTTTTGCCATTGAACTTTTCCATTCTCAATTTACTTTCATCTGCCATTGCTTCTCCCACTCAAATAGAAATCCCTACAGAAACTCCTGTGAGAACCTATAATCAATACACACTACACAGATCTGAACCACCTGTTAGTGAACCTGAACTTTGATACCAATTATCAAGCTCTGAACCTGTAACCAAGGCTCTGATACCACTTGTTGGGGGATCAAACCAACAATAGATTACAACTGTAACAGCAATAAACGCGGAATTAAATCAGATTGACAAGTAATTATAATGATAATAGCAAGAACAAGAGATACAAGAAAACACCCTAAAAACTTGTATTAACAAACTCTTTACAAAAAGGAATACAATTGAAGAAAACTTCTTTCTTCCACACCTCTCCTAGATGTATAGATCTCTCAATAGATCTCTATTCCTCAAGAGCTATCTCTCTCAAGAACAATCAACTCCAACAAGCCTGGATTGATTCAATTCTGTACTGTTCTTCTCACACCAATGAATTCTTCTACAATTCAACTACTTCAATACAATAAGCTAGGAAGATCTAATTCTTCATATAGAATTAGGAGACTTGAGCATGTACTTCCAACAAATAGTTAAACCACTTAAACAAGGGCTCTAAAAATAGTAATGCTAATAATAGAGACGCAAGCTTGAGTCCACAACTCAAACTTATCATGCAAACACTCGCTTCTGTCCATAGAAATAGCTTTCTGGACATGCAGGTAACCGACGCCGATTCCTGCCTGTTCGCCTGTGACCGCCATCGGCCAATTCTCTGCCGACGTCGGCATCTTTGCAACTACCTGTGACTGACGTCGGTCGCTCCTGACCGATGCCGGTGTCTGTGTAGACCCGAAACCAATAACTGTGCTCCTTGGTGAAGCTTTTAAGCTCCACACCCTAACACTTGTATGGACTTAGAGTGACCATGGGTGCCTTGTGTAACTCATGACCACACTTTGTACCAAATTTTAGAGTTTGATCACACATCTAGAGCCCTCAAAGCTTCAATTCTCTCAAGACTAGACTATAGGCCTATGTATGGTTGTGTGTATCATTTCTTCATTAGGTCTAGACTAGGTTTTTGGCATTTTCATCCTGTTATCAGACATGAGTAGTCATATTGAGGTGTTTACAACACTATATATCATTTAAAATTAACTCTCTCAAACCTATTCATAGTCCTTATTCTTCAATCCAAGTAAAACTCACCTAAAAGAGCAAACATGCATGTATGTGTATCTTGAATGTGTATGAGATGTGAAAACCAGTTTGTTTAATCTTCTATGCTTCCTAATGTTTCCCTTTAGTTTTATATTAACCTTATGACACTCTGAGTTAGACCTCAAAGTTTTTATATGCATTATGTCTCCTCCTTTTAGGCTTAATATTAGGTTATTTCAAGCCTGGAGTCTATAGGTACTTCTAAGGTAACTTGACTGTGTTCATGGTTTTAGGTCTTCACCCTAGTCATCACTCATATTATTAAATATTTTAAACTTATTTGAGGTTTAATTTGAGTTTCCATCACCCTTTCAAACATCCTCTACATTATATACACCCTTATCTAACTCTGTGTTATACAGCCTATAGGTTTTCTTAGAGACCATGACTACCTTCTCTTGTGAGTTTAGACCCTATTCTTACCTTAGTGAACTTTTTAGATAGTTTATGAACTTGATTGAGGTTTTCAATTAGTCATGAATCACGGATCTTACCTTCATATTTTATTCTTTACTTTAGGTCTAAAGATGACTTGACCCTTTAAGTCACCTATAGTTGTCTCTTTTAGTGTGATGACTGTGTATTGGGTTTATGAACCTCATCTACTACATTAATAACCTCACCTTGGCTCTTGAAATAGTTTGTCATTTTAGATTAGTTGCAACATTCCTCATATTTTACTACTCTACTCCTCTCTTCATCTTGGAGAATGAATTGTTCCTAAAGTAGGCCTATAAGTGTTAGAGATCACCTTAATTACACTCTCTATGTTTTGGGACTTTACCTCCCCATCATTGATCATTTCCTAATTATAGTCTCACAAGGGTTCAGGTATCATTCATATACCTATGTTAACCCTCGTTATATGTACTTTATACTACACATTTGAGACATGCATGTAGGTGCTCTTAGGGCTAGGATTGTGTGTTTTTAATCTTTAAATTAGTCTTTCCACTTGTTTGAATGCTTGAAGATCTTGACCAAAGGATTTTAATATCTTGTATATATAGGGTCTACCAACTCATTATGATATACTCCAATCACTTATCTTCTCTACACATGTTCCTTCCATATAGGATGATTTAGATGCTTGTTTGATTGTACACTTAGCTTCTTTCTTATTCTTGACCCACAATTGATCTAGTTTCTTCTCAAGGACTTGTATGCTATTTAAAACTATAATGAGATTAGGATCTCCATGTTTTAGCTCATTCTAATGTTCATTGGGTTGACCTTGGTTCAAAATATGGACCTACAGGCCTAGGGCCTGTAGGTCACCTTTTGACTCTCTAGGGATACCAAGCCACTTTCTTGCATTCTTAGGTCTTTCCACCCTATTAAGCCACTTTACATTCCCATTATCATTTATCAATGTCTCTAAATCTTAAGACCAATATCAAGCCACCTTATATCTACTTCAATTGGTCTGTATTGACCTATAAGAGTTCTCATTTGACTATGAACTCAACTACCAAACCACTTTTTTGGGTTCTTGAACTTCCCAAACTCTATCAACTCCAATAATCACTCTATTAATATTTATCACTTCTTAATGGTCTTACAAAGTCTCTAACAAATACTTATGTGGAATTCAACTTAACCTATAGGCCTATACGGACCTGTAGGTGCCTATTAGTTCAGACATAGGGTCTGTATGTAGAGACTGGAAAGCCTAGTCAGTTTGAGAACCTTGATGATGGTATAATAGTTAGAGGCATATGAAGGTATGAGGAAATGTATTTTATTCCCCTCAAGGCACCAAGATTCTCCCAAACACTTCACAATCTATACAACATGCATATGGAGGAGACAACTATGAATCTCTCATTTGAAGGTGTATTGAACTACCATTTTGAAATTCTCATGCTTCAGAATGTGTAATGCCCTTTAATAATCTCACATTAATATATGTTACTGGTACTAGAGACAAAATTAGCAATTAAAATTTTAGTAGACTGTGTAGCCCAAACCATGTCTCCCAAAAGCAAGCACACTTAAAGAAGATGGACAAAACACATCTCAGACAAAATAAATTTAACTTCATGAAATTGAGGGAGTTATAATGGTTTATGAATCATTATAAAACCTCTAATAATGGACACCATTAAAAATAAATAGGAACTTGTATTAGAATTCACTGAAATAACATGTACACTTAGACACTCTTCTTCCAAATGAAAGTAGTTCAAGGAGATGATTCAACTAATGAAACCATAATTAAAAGAGATAAAGTACCTATTTAAAACACCTTAAAAAATTATTCCTCTCCATCTATTTCTGAGCTGGATAAATAGATGCAATAATAGACCCCTCTTAGATGAATAGGCCATAATGACCTGTTTTCACTCTTAGTGATTGTTCATAAAGAAGAAATCATTAATATGAAAACTAATGCCACTTATTTAAATATTATTTGGACCCATACCAATGTACAAAGTTTTATCTCTTGACTCTCTCTTTCTCATGGTTGTACCATTCAATGCAAATTTGCCTTCTTGAGCTTGTGAAGGTAATGATGGAGAAGAAAATTTGTTTGCAGTGTCATTTAAAACTTAAACTTGGTCTAGAGCTGTAAAATAATTTGAGGTATCCCAAGGGACACTTCCAAATTTTTTTCAATAGAAATTTGATCTTTCAAGTCTATACGAGTGCTTAAAAAGTGTCTTTTTTCCAAGATTAGGTGTTGAACTATAGGTGCTATCAGAATCTAACTATTTTTTAACCTTTTATGACACCAAGGACATTTTTAGTTTTCTTGAAAGGTTCTCTCCTTTAGATGACACGTCCAACTCTTCTTCATGGACCAAAAGGTGGCCAAATTATGAATTTTTGCATATAGAAGCCAAATAAAGGTTAGAGCATGATAATATGATATAAATGAAGTCCAAATAAATTTTTTTAATTTAATTTATACTATATTAGACCTTTTACCATGTTTGAACATGTACTTGACCATAAGACTAGACAAGTGAACATAAGACCAGAACTTGGACAATGCTAGACAAGGATACATATGAACATATGAGACTATCTAAGACCACTTGGGACTTTGACAAAAATTAGACACCTTTATAAAGTTTTAATCTATAGGGGGTGACCAATTTTGACATGAGGTCAAATTTTCATCAACATGTACATTATAAATAGAGATGTAGGTCTTACTATACTAACAAATTATCAGTAGCTAGTGTGAGAGATAAAAAAATTAACAAAATACCAAATTATTTCAATATTCATTGATACATAAAACAATGCACCACTTATATTATCATGTAAAAGATTCCCAAACCACTAGTGCCAACACAATTTGATAAGAGATAATTTTTAGGACTAATAATAGATAGTCTTTGATTACCCACCTTGTAATGACCATGATGTTCCTTTGTAATTTTTAAGAAAATTTTATTGCAAGTTTATCCTTAATTAATTCATTATTATTTTGCCTACTTATAAATTTATGGTCGAGTAAAATTATCTACATAAGATAGACTACGTAAATGTCATGCACCTAATTAGCCTATGAGAGTTCATATATAAAAGCCACAATTACTTGAGATAATCCCCTATACAGTGAAGGAGGTTTTAGATATTGATAGTTTGCATGCACTTAATGTGCTCACTAATACCCTTGTTATGTATATGATTAGTCTTCCCAACATTAATACTAGAGAGGGTGGACACGAAGATGCTCAAACTAACACTGATGCCCAACCACACCATTGCAAATTCTATGGTGTTATATGTGTTAGTGGTTCTAGATTACACCCTTATTAAGGATAGGAGTGTTCGTGTCCTAACCCCAAACCTAGGCTAACATGGGAATGACATTAGGCTATGGGTTACCTAATGTGTAGGTCAGAAATTTTAAGGGGATGGCTCCCTTGATTTACTAATTTCAATGCTTTCTAAGACCTAAACATGTTGGGATGGAAAGGGTAAATGAGATGGCATAATGGAAACCTATCCTAAAGTGGTGATGCACCTGATGATAATTTTGTCTACTCATTTCATCTTGCCTTCTTAACACACTAATGGGCTAAACACAACCAAACAATCATCTTCATGAGTCCTTATGCATAAGTGTTTCATGTGGAGGTTATATAGATGAATAGAATACAAGGTTATGACAATTAGGCTTGTTAGAATACTCTCACTAGTCATGTCACACTTCAAGACTCCATTACCTACACTTTTACACTCCACATGACCTACACAAGGCACCTTATTGACATCTAGGTGAACAAGGACCTACAATGGAAATAAAATCATCACATTTGCATAAAAGACAAGTATGAATATACTATATGTCACCATGAAAGAGCTAAAAAATTATATTATTCAATCCAAATAGGTGCACAAGTACAAACACTAGTAGAGTTTCCTTATACCAGCCTGAGGGATACAAACTAAGGCAAAAAGCCTTGAATATATAGAAGATATGAGGAAATAAAAATGGAAATATGGCCTATAGTAGTGGATAAGGGGTCATAAATGACCAAGCCCACTCAAAATAGCAGTTACAATAGTTACATAAACCTCGTTCAATCCTCCTATGCATTGATGTTCTTTAATTACTCCTTTTGGCATAGAAATGAGAGTAGTGGAGGTTGAGTCTGATTTAATTTTCATTATCAAAGGGTTAACCCTACTCAAAATAGCCCATAATTCATCTCCATGTTAGTTACAATCATGAATTAGGCCACCATAATCATGTAGCAGCCCCCACTCCTCCAAGGCAAATTGACAAAGTCAAGAATCTATTTCAACCTCCATCATATCCTTGGAATGCACATTGAATGCCCTTCAAGGGTTAGTTATAAATCATAAAATCCTTGTACTAATTCCTTCTAATGGCCCTTACAAAGCTAATTAAGCTCTCATTTTTGACCAAATAGGCCAATTAGGCTTAATTTCCTAAGTGTTGATGTATTTGTTAGTGTAGGTATTTATTTTCGTAGATTTAATTATTTGGAAATATTATATTTGCTCACATGGATTTTTCCTACATTTGGGGGATATGCTTGCTTAGGTGGAGATAGTGTGTCATATATGTCATAGGTTTGATCGAAAGACTAGAATGTAACTCCCTTGACTGGCTATTCCAAGTATGGGAGTTACTCTTTTATTCTGGGCACCTGTGACCAACTTTTGTGGAGGAATTACATTTCTATTCTAGGGTTGCTTTAACCACCATTTGAGGAGAATTTACTTTATCTCCTATAAGTATGCTCTACTTGAGTCTTATTCTCTTAATGAATGATTAGTTTTATCCACTTTGCTTTGTCTCTTACAATATTTTCATTTTATGTGATTTCTTCTTACTTCAACAACATAGTGGTGTGCACAAGCTTCATCTCATGTGATCCTTCTATATGACTTTCATGTTATCTAAACTTGGAGACATCTCTAATATGGTGTCAAATATTATCTATGGTAAATGTTAGTCTAGTTTTATTTGTTGTTAATCTTTCATTCAAAATCATAAGTTCTTTGTTAGATTATTTAGAATGTGTGTTATTTTATCTATTGATATCATAGATTAGTTATACTAAATCTATTTTAAGGATAAATACAAAGTTCTAATTATTCAAAACCATTCATCTACATCGATATTTTGTATGGTTCTATTCTTGGCTCTGTGGTATTGACTATTTGTAGGAAAAATAATGATTTTCACAGCTAGTTTTTTACCCTACTATTCTTTTGCAAACTATTCACCAACCATAAAGAATCATGTCAAAAAATTTCAGGGTTTAGTGCACATTTCTCTTATATTTTTGAATCATTTTAAATTTTTTTAATAAATGAAAAATTTATGGTGTTTTTAGTAACTGCTACTCAAAACAAAATAAAATATGGGGATTATTTCTAAGAGTTTTTTATTGTTTTCTAAAAACAATATATTAAGGAAGGATTGTAAAAGACTTGTAATTTTTTTGAAATGATTCAGCATTTAATTTCAGTTCTATTGATTGGTTGGAAGGCTATGTTCATTGCCTTTTCATTTGTGCATTTAAAATTTTAGTGCAACTATTTTAAATAGGCCATTAATGACAAGAAATATAATGTGCTATAACTTTTGATCAACAACTCAGAATTGAGTGTCATCTTTTTCAAAGGTTCATATTTTTTACCCTCTTTCCATTGGTATAATTTATTTTGTAAATGCACTAAATTTATAAAGTGTCATTTTAGGGGGTTCTTTACTTGACCCTCTTTTTGGACTTGTACACTCTTGGATGCATTATCGGTTGAGCTTGACATCCTCACCTTGTTTGCATAAATTTATCTCTATGACACATTCACTAATTTATCTAGATGCACTTTCAACTGAGTATAACATCTTTTGAATATGCATTTGTAACATTTGGAGGGGTTCGGGTTCACCATTTCATAGTTCAACGGGGTGTACTTTTTATGTCACTCTTTCATTTCTACTTGCACTTTAATTTCTACAACAACTACAACTTGCACTACTACTACAACTCATTTTTGCACTAATGGATTCATGTTTAATCAACCCACTAACTCCTTTAACTATCACGAATGGAAAATCAAGATGATAATTATTTGAAGGAGTGAAGGTTTATATAGGATAACCATGGGTGATAAAACTAAACTTAGCACAAATATAGAGATAGTTAAGTGGTATAACCATAGCGATGAAGCCTATGGGATATTATGTCTTTTTGTAGCACCTGATCTTCTATTTCACTTAGAGCCTACCAAGTCACCTCATGATGTATGGACCATTATGGGTAAACTATTCGGAGAGAAAGATGTGATGAGAGGTCATGAGCTTGAGAATGAACTCATTAGCCTAAGTCCTTGTAAATTTGACACCCTTCAATATTTCTTCACTAAGTTCAAGTCCTTGAGATTGTAGTCGAAAGAATGTGGGATAAAGAAAGAAGATGACCAACTTATTCTTTTTATACTCTCTAAGCTAGTCCTTGGCTATTCAATCTTTGTCTCTAATTTTCATGCCAATAAAACTACATTGGTCACTGCATGGAAAATGTCCTCTTTAGATGCTTTCATTTCTGACTTAACTAGGGAGAAAGACAAGTTGATTCAAAGGGGTACATTAAAGTCCACAAAACCTCAAGCCCTAATTTCTAGAAATGGAAAAGAAAAGAATTCAAATAAAGAAAAGAAGAAGAAGAATAAGGATTAAGAGAAGAAGAAAGAATCAACCTCTACCAAAACTAATACTGAATCTTCCTCTTCTAATGACAAACCTAAGACATAGAAGGTTAAGTGTGACTACTATAATAAAAATGGGAATGATGAACACAAGTGCATGAAAAATAATATAGACCACCTAACTCATCTCTTAGATAAAAACAACATAGGTGTTCTTAAGTCCATTAAGTAGAATTGATCTACCCAAGATTCTACTAAGGCAAAGGGAAAAGTGAAAGAGAAAGAAAAGGGCAAGGCTCTTGTAGTAGTTTAGCTTCAACATCTTCATGGGTTATTTACTCAAGTGCTTCTCACCACATGGGCTCTTCACTAGTTGAGTTTTCTTCCTTAGAGCCTTGTAGCATATCTTTTACTAGTTTGGGTGATGACACTTATGTACCAATTATAGGGAGAGGGTCTATTGAAATGGAAGGAGGAACATTCAATAATGTTCTAAGTTTTCCTTCTCTTTCAACCAATCTCCTATACATGTATCAAATCAGCCATATCAACAAAGGCATGAGGGTTGAGTTTTTACCAAATTTATTTATCATCAGGGAGTTGCATAGTGATTTTATAGTGGCAGTGGGGAGGGAAGATCACCAAGCCAAGTTATACACCTTCTCTCATTTTATACCTAATTCTTCTTTGAATGAATTACTAACTCATTCAAATGGAGTTATTAAATTATGGCATGAGTGGTTTGGCTACCTTAACTACTACTATCTTGAACAACTTAGAAAAAATGGCATGGGCACAGGCTTGCCTCAAGTCCAATTATCTAAGGAACTTTGTGAGTGTTGCTCTCTTGGAAAGCACCCTGAAGCAAAATTTGACAAAATAAAAGCTTGAAGGGCTTCACAAGCACTAGAGTTAGTACACAGTGATGTATTTGGGCCTTTTCATAATATATATTTTACAAGGGCTAAGTATATTCTCACTTTTATTGATGATTTATTGAGATATACATGGGTCTACTTTCTTAAGTAAAAGTCTAAAGTGTTTGAATATTTTCAAGACTTCAAGGCTCTTATTGAGAAACAATCTAAGAAATCCATCAAGGTTCTTCAAATTGACAATAGAAATGAATATGTCAGCAACAAATTTGAGAAATTTTACACCATAAAGGGGATTAATTTATAGTTGATAGTTATTTATAGTCCTTCACAAAATGGAGTTGTAGAACACAAGAACAAGTTCTTGAAAGAGATGGTTAGTTGTATGATTCACTCTACATCCTTAGGACCTTAGTATTAGGTCGAAGCCATTAATTATGATTGTTAAATTTAGAATAGAGTTCTTTACAAAGCTTTAAAAGGTGTAATGCCCTTTAAAGCTTGGCTTGGAAGGAAACTTGATGTTGAGCACTTTGGGATTTTCAAATCTCCAGCTATGGCATGTATACCTAAGAAGAAATCCAAAGGTATGGAACTTCAATCCAAGCTTTGCATCTTTATAGGTTATCTAGATGGTATCAAGGGGTAACACTTGCTACATCTAACCACACATGAGTTGTTCATAGAGAAAAGTGTTCACTTTCAAGAGAGTCCCAAATACTCAACACTTGAAAATTATTCTCTTTCATTGGATTCACTTAGACTTGATGATTCTTCTTCTAACTCGGATCATCCAGAGTAGGTTCTTGAGCGAGGGTTTTCTTCTTCTTTTAGTTCTGAAAGAGAAGATAGTGATGAAGAGTCTTCTACATCCAATTTTAGACATATTTTAGATGATGAGGAGTTAGCACCTGACTCACCCACATCTGGGCCCCTTTGGTCAAGGTAGACACTTCAAAGTGTAGGCACTTATGTAGGGGATCTAGTAGATGATTGATGTACTCAATTAGATTATCATAGTGGTCCACATGCCTTCTTTGCTTCAGTTTTAAATCCATAAAAATTTTGAGAGGCTTCAAGCATACCCAAGTGGGATAGTTCTATGTAGGAAGAATATTCTTCCTTGATAAAAAATCACCCTTGGGATTTAAATTTAATTCCTAAGGGAAGGAAGATGGTTTGATGTATGTGGATATATCAGACCAAGTTTATAATAGATGGGTCAATTGATAATTACAAGGCATGATTGGTCACCAAGGTTTTTTCACAAGTAGCTAACATTAACTACTTAAAGACCTTTGCACCCATTGCAAAGATGACTTCAATCCAACTCACACTAGCTTTAGTTGTAGCATATGGTTGGGATGTGCATTAGATGGATGTGAAGAGTGCCTTTCTTCATAGAGACCTCGAGGAGGAGATCTACATAGAGTAGCCACCTAGGTTTGTTCAAGATTCATTCTTAGTTTGTAGAATTAGAAAATTTATCTATGGCCTCAAATAGGCCCCTCAAGCTTGGTATGCCAAGATGGATTTCTTTCTCCTTACTTCTAGTTTCACTAGGTGTCATTTAGACCCTAAAGTATACTTCTTATGATAGGATGATTCTTCACTAATACTGATCGAGTTTCTCATCATCTATTACAGTAGTGAAGATAAATTTACAAGATAGATTTGACATGACAGACTTGGGTCTTTCACATTAGTTCCTTGGCATTGAGATATCATAGTCTAATTTATAGATTTCACTTATGTAGCCCAAATATGCTCTCAATCTTTTGGCTCAGTTTCACATGGCTGATTTTAAGCCATCTCTGACTCCTTTTCTATTAGGAGTTAAACTTGAGGTTGACTATTATACACCTTTGGTTGATGCCACTCAATATCCACAAATTATTGGTAACCTCATTTATATGACTCATACTAGGTCTAATATTTCATATGCAGTAGGAATTATTTCACAATTCATGTAAGAGCCCCATGAGCTACACTAGAAAGTAGCTAAGAGGAGCTTGCATTATATTTAGGGCTCTTATAGATTTAAAATTAGTACAAATTTGGCACAGAGGTTATCTTGGTTAGATTTTTAGATTGGGCTAGCGATACTCAGAATCGTAATTCCACTTTTGGTTATAGTTTTTCTTTGGGTTTTGGCCCTATCATTTGGTCTAACAAGAAGCAAAATGTTATTGCTATATCATCTATAGAGATAGAGTATAGGGGAGATATTAATGTAGCTACTAAGGCTAATTGGCTTCAAGGGATTCTATCTGAGTTTGACATTCCTATCAGGTAGCCCACCATCATCTATTATGATAACTAGAGTAATATATAGCTATGTAGGATTTTAGTCTTGTTTTCATGTTATCCAAACCTGGTGACATATATGATAGTATTGGCCTCCATAAAACATAAAATAAATATTTATAACCTATGTATGAGTTTAATTCATGTCTAAAACAACACCTCTAACCATGATATAGGCTTAGAAAGGCATTAAGAACTTCAAACTCCACTTTTCCCAGTCGACTGGTTCACCTTCTTCATGCATTGGTAGACTGGTAATTTTGAATGTACTTGCATAAGTTATTCTAGGTGAAATATTGTGTATTTTATACATCTAAAGGTTGGATTATTTCCCAAACCAACTACTCTATGGGTTGAAATCAATTTGGACTGTCATATTGCCCCTATTTTTGCTTAAAATCCTTAAAAAGTGAAAATTTATAAGCATTTCATACCATGTCTATACAATCAGGTACCATGAGTTGAATCCTCTCTTGGTTTAATTTACCTTATATGATTTTTTTTAATATCGTTCCTAGGTGTTAAGATGCCAAAACATCAAGTTTTCTGAGACTGGGCCTGCCTAGGGTTTTAGGGAGGTTTAGGAGTACTTAAGGGTCTTAAGGATAGTTCATACTAAATGGAGATCCAAGTTTAGAATAAATTACATGAATCTATAGAGTATTGACCTGCTCAACTTCCATGAATGGCTTGTACTCCCATGTAAAGGGTGGATGAAGATATGAACATTACAAAGTGACCTTAGGGTGGTTTCTAGGCCAATTTTGAGTGCCTAACTTCTTAAAGTTTGATCATGAATACTATCCCCCCAATTCCAATAAATCTATAATTAATTATTAGTGTAAAAGGGTACCTAAAACCTCTAAAGGTATTTTTTCATGAGGACTTATGTGGTGGAGTGGGTGAGTGTTTAAATTTGGCACTTGGGTGGACTGTGTGTAGGGTCAAGGGTTTTGAGCAAAGTTTTGAAGATAATCTAAACTTTCCACACTTCTCTCCACCTAAAACCTTTTTATAAAGTCTTAAACACCCTCCTACTCTCCTCTTTGATCATACAACTTATTGTAGGATCTTGAAATATCCTTGATGTGGCACTAGGGTCTGTAGGCATAAACATATGACTATCTTTGAGGCCTATTACTAAGGTAATTGAAAATAGTGTTGAGTGTTAGACCCATTTATAGGAACATTTAGGACCTTTTCACCATATTAAACTGATTCAAAATCATCTTAGGGCTCTAATTCCACTTGTAAATTTTTTCAAACTTGGTTTTGTCCATTTAGCACCTTGACTACTTGCTCTTGACATAGCTTGGTCTGAGATAGGATAGTGGGTATAACCACTATTTTTTTGAACAATAAAATAACATGAGTACCTTTTAATGGTTACAAGGATCATCTCATCCAAAATTCAAGACTTAACTCTACCTAAAAGGACCTCAAATGACTATTTTGGCCGAAACTAGCCTCATGATTCTTGCAGACTATGTTTAGGCATAGAATCCTGGAGTTTGAGGTCATTGTAGGTGACTAGATGGATAAAAAACCATCACCACCTCTATTCTTCTTGATTTCTATCTTTCTCCACCATATTTTATGGATTCATGGTGTGTTAACCCCTCTAAACATCTGACTTACCTAATAGGGTTTAGAGATTAAAGGTTTAATCTGACCCTTAGATGTTAGGTTGTGGAGCTAAAAGCTTCACTGATGCAAACAGAGGAGGTCATTGAGTTGCAAAGCAACCAACTTTAGTTAGGCCAACTGACATCAGTCATATTTAGTGTGTATAGCAAATGACATTGGTTAGGGGTTGGCTGACATCGGCCAGATAGGAACCGACGTCGGCAACCTGTGTGTGCATGCATTTGCATGCGCTTCCATAACTGGTCTAATTTTAGATGGACAGTTAGTTTGCATGTAAAAGACTAATTTTAGTCTTGAGTCTACATTTCTAATTATTGTAATTAGGAAGTCTAATTATTATTTGTATGGGATCTATTTAAGAGACCCATGGGGCTGTATTGTAATGTGAAGGATCAAAAGGACTTGCAAAGGCAAGGACAAGGGTTCTTCCAAGGTGTGTAAGATCTAGAGGGTCTGCAAGTGTGCAAGACCAGGTAGAATATCTACATGGTAAGTAAGATCAATTGATCTATAGGTGTGTGTGTGTGTGCAAGGTC
Organism: Torreya grandis; assembly: GCA_037957365.1. Taxonomy (NCBI): domain Eukaryota; kingdom Viridiplantae; phylum Streptophyta; class Pinopsida; order Cupressales; family Taxaceae; genus Torreya; species Torreya grandis. Next base: position 509,907 of record JARHVA010000118.1, read on the forward strand.
AAAGGAGATCTGCGAGGTAGCAAGGTCAAAGGAGATCTGCAACACAACAAGGAGCAAGATCAGGGAGATCTAATTGGAGTACTTTAAGTAGTTGGTGGACTAGCAGTATTGTTACTGACTGGTGGAAACAACAACTTTGTTTTTGAGTTGATTATGGTTGTAATTGAGAGAGAGAACTCTTGAGGGAGAATTACTGGTACACCCAAGAGGTGTGGGAAGAGTGTGATTTCTTCATTGTATTTCCTTCTGGAAGAGTGTTAATACAAGATTGTATTATCTCTCATATTCTATGTTGTTTCTAAATTCTAGTTACATTTTACTTTTGGTTTAATTTCGTGTTTAGTTGCTTATACAAGGTAATCAATTGTGCTCTTAATTCTGACAAGTGGTATTAGAGCTATTTGTGTTTGCTCCAGATCCTAACAAGTGGTATCAGAGCTTTGTGTTCTAGATTCCTAATAGCTGGTATCAAAGCTTGGTTGAAGGTTTATCAGAGCTTGGTTTAGAGTAGGTTAGTGTTTGTTGATTACAGGTCACTCTCAGGGGTTTCTAATTGAGTGGGAGTATAACAATGGCAGAAGAAAGTAAGCTAAGAATGGAGAAATTCAATTGCAAGAATTATCAATTAATGTATTATGGAAAGAAAGGGCAAGAAAAGAAAGATTGTTGGTTGGTAGAAGATCAACATGAAGGAAATAAAGAAGTAAATGATGTAGGGATTATTGCATGGAATGCTCTTATATGTTCCTTGGATAAAGTAGAATCTTGCATTTTAAATTCTATTGCCTCTTTCCATGTAACCCCAAATAGAGTATTTTTCCATGATTATGTCCATGGAGACTTTGGAAAGATTTATTTAGGGGTTGGTGAGCCTTGTCAAATTATTGGCAAAGGGGAAGTGTGGCTGAAATTGCAGACGGGAAACACATGGGTGTTGAAGGATGTCATGCATGTCCCAATCCTATAGAGGAGTCTAATTTTTGTAGGAAAGTTGGGTGATGACAGTTGCACAATTACTCTCACAGTGGAACCTTAGAAAGTTTCCAATGGTGCACTTAAATTATCATGTGGTAAGAAAGTAAGTATTCTTTATCTATCTACTTGTATTACTGATTCTCTTTCTAGTTTATCTACTTCAGATGTAGATGCAAATATGTGGCTCTATAGGCTTGGTCACATGAGTAAGAAGGGAATGCATGTTCTTAAGAAAAAGTCCGATGTCTTTGACAAACTTAAGAACTAGAAAGCCTTGGTTTTCATGGAGAAGATGATGGATAGAGATCAGCTCAAGGGGCTAAATAATTCTGAGCAAGGCAGTTTGGACAAGGTTATGATCCAAAGTGAGCTCACGAGTAAAAATCATCACTCATAGGAAAACATAATTACCGACGTCAGTCAAGTGAGAACTGACATCAAACAGGTAGGAACTGACGTCAGTCATGTGCAGACCAAAGTCAGTGATGTTGGGCAGGTTGACACTGACGTCAGTCAGGGAATTGATGTTGGTAGTCAGGTCGATCACATTGAACTGACATCAATCAGGTGTAGACTAAGAGGTGACCGAGATCGGTCACTGTCAGAATGAATTTTGGGTGGACAGCAAGTTGTCAAGGATTCTCAAATGCCCATGTGGAGGATTAAAAGGGTAAGTAAGCCTCAAATTTGTTATTCCCCTTCTTTATACTACTTATTGCTCACTGATGGTCAAGAACGAGGAAGTTTTGAAGAGGTGAAGCAGGTAGAATCTAGGAAACAGTGGGAGCATGGCATGAATTCCTTGAAAGAGAACCAAATGGGAGATTTGGTAGAGTTGCCAACTGGAAAGAAAGCACTGAAAGACAAATGGATTCCTAGGTTAAAGAAAGGAGAGAATGGATATGTGAGATAGAAGGCTAGGTTATATGGTCTTGAGCAAGCTCCAGGATAGTGGTATAGGTTTGACAGGTGTTTGACAAAGCATGGCTTTAGTCAATGTCAATGTGACCATTGTGTTTATTTTACCAGGTTGGATAATGGTTGCAACATTATCTTGTTACTGTATGTAGTGTATATGCTTGTTGCAGGGGTCACACATGTAGGGAATTGCTAAGCTAAAGGTAAAGTTAGTTTAGAGGTGTGCCAAGAAGGATTCAGGAGTAGAAATCCTTGGCATGAGTATTTCTAGAGATAGGAAAAGTCACAGGTTGATTTTGTCTCCAGATGATTATGTGAATAAGGTAGTGGAGAGGTTTAATATGCACGATGTAAAACCAGTTAACACACCTATGGATGGACAGTTCATAGAACAGTGTCCCAAATCACATGATAAGGTTGAGTACATGAGTACTAGACCTAATATTACCCAAGCAGTGGGAGTTGTCAGCAAGTTTATGGCCAATTTGGGAAATGAGCACTCGAAAGCAGTTCAGTGGATTCTCAGGTATCTGAGAGGGACTAGTAGTAGGGATTCATGCTATGCAGGGTCAAGCACTTCTCTACATGGGTATGTAGATTTGGATATGGTAGGTTACTTGGATGATAGGAGAAGCACCATAGGATATGTGGTGGTTGGTCTTCAAGATTGAACTTGAAGAGGGATACAAGCTAGGAAACAAAATTAGATGATGTACAGGTACAGGTATAGGTGCAGCTATTTATCTCCAAGTGGGAGATTATTAGGTTGTGGAGCTAAAAGCTTCACTGATGCAAATGAAGGAGGTTTCTGAGTTGCAGAGCAACTAATGTCGGTCAGGCCAACCGACGTTGGTCATATTTAGTGTGCAGAGAAATTGACATTGGTTAAGAGTTGGCTGACATTGGTCAAATAGGAACCAATGTTGATAACCTGTGTGTGTGTGTGTGTGTTTGCATGCGCTTCCAGAACTGGTCTAATTTTATATAGACAGTTAGTTTGCATGTAAAAGACTAATTTTAATCTTGAGTCTGCATTTTTAAATATTGTAATTAGGAAGTCTAATTATTGTTTATATGGGATCTATTTAAGAGACCCATGGGGCTGTATTGTAATGTGAAGGATCAGAAGGACTTGCAAAGCCAAGGACAAGGGTTATTCCAAGGTGTGTAAGATCTAGAGGGTCTGCAAGTGTGCAAGACCAGGTTGATCTGTAGGTTATGCAAGATTAGGTCAAAGATCTAGATCGTAAGTAAGATCAGTTGATCTACAGGTGTGTGTGTGTGTGTGTGTGTGTGTGTGTGTGTGTGTGTGTGTGTGTGTGCAAGGTCAAAGGAGATCTATGGGGTAGAAAGGTCAAAGGAGATTTGCAACACAATAAGGAGCAAGACCAGGGAGATCTACTTGGAGTACTTTGAGTACTTGATGGACTGGCAGTATTGTTACTGATTGGTGGAAACAACTCTGTGTTTGAGTTGATTGTGGTTGTAATTGAGAGAGAGAACTCTTGAGGGAGAATTATTGGTATGCCCAAGAGGTGTGGGAAGAGTCTGATTTCTTCATTGTATTTCCTTCTGGAAGAGTGTTAATACAAGATTGTATTATCTCTCATATTCTGTGTTGTTTCTAAATTCTAGTTACATTTTACTTCTTATTTAATTTTGTGTTTAGTTGCTTATACAAGGTAATCAATTGTGCTCTTAATCCTGACAAGTGGTATTAGAGTTATTTGTGTTTGCTCCAAATCCTAACAAGTGGTATTAGAGCTTTGTGTTTTAGATTCTTGACAATTAGTATCAAAGCTTGGTTGAAGGTTTATCAGAGCTTGGTTCGGAGCAGGTCAGTGTTTGTTGATTACAGGTCACTCTCAGGGGTTTTTGATTGAGTGGGAGTATAACAATGGCAAAAAAAAGTAAGCTAAGAATGGAGAAATTCAATGGCAAGAATGATCAATTACTGTATTGTGAAAAGAAAGGGCAGGGAAAGAAAGATTGTTGGTTGGTAGAAGATCAGCATGAAGGAAATAAAGAAGCAAATGATGCAAGGATTGTTACACAAGATGCTCTTATATGTTCCTTGGATAAAGTAGAATCTTGGGTTTTAGATTTTGTTGCCTCTTTCCATGCAACCCCAAATAGAGTATTTTTCCATGATTATGTCCATGGAGACTTTGGAAAGATTTATTTAGGGGTTGTTGAGCCTTGTCAAATTTTTGGCAAAGGGGAAGTGCGGCTGAAATTGCAGATGGGCAACGCATGGGTGTTGAAGGATGTGATGCATGTCTCAGTCCTAAAGAGGAGTCTAATTTCTATAGGAAAGCTGGGTGATGAGGGTTGCACAGTTACTCTCACAGTGGAATCTTGAAAAGTTTCCAAGGGTGCACTTGAATTAGCATGTGGTAAGAAAGTAGGTATTCTTTATCTATCTACTTGTATTACTAATTCTCTTTCTGGTTTATCTACTTTAGATGTAGATTCAAAGATGTGGCTCTATAGGCTTGGTCACATGAGTAAGAAGGGAATGCATGTTCTTAAGAGGAAGTCTGATGTCTTTGACAAACTTAAGAACTAGAAAGCCTTAGTTTTCATAGAGAAGATGATGGATAGAGATCAGCTCAAGGGGCTGAATAATTTTGAGCAAGGCATTTTGGACAAGGTTATGATCCAAAGTGAGCTCACGGGTAAAAATCATCACTCACAGGAAAACACAGTTATCGATGTTGGTCAGGTGAGAACTGACATCGAATAGGCAAGAACTGATGTCAGTCATGTGCAGACCAAAGTCAATGATGTCAAGTAGGTGGACACTGATGTCGGTTAGGGAACCAACATCGGTAGTCAGGTTGGTCACATGAAATTGACATCAGTCGGGTGTAGACTGAGAGGTGATCGAGATCGGCACTGTCAGAATGAATTTTGGGTGGATAGCAAGTTGTCAAGGAGTCTCAAATGCCCATGTGGAGGACTGAAAGGGTAAGTAAGCCTCAAATTCATTATTACCCTTCTTTATACTACTTGTTGCTCACTGATGGTAAAGAACCAGGAAGTTTTGAAGAGGCAAAGCAGGTAGAATCTAGGAAATAGTGGGAGCATGGCATGAATTCCTTGGAAGAGAACCAAATGGGAGATTTGGTAGAGTTTCTAGCCAGAAAGAAAGCACTAAAAGATGAATGGATTCCTAGGTTAAAGAAAGGAGAGAATGGACACATGAGATAGAAGGCTAGGTTATATGGTCTTGAGCAAGCTCCAAGATAGTAGTATAGATTTGACAGGTGTATGACAAAGCATGGCTTTAATCAATGTCAATGTGACCATTGTGTTTATTTTACCAGGTTGGATAATGGTTGCGACATTATCCTATTACTGTATGTAGTGTATATGCTTGTTTCAAGGTCACACATGCAGGGAATCGCTGAGCTAAAGGTAAAGTTAGTTCAGAGGTGTGCCAGGAAGGATTCAAGAGTAGAAATCCTTGGCATGAGTATTTCTAGAGACAGGGAAAGTCACAGGTTGATTTTGTCTCCAAATGATTATGTGAATAAGGTAGTGGATAGGTTTAATATGTAGGATGTAGAATTGGTTAGCACACCTATAGATGGACAGTTCATAGAATAGTATCCCAAATCACATGATGAGGTTGAGTAAATGAGTACTAGAGCTGATATTACCCAAGCAGTGGGAGTTGTCAGCAAGTTTATGGCCAATTTAGGAAAGGAGCATTGGAAAGCAGTTCAGTGGATTCTCAGGTATTTGAGAGGGACCAGTAGTAGGGATTCATGCTATGCAAGGTCAGGCACATCTCTACATGGGTATGTAGATTTGGATATGGTAGGTTACTTGGATGACAGGAGAAGCACAACAGGATATGTGGTGGTTGGTCTTCAAGATTGAACTTGAAGAGGGATACAAGCCAAGAAACAAGATTAGATGATGTACATGTATAGGTACAGGTGCAACTGTTTATCTCCAAGTGGGAGATTGTTAGATTGTGGAGCAGAAAGCTTCATTGATGCAAACGAAGGAGGTTACTAAGTTTTAGAGCAACTGACATCGGTTAGGCCAACTGATGTCAGTCATATTTAGTGTGTAGAGCAACCAACATCGGTTAGGGGTCAGTCAACATTGGTCAGACAGGAACCGACATCGGTAACCTATGTGTGTGTGCGTTTGCATGCACTTCTAGAACTAGTCTAATTTTAGATGGATAGTTAGTTTACATGTAAAAGACTAATTTTAGTCTTGAGTCTATGTTTCTAATTATTATAATTAGAAAGTCTAATTATTGTTTGTATGGGATCTATTTAAGAGACCCATGGGGCTGTATTTTAATGTAAAGGATCAGAATGACTTGCAAAGACAAGGACAATGGTTCTTCCAAGGTGTGTAAGATCTAGAGGGTCTGCAAGTGTGTAAGACTAGGTTGATCTATAGGTTATGCAAGATCAAGTAGAAGATCTAGATGGTAAGTAAGATCAATTGATTTGTAGGTGTGTGTGTGTGTGTGTGTGTGTGTGTGTGTGTGTGTGTGTGTGTGTGTGTGTGTGTGTGTGTGTGTGTGTGTGCAAGGTCAAAGGAGATCTGTGGGGTAGCAAGGTCAAAGGAGATCTGCAACACAACAAGGAGCAAGATTAGGGAGATCTAATTGGAGTACTTTGAGTACTTGGTGGTTTGGTAGTATTGGTATTGATTGGTGGAAATAACAACTCTGTGTTTGAGTTGATTATGGTTGTAATTGAGAGAGATAACTCTTGAGGGAGAATTACTGGTACGCCCAAGAGGTGTGGGAAGAGTGTGATTTCTTCATTGTATTTCCTTCTGGAAGAGTGTTAATACAAGATTGTATTGTCTCTCATATTCTGTGTTATTTTTAAATTCTAGTTACATTTTACTTTTGGTTTAATTTCGTGTTTAGTTGCTTATACAAGGTAATCAATTGTGCTCTAAATCCTGACAAGTGGTATCAGAGTTGTTTGTGTTTGCTCCAGATCTTAACAAGTGGTATCATAGCTTTATGTTCTAGATTCTTGACAGCTGGTATCAAAGCCTGGTTGAAGGTTTATCAGAGCCTGGTTTAGAGCAGGTTAGTGTTTGTTGATTATAGGTCACTCTCAGGGGTTTCTGATTGAGTGGGAGTATAGCAATGGTAGAAGAAAGTAAGCTAAGAATGGAGAAATTCAATGGCAATAATTATCAATTACTGTATTGTGGAAAGAAAGGGCAAGGAAAGAAAGATTATTGGTTGGTAGAAGATCAGCATGAAGGAAATAAAGAAGCAAATGATGCAGGGATTGTTGCACGGGATGCTCTTATATGTTCCTTGGATAAAGTAGAATCTTGGGTTTTAGATTTTGTTGCCTCTTTCCATGCAACCCCAAATAGAGTAAATTTTCCATGATTATTTCCATGGAGACTTTGGAAAGATTTATTTAGGGGTTGGTGAGCCTTGTCAAATTGTTGGCAAAGGAGAAGTGCGGCTGAAATTGCAGACAAGCAACACATGGGTGTTGAAGGATGTCATGCATGTCCCAGTCCTAAAGAGGAGTCTAATTTTTGTAAGAAAGTTGGGTGATGAGGGTTTCATAGTTACTCTCACAGCAGAATCTTGGAAAGTTTCCAAGGGTGCACTTGAATTAACATGTGGTAAGGAAGTAGGTATTCTTTATCTATCTACTTATATTATTGATTCTCTTTCTAGTTTATCTACTTCAAATGTAGATGCAAAGATGTGGCTTTGTAGGCTTGGCCACATGAGTAAGAAGGGAATGCATGTTCTTAAGAGGAAGTCTAATGTCTTTGACAAACTTAAGAACTAGAAAGCCTTGGTTTTCATGGAGAAGATGATGGACAAAGATCAGCTCAAGGGGCTGAATAATTCTGAGCAGGGTAGTTTGGACAAGGCTATGATCCAAAGTGAGCTCACGGGTAAAAATCATCACTCACAGGAAAACATAGTTATCAACATCAATTAGGTGAGAACTGACGTCGATCATGTGTAGACCAAAGTCGATGATGTTGGGCAGGTTGACATTGATGTCAGTAGTCAGGTCAGTCACATGGAACTGACATCAATCAGGTGTAGACTAAGAGGTGACTGAGATCGGTCACTGTCAAAATGAATTTTGGGTGGACAGCAAGTTGTCAAGGAGTCTCAAACGCCCATGTGGAGGATTGAAAGGGTAAGTAAGCCTCAAATTCATTATTCCCCTTCTTTATACTACTTGTTACTCACTGATGGTTAAGAACCAGAAAGTTTTGAAGAGGCAAAGCAGGTAGAATCTAGGAAATAGTGGGAGCATGGCATGAATTCCTTAAAAGAGAACCAAATGAGAGATTTGGTATAGTTTCCAGCCAGAAAGAAAGCACTAAAAGATGAATGGATTCCTAGGTTAAAGAAAGGAGAGAATGGACACGTGAGAAAGAAGGCCAGGTTATATGGTCTTGAGCAAGCTCCAGGATAGTGGTATAGGTTTGACAGGTGTATGACAAAGCATGGTTTTAGTCAATGTCAATGTGACCATTGTGTTTATTTTACCAGGTTGGATAATGGTTGTGACATTATCCTATTACTGTATGTAGTGTATATGCTTGTTGCAGGGTCACACATGCAGGTTATTGTTGAGCTAAAGGTAAAGTTAGTTCAGAGGTGTGCCAGGAAGGATTCAGGAGTAGAAATCCTTGGCATGAGTATTTCTAGAGATAGAAAAAGTCACAGGTTGATTTTGTCTCCAGATGATTATGTGAATAAGGTAGTGGAGAGGTTATATATGCAGGATGCAGAACTGGTTAGCACACCTATGGATGGACTATTCACAGAATAGTGTCCCAAATCACATGATGAGGTTGAGTACATGAGTACTAGACCTAATATCACCCAAGTAGTGGGAGTTGTTAGCAAGTTTATGGCCAATTTGGGAAAGGAGCACTGGAAAGCAATTCAGTGAATTCTCAGGTATCTGAGAGGGACCAATAGCAGGGATTCATGCTATGCAGGGTCAGGCACTTCTCTACATGGGTATGTAGATTTGGATATGGCAGGTTACTTGGATGATAAGAGAAGCACCACAAAATATGTGGTGGTTGGTCTTCAATATTGAATTTGAAGAGGGATACAAGCCAGGAAACAAAATTAGATAATGTACAGGTACAAGTATAGGTGCAACTGTTTATCTCCAAGTGGGATATTATTAGGTTGTAGAGCTAAAAGCTTCACTGATGTAAACAGAGGAGGTTGCTGAGTTACAGAGCAATCAATGTCAATCAGGCCAACTGATGTTGGTCATATTCAGTGTGTAGAGCAACCAACATTAGTTAGGGGTCAACCGACATCAGTCAGATAGGAACCAACGTCAGCAACCTGTGTGCACGTGTGTTTGCATGCGCTTCTCAAACTGGTCTAATTTTAGACAGATAATTAGTTTGCATGTAAAAGACTAATTTTAGTCTTGATTCTATGTTTCTAATTATTGTAATTAGGAAGTCTAATTATTGTTTGTATGGGATCTATTTAAGAGACCCATGGGGCTGTATTGTAATGTGAAGTATCAGGACTTGTAAAGGCAAGGACAAGGGTTCTTCCAAGGTGTGTAAGATCTAGAGGGTCTGCAAGTGTGCAAGACCAAGTTGATCTATAGGTTATGCAAGATTAGGTAGAAGATCTACATGGTAAATAAGATTAGTTGATATGTAGGTGTGTGTGTGTGTGCAAGGTCAAAATAGATCTATGGGGTAGCAAGGTCAAAGGAGATTTGCAACACAATAAGGAACAAGATCAGGGAGATCTACTTAGACTACTTTGAGTACTTGGTGGACTGGCAGTATTGTTATTGACTGGTGGAAACAACAACTCTGTGTTTGAGTTGATTGTGGTTGTAATTGAGAGAGAGAACTCTTGAGAGAGAATTACTGGTACACCTAAGAGGTGTGGGAAGAGTGTGATTTCTTCATTGTATTTCCTTTTGGAAGAGTGTTAATACAAGATTGTATTGTCTCTCATATTCTGTGTTGTTTCTGAATTCTAGTTACATTTTACTTCTAGTTGAATTCCATGTTTATTTTCTTATACAAGGTAATCAATTGTGCTCTTAATCCTGACAAGTGGTATCAGATTTGTTTGTGTTTGCTCCAGATCCTAACAAGTGGTATCAGAGTTATTTTCTCCAGATCCTAACATTAGAGGTATGCAAACATTCCTTTTAAGGGTTATCTAAGTGTAGCCGTCATTTAATGGTCCTAGGGCATCCTTATTAGTCTTTATTAAGCCTTACCACCTTTATTATATCCCTTATATGTAACTAAACTGGTGTTCCCAATGTATGAGTATGTTCCCTTGAGACTAGTTTACTGAGTTCTTTGAAACCCTATATACACCCTTACTTGTAATTGACTTGCCTAAGAATAGGATCTCAGTTTTGAAAACATCTCATTCTCATTTTTTATCTAGGATCCTACTCATATATTGAGACCACTTTACTCCTCTTGGCCTCTGAACCATTAGAACAACTGCTTAATTGCATTATCAAATCTACCTTGGTGAGTAGCCTATAGGTGTCCCTTTTGTCTTCTTGGCTGGGTAAGGCGGTATTCATTACTTCATATGGGTATCTTGATAATTTAGGATGAACTCCATCTTGAGAAGGTCCCTGTGAATGAACTCACTCCATTAACTACTTTAAAAAAGTGACTTCTGCAATATAAAACTAATTTAAAGCATGTCAAATAGAGTGGTTGTAGGTGCATACAAATTAGGGTCTTGAAGCACTGGAGTGTCATCATAATCATCTTGGTATCACCATGGTATTATTGAGGTGATGTTATCGTATCTCACCAACACTCTTCCTCAATCAATGTTGACTTGACTATCTAAAATCAACTAGCTTTTAGCACATTCAATGGTAGGAAAATACCCAGCTATGTATGATTGACTTGACTGAATCTTAACTATTTGCTAATGAAAGTGAGGTGCTAAAACATTTAATATGTCTATGTATACCTTTCATTGTTTAACACTTATTATGGTGGCCCTTAAATTTTATCCCTTGTAACTTCCTTGTTTTGTTCTTTAGAATGGTGACTGGAGGTTCTTAAGGTGTTGTTGTAGATGTTTGTCCTTTATGTTAGGCATTTTTTGGAGAGTATCAAGGTCTCCTACATAGCTGATTTGGGACTCTTTAAGTACCATCAAAACCTTGAATCTCTCACCAAAAACCTCACAATCCTATGAAGCACATCTCATCTTCAACTTCCTTCTCATGCCATGGGTAAATCAATTTAGGTGGTTGTAAGTGCTCTTAGGCCTGTGATGGAGGTGGTGTCCTGATGAATTATGAGGTAATGATCCATTATAAAAATATTAACATGTATTTGAGACCTCTCACTATTCATATTTAATGATGATTCACTAATCTTCTCAATCTTAAGACCAAACCTTGACTATCTTCTCAGTGTTTAGTCACCCAAGAGTGTAGACCATGTGTATGGACTAAGATGGTCCAAATGTGCCACTTGAGGTGAACATTTATTTAGACTACTTATGGTAATCATATAATATTAGGTCCTTATCTATAACTCATTACAAGTATTCTTTCTCTCACCTTCTTGTCCTTGAAGAGGTATCCTTAATCATGCTTCTTAAATACTCTACTATAGTAGCCAAATAACTAGTTGTAGATGTGTTTTTGCCATCTTGACAAGGCATAAGACCAATATGAACCTACACTTTGTTAGAGAAATTAATGTATAATTGGTTATTATTAACCCTTGACTTATATTGGTAAGTAATTAAATAAATAATAATATATTATTTATTTACTTGAGGTGTAAACTTCAAGAAAATAAATAATCTTATTATACTTATTTAATATTTATCAAATGTTTATTAATTGGATTTATCAGGGTGAATGGACCTGTTATATTCATAATAGCCACATACCCTCATGAATCATTATAAATAGGATTTTACCATTATTTTAATTATGTTGAACACAAAAAAAATTCAAGTATTCTTGTGTGTGGCAAATACTTGTCTGAGAAAAAATTGTGAAGAATTTATGTGAGGAGTGAGATGAAAAAGATTTGATGTATTAGGGTTACTATTGTTTCTCAATATTAAATATCACTTTGCTAGGTTTTTTACTTCTTTTTTTTCTCAAGATAAATAAGTATGTTGTGTTTAACTGATCTGGGCTCATTATGTTATGCTTTGCTCATTAACTCTCTTCTAGATCTATGCTTATTACATTATATGTATTTTAACATGGTATTAGAGCCAGTAGAGAAGATTTTGATCAGCAAGAATATAGAATAAGGAGTTAAATATCAATAATTGATATTTAAATTTATTCATCCTAGGCACTTGGATGCCATTGTATGGCCTGGGCACTTTAAAAAAATTGAAACTTAGTTTTTTGTGCATCACATTGAATTCTAAAAGTTTTATTCACTTAGTTTTACAAAAATAAGGACCCATGGAATTTTTCAAGGCCTAAGCTCTTGATTAACGTATTTAAATTTCTCTCTCCTCCATTAGTGCACTTGTATGGCTCGGGAGGCTCACAAAAATTATTTTTTCACCATTTTTTTTGAAAAGCTTATTGGCATTATGGGAGGATTTCAAGAAGATCTACAAATTTTGAAGGCCTGAGAAGGCCTCTATCTCCCTCAAGCTTCTCCTACTCCTAGAATTTCACCACTTCCACCTACAGGAGATATTAAGGTAAGTATAAAGTTCTTTCAAATATTTAGAAAATATTTTATGTTTTAATTATACAAATTTGATTTACCTTTTATTAAAATATTTCACCAAAAAGCTAAAATTCAAGTAATTTGTTTTTAATTTTATTTACATACACAGTAAATAAATATTTATTTATATATATATTTTTTTAAAAATCAGATAAATATAATATTTTGCATGTAAAGTTTTGAATTCACTCATAGATGAGTTGGTGATTATAAATTTTGGTAAAAACTTGTAAAAGACAAGTCTAATGTTCAAATATCACTAGATTTTTTATTTTTGTCTTCTTGTTGACTTTAGTTGAAATTAATTGTAAATTAAATTAATTTGAATTTCATTTCTTGGATTGCATACCTTCCTTCTCATGTGAAAACCCCCTGACTAGTTGACTAGTCCTTCTTTTGACAATTGATCTAGTCTAAAATTAGGTAAGTATAGTCATCCAACCAGTGGATATTAAGGTTTTTGCACATTATGGATGCAATGAAGTGGTCCATTTTTATTTTTAAACCTCTTATTATTATTTTTACACCTTTTTTAATAATTGTACCTAGGTGGTCATTTTGAGTGTGACTCTTTCGACACTTGGATTTGTGCTTTTTTAATTTAATTTTTTGCATTATTTAGAATCTAAATTATGTAATTAAATATATTTGTACTTGTTATTTACCTTATTTTACAAAATTAAATTAAATTCACATTAAAAAAGCTTTATTTTTAAACATTTGTTTGATGTCTTATTTAAAAGGAAGCTATGGCTTCACCTCATTTTTTCTTAGATAAATCTCAAATGCTTAATGGAAATAATTAGAATATATAGGAAATTCATATTAAATCTAAATTTATGGCCTAAAAATTATGTAATATTATTATTAGAACTCAAAAATCCCTTTTTGAATGACATGTGACCTTTGATCTTACTAATGCATTTCAAACAAAATCACAGGAAGCTATGTCCATTATCTTACCAAGTGTTAAGGATGAATTCATTCTTCACATTGGTAATCAAGAGTCTCCTATCAATGCTTGGAAACTCCTTGAATCCATGCATGAAGGAACTCACCTTTTAAAGATCATTAAATTAATCCTTGAATTATTAACTACACCTATAAAGGTGATGAAAAAGTTGTTAATTTTCTTACTAAAATTTAAAACATTAAAACTCAGTTAGATGGATGTAATTTTAAGTTGATTCAATATCAATTGATTTATTTTATCATTCAATTAAATATTCATAAAAAAATTAAAAAAATTATTTAAATTTTAAATTCTAAGTATCAAACTGAGCAAGATATCCCTGACCTTACCACCTTTTCTACTCTCCTAATTCAAGAAGAACAAGTTATGACAAATTTTGATTTTAATGAGAATGCTACTAAAGCATTTATCACTCTTAATAATGTTTTTTATAACACTAAAAACTAGTAATCTTATACTAATTCTGCTAAAGATAAACATGAAAACAAAAAAATTGGTAATAAGAATCATACACCTAAGTTTAATGAAAATTGCAATCTGTGTGGTAAATTTGGTCATATAAAGGAAACTTGTTATAAAAATAAAGATATAAATAACAATAAAACTTATAAAAAATAATAAAGGAAAGAAATCCAATCAAAACAAGTAGAAGAATCAAAACCCTAATCATAATAATAATCAGGATTCAAATGTTATTCTATTATATATTGTTTTATGTGCTTCAAATGAAAATGAAAGGATTTTAGATAATGGTGCATCACACCATATCACATGATTATCTGATATTTTATGTTATTCTATAGATATATTTGAAAGAATTTACTTAGGATATAATTCTTTTTTAAAAGCAACTAAATAGGGAAAAGCAAAATTTTCAAATATTATTATTAATGATATTTTCTATGTACCTAAGCTTAAAAAGAATTTGATATCTTGTTCTCAAATTACAAATGATTATTTCATTATAACATTACTTAAAGATATTTGGTCCATTAAAAATCATTATGGGTCCTTGATTGTTGAAGGTGCTGAAAAGAATGGTTTATATATCTTTTCTCCTTCTACATGTTTACTTTCATCGCATAATAAGAATGAATCTCAGTTATGGTATGAAAGATTAGAACATGTTAATTTTATAAGTTTACATGATATGTCTACAAATAATCTTGTTATTGGACTTTCATCTATCCCCTTTCATCATGAAACTTGTGAGGGTTACTTACATGGTAAATTTCATAAATAACCCCTTTCACAAGAATCATGATGCAAATTCCTCACATCCTTTATAATTAATTCATAGTGATGTTGTAGGTCTTTTGAAAGTTACTTATCTTAATGGTTCATTATATACTATTACATTTATTGATGATTATATTCGAATGATCTGGTCCTATTTTATTAAAAATAAATTTGATGTTTTTCTAAGTTTAAAGAATTTAAAGCTTATGTTGAAAATGCATCTAATTTTTATATTAAGAGTTTAAAAATTGATAATTATGATGAATATGTTAGTAAAGAGTTTGATTCTTTTTTTCATTAGTTGTGGTATTAAAATGGAATTAAAACTCTCTATTTCCCTCAAGAAAATGGTATTCATGAAAGGAAAAACTACACCATCATACAAATAGCTAAAACAATGTTGCAATCTGCAAATGTTCCTAAGTTCTTCTGGGCCAAAGCCATGAACACTTCTGTTCATATTCTGAATAGAGTCCCTACCAAAGCCTTGCTCTTTCTACCCCTTTAGAAATGTAGACTAAAAATGAAACCTAGTGTGGCTCATCTCAATATTTTTGGTAGTCTTGCTTCTATCTATGTCCCTAAAGTTAAGAGGAAGAAGCTTGACCCCACTTCCTATTCATGTATTTTTGTAAGATATGGAGGTAAGACAAAAGGTTTACGAGTGTATGATCCCTTTAAATGTTATATTATTGAGAATAGAAATGTTCATGTTCTTAACAAATATGTTTTGTGATCCCTCTATGGATCCTTCTCAGTGTTCTTTTGTTAATAAACCTGAGTCTCATGTTTCTCTTTGTGATGAAATAGATGCCCTTGAAGAATTTTATCCAATTATGGATAACTTAGAGTCTAAGGAACCCCTTAAATTTCATGTTTAATCTAAAACACATAAATGGGTAGAATCCTTAATTTAATCTTTTAATGTTAATAATCTTAATAAATTAACTAGAAGTCAACATTCTTATCATACTTTAATGACTATGTATGAATGTGAACCTCAATATTTTGAGGAAGCCACTCTAGATGATAGATAGAATGTTGTTATACAAGCTAAATATAATGCCATAATTAAAAATCAAACTTGGGATCTTGTCCCTCCTCCACCTAAAAGGCATATTTTCAGTTGTAGGTGGCTTTATAAAATCAAATATAATTCAATTGGTAAAATTGACAAATTTAAAGCTAGTTTAGTTGCTCATGGGTTTACTCAAAAATATGAGATTGAGTATGTTGAAACCTTTGCTATAGGGTAATATTAGACTTCTTATTACTCTTGCAGTCTAAAATGGTTGGGTTATCCACCAAATGGATGTCAAGAATGCATTTTTAAATTGTGATTTAGAAGAAAAAATTTATATGACTTAGCCTAAAGGTTTCACTAATCCTAACATAGAACATTTTATATGAAAGTTAAAAAAATATTTGTATGGTTTAAAATAATCTCTTTGAGCTTGGTATTATAATATTACTTCTTTTCTCAAAGAATTAGGTTTTTCTAATTGCTATTTAGATAATGATCTCTTTGTTAAAGTTAAAAATGATCATTTGATTCTAATTGTATTATATATTGATGATTTATTGATTACTGGTGATCTAACTAGTTTAATTCATAAATATAAGGATAAACTAAGTCAAATATTTTAAATTATTTATTTAGGCATTCTACATCATTTTTTAGGAATGGATATATTTTAGGATAAAAATTCAATTGTTGTATCACAATCTCAGTATGCACATAATCTTCTTGTTAAGTTTAACATGCTTGATTGTAAATATACCACTACTTCTATTGAAGTTGGTATTAAACTTGATCCTAAAATTACATTTGAAAAAGCTAACCCTACTTTGTATAGATAGCTTATTGGAAGTTTGATTTATCTACCCATTACTAGGCCAGATATTTCATATGTTGTTAGTATTGCTTCTAGATTTATGCAAGATCCTTATTTGGATAATTGAAAATTAGATAAATGCATTTTTCGTTATATCAAAATGAATATTAATTATTATTTATTTTATTCTTCCATTAATAATGCTAAATTATATGGTTATTGTGATGCTGACCATGTTGGTGATACTTTAGATCATAAATCTACTTTTAGATGTGTTTAATTTTGGTACATTTTCTATCATTTGGAATAGTAAGAAGAAACCTAATGTCTCTCTCCCTTCTATAGAATTTGAGTACAAAAATTCTATGGAATTTTCTAAAGAAGTCATGTGGATATGAAGGTTATAGAGAGAACTTCATTTGAAGGTTTCTTAGAGTACCATCCTTCATTGTGTTAACTGAAGTTGTATAGCTCTGGTGAAAAATCCAATGTAGTATCAAATAACTAAACATATTGAAGTTCATGTGAATTTTATCTAAGATAAAGTCCTCAATGGTTATATTGATCTATAGTTCTATTCTATGTATGAATAAGTGGTAGATATCTTCAAAAAACCACTTGGTGCTACCAAATTTTATTAGTTTCATGCAATGTTGGGACTCACAAAGTTGTCATTGAAGAGAGTGTACATGACAATGCCACTTCCTAATGGCCATGTGTTTCTTATTATTATCTATACTTATTCTCATTATAAATCATTATAAAATTTATGTGGAAGTTATGTGATTTGAGTAAACTTCATGTGAAAGTTTTACTTTTGTATCCCAATAAATTAAAAAGTCTAATTTGTAATAGAGGTCCTTATATTATAAAATTATCTAAATATGTTTAGCGATTATTCATGAGAAACAATGAGATGTAATCTCAAAATCATGCTAGCCTAAACTTAATTTTAAGTAATTTATGGATTATAATTCCTTTTGTGTCAAAAGTTGATTTTTTGCACGATGAAGGTTTTTAAATCCTTCATATTTTTCACATAGTATAATGCCTTTATGGTGACTATGGCCTTTATTCCCACTTAGCATTAAGGGGGAGTGTTAAATCAATTAATGTCTAAGTGGTTATTACTAACCCTTGTCTTACATTGGTAAGTAATTAAATAAATAATAATATATTATTTATTTACTCGAGGTGTAAACTTTGGGAAAATAAATAATCTTATTATAGTTATTTAATATTTATCAAATGTTTATTAATTGGATTTATTGGGGTGGATGGACCCATTATTTTCACAACAGTCACATCTCCTCATGAATAATTATAAATAGGGTTTTACCCCTATTTTAATTATATCGAACATAAAAATTCTTGCGTGTGGCAAATACTTGTCTGAGAAAAAATTGTGAAGAATTTATGTGAGGAGTGAGATGAATAAGATTTGATGTATTAGGGTTATTATTTTTTCTTAATATTGAATATCACTTTGCTGAGTTTTTTATCTCTATGAGTTTTTACCAAGATAAATATATGTGTTGTGTTTAATTGATCTATGTTTGTTATGCTATGTTTTTCTCATTAACTCTCTTCTAGATCTGCGCTTATTAAATTCTATGTATTTTAATACATTTCCATGATCTCATGACCTCTAAAGGTTACCAATGGTGTATGAAGGCCTATTACCATGGTTCAGACCTAGAAGGGAGGGTGAATGGGTGGAGAAATATGGAGGTGGAGTGATAAGGGTGTTGTAGCATCAAAATATGGTGGTAACATAGTATGAAGGTAGTGAAAGAGTGTAAAATGATAAGGTATGGATAATGTCATAGATGAAACATGAGAGACCTCCTAAGAGAGTATATTATGAAACTTGAGGACCTTTGACATATCCATTTAAAACCATGGTACTCTTGGAGGTTGAGAAGGACATACACATTACTACAAGGAGAACTAAGAAACTCATAATATCTTTAATTTCTCCTAAAAACCTTAAACTTTATAAAAAGGGATTGAGTGTCTAAATTAAGTTGGGAGACAAGGGATGTGTTTTGTAGGCCCCTTATGGCTGCCAAAGAGGTGGAAAAGCTTATTTTCAAGGGATTTAATATGTTATACCATCATTATAACATCTCATTGCATGCTCTTGAGCTACTTTTAAACTATACAACTGCCATTAACAGACATAGACACAGTCTGTTACATAGTGATCTTCAAACATGCATAAGTCCCTTCCAATTGAGGTATTTTGAGATGAAGTTCATTAGGAATTCAATTTGATCAAGAAGGCATTAAAACACGTCTAAAAACTCTCATACTCAGCTCATAGCTCCTAAAAATCATTCAAACACCCTATTCATTACCTCAAAATTTACTGTAGAATGTACATAAAAACTAGTATTGAAGGTTTTCCACTCCTATGAGATCAAACATGTGAGACAAGTGTTAAAATTTCCATGGAAGGTTCTTTCAAGACTTTAGAAATAAGATTAGTCATTAGATTAAATAAACAAATCAAAAATACATCAAAACTACCCAGTTGAAACTGGCATGTGCAGATGTGGAGGGCATACGCATTCCTTAACTTCTTAAGGAATATTATAAAGCTAAGGAGACCAATCCCCAAATAAATGCCCATGATTATAATCTGGTTAATTTTACTTCATATGGATAAGATTAAGGACCTCCACTCTCTCTCCTCTGTATGCTATAAGCAAAAACTTAAGGAGTTGTCCAAGCTTGAAAATAAGGGTAGGTGAAGTGTAGAATGGTGTTGATCTTATTTGACCTCCATTTTCCATGAAAATTTGCATAGACATTAGACTAAAGTTAATATTCAACTTGTGATCTTCTTTTATATGGTACATATCGTATAATTCTATACAAATATAAAAACCCCACAAAATCTCTGCTTTCCCACCATTTTATCCAATTTTAAGAATATGTAATGTCATATTGTGATCAAATAAGGAGAATCATGAATTAATAATCCTTTTTTCCAAGTAAGAGACAATGCAAGGGGAAGCGGAGAAGCCATAAAATGGAATGTGGGACCCACTTAGCTAGTGGAAAGGGTATGGGTGGGCCTTAAAAGGACTTTATGTGGCATGAAACACTTAGGGAAGGAAATTTGGCATGGATTGTTAGGGTGTGGAGCTAAAAGCTTCACCTTAGGCAAATAGGGAGGTTTTCATAGCATGACAGTCACCGGCATCGGCAGGCCACAACCGACATTAGTCAGGGGACAATGCAAGGGAAACTGACATCGACAGGGATCGACTGGTGTCGGTCACCTCCAGGCAGGCAGGGACTGACGTCGGTCACCTGTGGCATTCAGAACTGCTATTGATGAACAGTTAGTTAAGTAAACGCATTGTTTGCATGATGAAGACCAGTTAGAGTCTTGAGCCGCAAGTCTAATCAGTGTATGCATGAGATCTATATAATAGACTCATGGGCTGTATTGTTAAGTGAAGGACTTAGAGAACTTAGAGAGTTCTTCCCCTGGAAGAGCATGTTCTTCTAGGTATGTAAGATCAGGTTTGATATGCAGGGTGTTGCAGTATCATGGAAGAGATCTACATGTGATAAGTAAGATCAGGTTGGTCTGCAGGGATGTGTGTATGTGAGGGTCAAATAGAGATCGGCGGGGGAGTAGGATCCAAGGTGACAGCAATACATCAAGAGTAGGATCATGGTGAGATCTACTTGGAGTACCAGTTCGTACTCGATTGTACAGGTGTACAATGAGGTGAACAACAGCTTGTGTTAGCTATGTGTTGTGACCTAGTGAGAGAATATTACTCTTGAGGGAAGATTATTGTAAGCCCACGAAGTGGAAGAAAGAGTGCCACCTCTTTGTTGTAATTTCCTTCTACAATGAGCTAAATATAATTGTATATTGCCTCTCACATTCTGTGTGTTTTCTCATTGATAGTTACTTGTTCTTCTGTGTAATTTTGCATGTTTAATTGCTTATACATTAGTAATCATGTGTGCTCTTAAATCTGACAAGTTGTGTCAGAGCTTTGGGGAACTTTGGTCCCATGAAAATTTGCATAGACATTAGACTAAAGTTAATATTCAACTTGTGATCTTCTTTTGTATGGTACATATCGTATAATTCTATACAAATATAGAAACCCCCCAAAATCTCTGCTTTCCCACCATTTTATCCAATTTTAAGAATATGTAATGTCATATTGTGATCAAATAAGGAGAATCATAAATTAATAATCCTTTTTTCCAAGTAGGAGACAATGCAAGGGGAAGCGGAGAAGCCATAAAATGGAATGTGGGACCCACTTAGCTAGTGGAAAGGGTATGGGTGGGCCTTAAAAGGACTTTATGTGACATGAAACACTTAGGGAAGGAAATTTGGCATGGATAACATCTATTCAAGACCCCTTTTAAATGTAATTAGCAAAATAATTCCTTTCCTAAGATTTTACAAGGTAAAATAGGCTCATGAAGTGACTTGAGGAGTGTTTGATGACTTAGGAAGGGTAATGAAAGTGCTAAATGAGCTTAGAGGAATATGTCATGGATAATAGACCTTTAATAAATTATGATATTTATATCATAGCCTCCAACATTGTTGAAACACATTCATAATACCAAAGGCCGCTATACTCCTCAAATAGGGTTAAATACTCATTGGATTTTCAAGACCTTTGGAAGTGATATCTCTCATCCCAAGACACTATGATGCCTAACACATCACCATAAGGAATTCAAGACACTCATGACACCATGGATCAAGCATGAAACTATGACACATCATGATGCTCTTAATAAGGATTCAAAGACTCATAATAGGATAATGGTGACATGACTATGTCAGGAATCACTATGAATAGGCTAAGATGGTGGTCATCAAAACATTTCAATATTAGGGGTTGGCATTTGGCCTGTGAGGTAAAAAATGTCAACAGTATACGCTAGACCTTTAGATGAGGATGGTAGTGCTTCTAGGGGCATATATGTTATGGTTATGAATGATGGGTTTTTATCACATACATTTGGTTTAGACATCTTGACTTCATCTATGCATGTATCTTATATATTTGACATGTTACAAAAAATAAATAAAAATTATTAATATTTAACATGTAAAATTTTAGATATCTATGTATTTAAAATGTAATAATTATTTTAAATATTAAATTTAATAACATATATATAATTTTTATGTTACAGGAGGGGACGATCCCATCTTTTTCATACCAAATGGTGGATTGTCTAGTAGTGCATACATTGTTTTTACTTAGCCAATGTATGCATATAGATAGGTAATTTTTTATTAATATTATACTTCATGTACATGTATATATTTATATAGATATTCTCAACTAATAATCATATTTTGATTATTTAGTTCATAAGCACAGTGGATACTCCTCTATATATATAGGTGGGAACAAACATAAGCATTATTGTTGCGATTTCATCTATACACCAACTCACAGAGGTATAATAAATTTTAATGTTAAATTTTAAATATAGATTTATTTTAATAATTTTCTTTTATATTTGTGAAAATATAACTAACATGAATGTATTATCTATGTAGGGGTATCTTATGACATCTAATAATCCTATTGAGATGATTATAAGGTCACTAACTCTTAGTGTTTCTCCCTTTCACATTCCCATGTGTCAAACTCAACCTACCATTGACCTTGATAAATATTAAAAGAAAATTGAGCATGACCACAAGATTGTGATAAGTGTATGTTTAAATAGTTATTATATCATTTTAAAATTAACTTTTGAACATGGTTGCATGTTTAGTATGTAAAGTTTCTAATAATATTTATAAATCAATAGTTTCAACTACAAGAAAGATATAAGCATAAAAGGACTCATAGCCAGATCTTAGGGGAATTTATGGCATTTTATGGATTTCCATCTAAAAGGAAGGCATCCGAGATATAGCCTTCTGTGAGCAAGGAAAAGAGAGGGAGGATTTTTGATGATCAAGATATGTCTTACATAATGTACATTAGTGTATACCTATATATCAATGTACACCTTGTTTGGCATTGTATAATATTGACCCAAGATTCTATTATGTTCACATTTTTTATGCCTTGACATGGCATGTGTGTGTGTGTACATTATATAATGTACACATATGTGTATATATGTGTGTATATATACATTATATATATGCATATATACATTATATAATGTACACACACACACACACATGTATGTTCACATTTCATAGTGATCATATTTTTGCATACAATTTGGCCCACATTATTATTTTCAAACTAAATTGATGGCTATTTACACTTTTTTGTTATAGAATAGAATCATTTTTTAAGGAGACTGTATTAGATGTAAAGTGAAATTTTACACAGAGTATCAAAAATTGTAAAAATATTATAATAACATTTTAAAATCAATGTTGAATTAATAACCATCATCTGTGTGATAGATACATTGTCTTTAATATTTCCTTCTTGTAACATGTTTGATTAAATAATTTTCATAAAAAAATAATCCTATAAATTCATTGTACTCAATAAAATCCTATACAAAGGATAAAATTATATTCAATAAAAAATATGTGTGTTTGTTATAAATAAAACAAATAATCAATGATGGTATAAAGATAAAAAGTTCAAGTATTTTTATATAGTTAAATGAATAGTAAAATCAACACTCTTTACTAAGATTAACAAGTTTTGAAAGCATATAAGATTTATAACTAATACCAAGAAACCATATATGTATGAGAGTAAATACTAACCTCAACT
Source organism: Torreya grandis (assembly GCA_037957365.1). NCBI lineage: Eukaryota > Viridiplantae > Streptophyta > Pinopsida > Cupressales > Taxaceae > Torreya > Torreya grandis. Next base: position 533,348 of record JARHVA010000118.1, read on the forward strand.
CATGGTGACAAGATCAAGTCTTTTATAAATTAATATTTTTTATATGCTAATCTTCCATATATTGAACCTTTAAGAAAACAAGTTTTTATTAAGAACCTAAATTTCTCTATCTTTGGCCTGAAGAGAAAAAATCACAATATGACCCAAAATTTTTTAAATTTGGGGATTAAATGTACAAGGAGTATAATACAACCAATTTAACATACAATAGTTTAACATATCATCACATGCTTCTTAACTGGCTTGGTAGTCAACAAGATTCAAAGTTTGATAAAGTTATCAATAAAAATGTCTTTAATATTAATCTATAATAAGACCAAAATTGAATGCCTAATTATAAATTTTAAAGGTATCCTAAAATATTATGTTACATGCAAATCAATCAAGTTTATCTCTACCATCAAATACTATCGACTATCATTTAAAATTAATTGTTAATTACTAACAGTCCTAACACTAGCATTTCCTAAGGTTTCACAATATTGGCATTAATATTTAATGCCCTAAGGATTTCATTGACTTGACTTGGTGGAGGAATTGCATTATTTCTCAAATTTATATAGGTATAAAATTTTCATGTTTCATCACATAGCCAAATATATAGGAGACTTAAAATCTGCATTTTTATAAATGGCAAAATTATCATCTCTAAGTTCAAACCAACATTGGATATATCCACCTATGGTGATTTTGTGGCTGAAAAATGGCATTATCACCATGTCAAGGGTGGAAAATAACATACAGGACCACATTTTTAATGTCTGATCAAACCTAATTAGGAGATAGTATATTTTTAGCCTCGAAAACGTCATTCCCAATACAAGAAAGTTGTATTTTTTAGGTGAACTTCAGACATGCATAAAATTAGATCCATAAGTAATTTAAAAAAAATGAAAGAACCTACACATTAGTGTAAAATCCCTATAATATCACTTAAGAGTATGGTGATCTAACATAAGATATGAATTTATGGCAGGTGGTATACTAAGCAATGCTAAAATATACTTTTTATGCAGTCAAGAGATAATTTCTTGTCCTCCAATTGAAATTTCTACTTTCACAACTTCCAATTGAAAATCCATCACTTTCAACACATCAAGATAATAAAATCACACATGTTCCCTTGACCATGACATCTGAAGCCACTCGACACATTTTTATAACTACTTCAGCCTACAAAAACACTAACATAAATACTGAGAATGTTCCCACCACAAGTGGAGATCACCTCTGGTGCTTCATGGTTTTAAAATGGAATTGTTACTACATCAAGGGTGGTGAATAATGTCTATTACATGTTACTAGTCTTTGTTCACACCTGGTTAAGATATGAAATACCCATTATATCCTTAATAATGTCCTTCCCAATATGATAAAATTTATAGTTTTTTAGGCAAACTTTAGATTCATGTAAAAATAAAATTGTAATTAGTTTACATGAACTAAAATAACCTTCATGTTATTAATACCTATGGTTTCAAACCAAAGAATTATTATCAAACATAAGAGATGAATTCATGGAAAGTAGTATAATGATCAATGCTAAAATGCATTTTTTATTCAATCAAGAGACAAGTTTTTATCCTCCAACTAACATTTTAGATTCTAAGACCTCCCCTTTCAAATCCATCACTTATAACATGTCAGTATAGTTCAATCACACATTTTACCAATACCATGACCTCTTAATCCACCCAAATATGTGTGTTTATAGTTGTTTTGACATGCATAAATAATAATAACAAATGTTGTCAATGTTTAAGCTATAGTGGGAGATATCCACCTCTAGTACTTTGTGGATGAAAAATGACATCATCACCATGTAGAGGGTGGATATTAACATTTACGACCATGTTATTTTCCTATAATCACTCCCAGTCAAGCTATGGATTACTCATTCTAACCTTAAGAATGTCCTCCCTAATATGAGAAAATTTCAATTTTTAAGGTGAACTTTAGACACATAAAATGAAAATCATAGGTGATTTGCATGAACCAAAAGAACCTTCACTTGCATGTAAAATCCATCTAATTTCACCTCAGATCATGGTGATCAAACATAAGAGATAAATCTATGATAGATGGTATATTAATCAGTGATGAAATGTAATTTTTATGTAGTCTAGAGACAAGTTCATGTGCTCTAGTTGATATTTCCAATGTTAATACCTCCTTTTAAAATTCATCACTTCCAACACACCAAGATACGAAAATCATGTGTTCTTAGTGTGATCACAGGAATCCAATAAGGGAGGTTAGTAACATGTTAGTTCAAGTAACAAAAAATTCAATAAACATAATAACGCTTACACTCCAAGCCTAGATCTTAGGGGTGAGCTTAGTTAACAAAAGACAAATTTAAAGAAAAATTAAAATTCAAAAGACAATGAATCCTTTACCTTTCTTGGGAGATCCAAATGCATTTTTGAGTGGCTTACTCAGCTTGTTCTTCAAAGAGTTTTTGGCAATGGAGGTTATGTATCTACTTCTCTCCTTAAATATGCCTATATGTACATAATCATTTCACCATTATTTAGATAAGAGAATAAAAAGTCAGAGCTATTGCACATCTACTTATCCACGTTTCTACTTAAGTAGAAATCTTAAGGTTTCATACTTTCTTTGGAGATAGAGATCTTGTCTTATGGAGAAGTCTTTTGGATGCATTGATAGGTTGTGTATCCTAGAGCTAATTTATCCTTGTCATCCTTACATACCACAACAACCTCTTATGAAGCACCTTGGCCAAGGGAAAGATTGAGTCTTAGTAGGATCCTCTTAAAAGGTAAGTATTCCTAACTTTGTTCCTCCTTTGTAAAAGTAGATAGATATGAATTTATACTTCTCTTCCTTGTATTAGGATTCTTTATGTATTGACATGAATATGTTTTCTATGCATGTTTACTTTTGTTGTTTATTACCCCCACTTTATGCCACAAGATTTGATGAGCACTAGATTATATTTTGCTTTACTTGTTATTAGTATAGTGAATATAAAAACATAGAACTTAATTAGGGTTATTGCATGGTTTTTCTTGACTAGAGGCTTTGGAACACTCCTTAGTGATATTATTGTGGTAATAGATCCCCTAATTGGGTCTAGTGGATCTATATTTGTCATGTTCCTAATTATCTAATGTATCCCCAATCGGAAGTGTAATTAGGATCAATCTGCTCTGAGCTAGGATTGATTTGTGGATCTGATGCATTTTTTATTGCATACACTTTGTCTCTTGATCAAGCATGATCAAAGGCCAAGAACATGGACCTAGACATTATTCACCACATCTGATGTGGTGGTAGTGCTGGTTTTAATCCATGAATTATCAAATTTGGAGATCTCCAATTATGGATTCAACATTAAAAACATTTATTATGAATGTTTTCATGCTCCTGAGCAACTATAAAAATACACATATGAGTGGATTTGGAGTTTGTAATCATGAGATCACGTGTCATATTCCACTATAGTTATGGTAAAAATATATTTCATATAAGGCATGATATATTTTGAACTTGTCATGATTAGATGTAGAACACATACATCATAGGTTCATAATGTGAACTTATGAACGCATAAAAATGACCGAACTTAAATTTGAATCACATTTACTTTGCTTCTCTAATCTATTAACATCTTGATTGAGTGTCTTTATTAATTTAGAGATGACTATGCTCATCTTATTCCAAAAAATTATGTTATAAATAAGTTTGTCACAAAATATATATATTTCCAACATAATAGTAATGTCACTTAGACCTCTACCCTACAACAGGCCAGCTCTAATATCTAGAAATATTTAATATTGGCATAAAAAGAATAAAGCACCATGACTTACTATTCAACCTATCTAAATCCAACCCATTCATGTTAAATCACTCTTTGTAAAATTTATTTTTTGTGTAAATTGATGATTGAGAGATCCCATCAAAAGAGGTATACAAATTTTGACACTACAACACTTGGAAAGGCTTCGATAAAAAGTAGCTTATTAAGAGGTTACCCACGGTAGTTTTACAATAGTGTATTCCTCTAAAGCTTTTGTAACATTGAAGGTGGATCTAAATTTTATTATAAAATCATATTTATTTTTTATTCATGTAACTCTTATTTTTTTGAATTGATGAAGTAGTTGAGAAGGCAACAACAAAG